>CM060840.1:58650000-59220000 GCA_030762175.1 Metallyticus violacea
CGAATTGTTAATTAATTATCTTATATAATCCATTACTATTTGCTACCTTTGAAGTTCCTGCTATATTTGGGTAAACAATTTAAGAATTTCCTTTTTGGTATTAACGACTTTTTCGAAGACCTTTATTCCGTGGCTAGTATTAAAAAGTTGTTTCTATCTCTAGTAAGATGTCTAGTCTTTAGAAGATCTTGTTCTAGAATATATAAATGTTAGTATCGCCAATAATTGCAAATCAACAAAGACGAGGGGCGTTCGGAAAGGGTTTACAATATCGGTGTTTTATGAAAATATATTGCAATCTATGGGCACGTATTATTCATAAGAAGAAGAACTGGTTCTAGTAAGCCATACAGACGTTAGATGGCAGTTGTAACCAGAGTATGTAGCCGAAGGACAGTGTTAATTTGTTGTCAAGCAGATAAAGATGTGGACAAGATGGAAGGCGATTATCATAGATAAACGTGAACTGCATGGTTTTGTGGAAGGAAGGCATCAAAACTGCAGAAATTCATAGACTTTTTGGCGCACTTCAGACATACTGCTAATGGACTGGTTACCTCAAGGAGGGGCTATTAACAGATGGTACAATATGACATTTCAAGTATGTTCATTAAAACACTACACCAAAGTGCATACGTCAATATTAGTGTTTACTTCTAGGTCATTGCTTTGAATTATTCTCTCTTTTTTTTAAAATTCTAGAAAACATTTAATTGGAAAAATATTACATACTTTAGGGGGTATTTAAATAAAAAGTGTATAAATTTGTTTATACAACGTAAATGCTGGAAGCAGGATTAGATGGTGTGGCAAATGCTTTTGGAGGTCTCAAAGCTCAACCAGTAGGCTATCCATAAGTGAAAGAGAAAGATTAGGTGGAAGTAAGGCCTAGCAGTGCAAAACCAAGAAAACCGTCGCCTAGAGATGGCATACTTAACGACCCAGACAAGAACATATCCATTATTCCCTACTCTGTCAATTCAAATTCAAGATTCAGTCGCAAGAGGAAGGACATGTGTTGCAGATGTGCTTTGAAGCGCTTGTCACTCAGTGCCTGTAGCAGCTACAGAGAAGACGTTGCCACAACTTCATCAAGAACAGGAGGAATACAGAACGTCATTTATGGATGAATCAGCATTTGGATTTAAAATTGCCAGAGCCTTCTGACTTGAAGGAAACTCCCAAAACTGAGATAATTGTTCAAGAAATTTTACCATTTCATAACGCCATTAACGTAATATCTGTCTTTTTATAATAAAACCGTGTTAACTACACTCTTGCTATGTTTCATGCCTCAAAATTAAAGTCATTAGGGAAAAAGTATAAATTTAGCTGTATGTATATGTGTATTTTAATATTTAGTTATATTTAAAAACTAAGCAGGTAACAATTACATTCAAGCGTTTTCATACATGCATAAGAAGCCTTTTTTGCCACGTATGTAATTTCCATAAATGGACATTCAGTCATTTTCAACTGAATTGCATGGTTCATTTTGGAAAAAAGTTTGAAATAACTAAATCAAGAATAACAGTAACTAATAAAGTGTTTAAAATTAAACACATATAACAACTGGACAAAACTACAGTAGGTATTTACAAACAATCGTTCATCTAAAAAATCTCTCTCTCACCCCCATCAGTTTGCGAAATTTGAATAGATCGTCAGTAGAAGAGAGAGAGAGAGAGAGAGAGAGAGAAACTCAATAATGCTCTCAGCTCTGTCTCTATCTGCTGCTTTATATCTGTTGTTATCAGATTTGTGTGATTTTCTGTAGCTTTTCGTTGATTCTCAAAACCATTTCCGCTATCACACGTGACCAGGCAAGACCTAACAAGACATTTGGCAGATGAAATGATAAATTTAGTTCGAATATTTATGGCAGGTGGTATGGAACTCCACTTGAATATGTTCTTTCTGTAGTAGTTTCGTGCAAATAACAGTTAACCCTCTTCTATTTCTTCTATACTCATAATAGCCGTCACCACTTTTCCTTCATCCTCATTTTGCAATTCGTCTTCCAGTTCTGAATCATGAACACTGTGATAATCCGGGTCAAGATCTGAATCGTCAATGTCTCTAAAGTCATTCTCTAACTAATTTACCATACATAACAATCATTCTTCACATTCCGGGTCATCAGCTTTCATTTGTTTGCGTGAAGTTTGAGAGGAAAAAGCATTGTAAGTGACTCATACTAACTTGCTGCAACAAAACGCATCTACAGCAACTCAAAGCATACTGCCTGAAAGGTACTAAGATTTACATAGTAAACATAATTAGCTGAGGTCCTCCTGATCTCTGCATATCGGTTACGGGTTAAATGTGTCGTTCTTGAGAGTTTACCAACACCTCATTCTCCGTAAGTCAAGTATAAAAATGAGCCATTGTTGCTGCTTACGCAAGAAATTATTTTTGAATCAGTAAATACAGACATGAGCTACGATTTTGAACAAAAAATAAATTAAATGAAATCGTCTTTAATGTACGAGAGAACAATTTCTTGCTTTAGCGAAATTATATTGAATTCCAGTGCTAGAGCTGTGCGAACATCTCCTAAAACATTCTTGCTTGGCGTTGAAATGCTTTACTCAGAAATCTTATGTAGAATAAGAAGAAACGCAACCTCTTCATGCATCTGTTATGTGAGTAAAAAGAGAGCGATAGAACGGGATGCAAAGAATTATTTATTTAATTGTAAAACCTTTTCATAAAACCTGATAAAGGTAAGAAAAACATTCTCATCGTTTTCCTCCATATTATCTGAAGATGACGTAATTCAAACGCCTTCCCGGATTTTATACGAAAATCAAATGGTGTTAAGGGATTTTGAGCACATTCTCAAGAGTATATAAGAAATTACTTCAGTTTGATTTGACAGTTTAGTTCTCTGTATTAACTTAAGACAAAACTGTATGATACTCATACTATCTCGAATTTTGTTTGAATAACACGAGGGCTGTTTAATAAAGAATTATCATGTTTTTTCCTGACACACCTTTACTCATGCTCATAATTTTGATAATATTTCTCAAAATAGTCCCTGTTGGATGTGATGCACCTGTTCCAGCGATTATGCCAGTCTTGGAAACAGTTCTTTGACAGGTTCCTCAGCTTCGCCTCTGCAACCTTTACTACTGCTTCTGTAATGGAAAAAGTCTTCCACGAAGGAGTTTCTTCAATTTGGAGAAAAGGAAAAAGTTGCATGAAACAAAATCTGGACTATAAGGAGGGTGAAGGACATACTTCACATTGATTTTAATGAGAAATTCATCAACAGCATTTGCGATTAGCGGAGGTCATTTTCGTAATGCAGCCTCCAATCATAAATGTTGCCAATTGTGTGTGATATGCCTCGCAGAGTTTTCAGAATAGTTTGTAGTACTGCTCAGTTACAATTGTGGTTCGGGCACGAAATTCTGGTATACCGTTCCTTGAATATCGAAAAATGAGAATAACACAATTTTCCAAGCAGAAGCAACTTCTTTTTTATTTTATTTTATTTATTGTTTATTATTTAATTGTTTTATTTATTTCTCCTTGGTAATGGAGATTTTCATATAGAGCTTTACTGTTTGTTCTCATGATCAAGTTCATAAACAGGGGGCTGGTCTGTATCGTATTTTTAATGAAGCCAAACTGAACTATAGGTACAGTGTTTCTCATGAAAATAAAGAACGGAAATATGATATTGAATGATAGAAAATGCATTTTAATTTGTATGCATTAACATAACAGAGGAATCTATCTTTGCTTAAAATTTCGTAATTATTTTTTCCACAAATATAAGAAAAAAGTTGCTTAATTTAATTATTTTTTCCTTTTTTTCTTTTTCCTCGTTCCTTTTATTCGGGAGGGTTTGCTTTTAAGAAGAGTATAAAGCAAAATTAGATAAATTTCTTCCCCATTTTGGGTCTTCTTTTTAAGAAGAAGTGAAAGAGATAGAGAAAAAGAAGTAAAAAGAAAATTATAGTTTTATTGTTCGTTCCCTTTATGCTTCTCATGAAGAGAAACACTTCATTTTATTATTTTATAGAACACTTAGTTAAAATTTTAAGCACCACCTACAGCGTTATTGTTTATAGAGAAGCTTAGTGAATAGTATAAAATATCGCAGTAACGCTGCTATGCTATATCGAACTTAGTGCAACAGTCTCTAACGGAATATTAAGAAGATGCACGAGAACACTACAACAAGTTCATTTTAGGTAATGCTAAAAATATCATTCCGCCCAGTTTAAATTTACACGTCGCCAGTCTTTCCCATGGTGGTATGCAGTTCATTGCAACTCCCTGATGACCAGTTTGTACCGTGCATTATTCATATAGGCTATGCACTAACTTGTTTTAGATTATGTACTTGGGCGGCAATAATATGCTCCTTTGGGTGCCGTTGCACCGAAGGTACACAATGTGCTTCAAAATGAGCTTGGTCGCTCTGGGATTTTGATTTGGTTACCTGACTCATATACCACATATGCAGCAGTAGTTTGTTTTGCTTCATAAGATTTCGCCATGTGTTCTGAAAAGAACTTCGTAGGACATATAGAAGCGATCAGTAGATCTTCTTTTTTCTTTTTTCGAAGTGTTTTTGGTAAGAGAGAGTACCATAACATTGAGCAACCTTAAACTCAACTTTTGTGGATCAAAAAGCTATTCAGTTATGCTCAAGAAATTAGGGACATTTCATTACAAAACCCCCTATTTGCAATTTTCCTCGGGAATGCCATATCGAACTTGAAACTTCCGAAATTAGGAGACAGACCACACGCAGATTTTCAAACGTAGATAAAGAAAACATTATCTCCAATAATGGCAGTCAATTATTTTGAAAAGTTAGTGTGATGAAAAAGCAACTTCAGTAATTTATTTAGGTCAGAGTACTTATATTAAAACATTGTATGCAAACAATCGCGTTATTATATGAAGAAGTAAGCACAAAAAGCATATGCATTTTAAAATGAAACAAGATGGGAAAAAGTTTATTTTTGAAACTTCAGTTGAAAAGTCCGAGGTGATTGACTTCCAGAGAAAAGAAGAAATAAGATCTAAAAGTATAATAAATAACACAATCTTAGATTGGTTAAATAGTTTCGATTATTTGGGCAGCAGCAACTCATTTTAGGAAGTTTTTAAATAGATAATGAAAGAGTAAAATTTAATAAAATGTAAGGAATCATAAAAATAACGGTTTCCGCTCTATTCTCTAATTCAGGACTTTGGATCATAAAAAAGGAACAATTATAGGAAAATAACTTTGAAAATGAGATTTCCTAGACCTATTACAAAAAGTCAAAAATCAGATTAAATAGATAACTAAGTAATTAAACAAGATCTTAAAATATGTTCAATTCAAGAAAAAATTAACAATTTAGACAAAACTGAAAAGGCCATGTTACAGAATAGATCAAAACCGTTATGCAAAGAAAATATTGCTATACAGTGCGATCAGCGATACTTTCCCCAGCGGCCCTGGGTTTTTCTCTAATCCCTTGCCTGCTAAGGAGGGGGTAGCAAGCCTGCTTGCTTTAACCTTACGCTACGACTTGTACACCTTATGCTGTTCCCGGAGGTGTGTTGTTTTGTTCGTTTCTTAATTCGAGAGATTATGCCCCGTGAGTTCACAACAGCACAGCGTGGCTTTGTACGATTCATATGCGTTAACTCAGTCGAGTGTAGACGCTCCAGATCGTAATTTCTATAATAAATTTCAGGAAACTGGAAGTGTCCAGCTTAAGAAACCAAAAAGGTAGTGCAGGATTCTCACCAAAGAAAGGTTATATACCTTTGGCAATAGTTTAATAGAAAATTCAACTAGAAAATCTCTTCGTCCTCTTGCACAATAAGTGGGGATTTCATGTGGGTTTGTGCGAAAGGCTACTAAATTTAACAACCTGCGAATATTATTTCTGGGGTAAATTAAAAGATGTCATGTACAAGCCGAATCAGCACGCCATACAAGAACTCAAAGATAATATTCGTCAGGAAATTGTCAGAACTTCTCAACAAGTGAGCGATGAACGCTTTCCTAAAGAAATGGCAAAAAATTGTGGAGAATGACGACAGGAGTTTCAACACCTCATTTAGTAATTTGGTAAATAAGGACCTCTTAAATTACTTTGTGCATTTTGTATGGTTAGTTTGTTTCATTGTTTTACCTTCCTGCTAATCACCGAATCCTAAGTGGCCGGCTAACCTGGGGGAAAACTAAACTGATCGCACGATACCAACCAGTAGGCAATAACCATATTGGTAGACCGAAAGCAAGTTGACATTAAGTAATGACTGAAATCGGAACAGATCCATATAACCTAATTCTTAATAGAAGAAGAAGAAGAAGAAGAAGAAGAAGAAGAAGACGAGATTTATTTTTAAAAATAATGGGTAGATATTTCATTGTAGAACATAGACAATTTTCAGTACCTATGTGCTAATGTTAATTTGTACTATATACTGTAGGAATTTCCAATCCTGTATTTGAAATATTAACTATTATTAAGTACTCTTCTCTAAACACCTCACTACTTTTATGATTTGGATACAAAAATATCATATTTAGAGATTTATTAAACTTAATAGAATTGTTATAATGCCCTTGCCTGAATATCTTCGTGCTTCACCGTTGAGTAATTGAAAAACAGAATAACAAACAAATGAAACAAACAAAAGCGTGTGAAACAAAACACTCCAGAACACCGTAAGATAAAAATATCCACTAGGCAATTACATACCTGCACGCTTTGCTGATCTATTTTAAGAAAAACCACACCGCTTGCTAAAGTAGTTTTTGGCAACTCTTCCTGCTAAACCTTCACGTCTGATTAGACAGTTCGAACTAGTCGGAATTATAAGAAAGCCATTAATGCTATTTTTCCAACATGAAGAGCAATTTAGTGCTCTACCTTTCTTTCTCTGTCTTACTGTTAGTAATTGGTTTTCCCCTTCACAGAAGCCGCTTAAACAACTTCTCAAAGGCTTTATGGTGAATTCTGTGTTAAATTAAGAAATTACTTTTTCTTTTTAACGCGTATCCAAAGTCTGGTCGTATTAAAACTGACATTTTCCGTAATGAAGGTCTCTGTGTCATACTCTTTCTTGCCAAACTATGCTTAGCGCTGCCGCCCTCTCATTTTCTACTAACGCGACTCTGGTTTGATTCCAGTATGTGACAAAGGTAGTCCGGTTTGCCTTATCAATCATTCCGTCTCATGCTCAATCACCCTCATCTAGCTTTAGTGGGCTTTAGAATTACCATCTTTAGGATAAAGCCATACACAGGAGTTTG
Organism: Metallyticus violacea; assembly: GCA_030762175.1. Lineage (NCBI taxonomy): Eukaryota > Metazoa > Arthropoda > Insecta > Mantodea > Metallyticidae > Metallyticus > Metallyticus violacea. Next base: position 58,657,286 of record CM060840.1, read on the forward strand.
CTCTTCTATGAATATCGATTACCATGTCCCATAGACATTTGTCATTGCTCTGTCATCGAAGAGTTACTCTCTAGTATTTTAGTTTAGCATATCTTCAGCCTTGCATGAATATGTGAGATGCTATTAAGTAGACAAGTATGTGAGATGGCAGCAGTGACAGAAGTCTGTAATAGCTAAGTCTTATAATTTATTTACAAAATATCGAATTGGGCTCATTAAAACAACTTCTTTAGAAATTCGCAATTAGTGTAGAACATTAAAGCTAAGCATAGCTATTAGTTCCTTCAGAACACTACAGTTCGTTATACTTGCGTTGTTTCACCATACCACTCTATTGCACGATACATCGTATTCTTCTAAACGTTCAGGTTGCATGATAGTAACACAGAGAACCCGTCAGCTGTGCATGCATAAACAATAAGTTTGTTCTACCGAGCATAAAATGCTTCAAGTTACATAAGAGCATTCAACTTAGTACATCTTCTTTAATACCTCACTTTACCAGAGGGACTTCCAAAATAATTTTTCGATTTTTGAATAGGAGTATTTTTAGTATATATTAATTTTTATATATTTAACAAAAATTGAGTTACATACAGAATAAATAAATCATTGGATCGCAGATCCTACACGATCAGCGAAAGCGCAGCTATTTGCCATTAGATGTCACTGCAGTGGTTATAGCTATTTCTTTAACAATTGAGGGGTTTTTTTTTCCGAAAAATTTAAAGAGGCAACATTTTTGAAACAATGATTTCTTTCTGACCGTCATTTTGGTCAAGGGGTTAGCGAAGCTGAGTGCTGGCTGCGAGGGTTCGTTTCCCGGTACCTGCTTAGGAATTTTATAAGTTAGGGAAGTCTGGAATGGGGTTCATCCAGCCTCGTGAGTACAGTTATAGGAGAAATGGAGTTCTTCGATCTAGAAAGTCTGGCGGATGCTGGTAGGCTGATCACTTACCCCCCTGCAATACTGCCCTATATCAATGAAGTCGCAAGACGGAGGTAGAGGAAGCAGAGGTCACTGCGGCAGACCATGGCTCACCCCGGCACCATGGAAGAATAAGAAGAAGAAGAAGAAGAAGAAGATCTATTTCCTATACATTCCATTCCATTATTTTTTTAAATAAATCTATATCTGGCATGTGTGTAGAATAGAAATGTAAATAGGGCACACCTTAAAGCAGAGTTTGATAACGAATAGAGTACATATATAAAAGAAAAATTATGTAACACTATTAACAATATAACTAAATTAACAGTAATTATAAAAGCAGAAATGAATAAAACACTAAGAGAAAGTCATTTCTGCTTCTGCTTTTACAATTACTCTTAATTTAGTTACATTTTATATAGAGTGATTAAAATAACTTATATTAAAATATTTATTATAATAAATTATCGTATGAAACAAATTAGTAATCTCAAGAGTTTAACACAAAAAGGTGTGCCACAGTATGTTCTTCAGTAAAGCGACAGGAAGAGCCACTATTTCATTCAGGCTGTTGATTGTCCTTTCCTGATCTGGACTGAAAACTCGGGACTTTAAACAGCCTCAGAAGAAGAAAGCAAGAGCTGTCAGAGCAGATGAACTACAAACTTCACCAAATTGAAAGATGAGGCAACCCTGAAACACAGCACGTAGTTCTTCCATCGCCACCAACTCCAGAGGTATGCGTGCTTGCACCATCCTGTTGGAACAATCTAATCGAATAAGGATGACGTGGACGATGGACTCTCATATCAAGGTCACAAAGAAATCTGAGGTTCCCATACTTATTACACAATTGGCTTCACGAAAGCCAATTTTTCCACATATTTTCCACTGTTACAATATTTAATGAATTCTTTTCCCGTATTGCAAAGTGGTGTTTCCATGGCCATGTCCAGGGGATTTTCTGCCAACAATACTTGAAACATGATGCAAAGTGCATTTTTTCTTATTTAATCATTTATGGCATTGTGATGAACATCGACCTTATTCACTATAGGATTCTGCCACACTTCATAAATCCGATGTTTCTAAGACTGGAATTGTAGTTATTGCTGAGAGATTTGCATTCCTGGGTCTCTCCAACCATCTGTTATTTTTTTTTTTCTGTAGTATATTAAAAGGGATAAATCGCATCCTGTTGATGAACTGAAGCTTTACAGTCATCTTACGTATAATATTAGTTTCCTTTCTCTTAGTTTTGGTTATTTATTTTGTATATTATTTACGTTAACGCTTTCTATATTTTATTCACATTACTTTTCTTTAGATTGCTCTATGCATACTTCAAAAGGAGCTCAAGTAAAAATACCGAGAGCTATTTTTGGCCTGCATACGCAAGTTAGCGCAGCGGCGCTAGGACAAGATCACGCCAGTCGCTCCGCGCTGATGGCTACACGTGGACAGAATACAAAATTGAAATTATTTGCCTTTGGGTTTCTAAACTTAGTTTGCGATTAGGAGAGCAATATAACTTATGTCTTTTGGTGCTCTAGTGTTATTTATACATTATGTTATTGAAGTAAATATTACTGTAGTGCAGACATTGAAGTGTTATCACTAGAACAGAGAAGAAAAAAAGTCTATAGGAGTAACTCCCCATACTATAGAGAAACTTAAAGCAAATATCAGGACAGAAATTGGAAGAAATATAAATGGATGGTTACTTTCGGTACTTGAGCCTTACTCACAACTGGCTGTGCACAATAGGAACATCTCCGCGAGGAAGGAGCTAAGTGAGGGTGAAACCGAGCGGCCAGGATCTATGGACGGTGACTGCGCAGACGCAGATGTTGTCTTAACATGTTAGAAAATCCGCTTCCACTTCAGGCCCCAGGACAGAAACCTTTCTAAAGCGCAAGTCACCATCACGTCGCACCAGCCCATCTTGCCTTGACACTTTAGGCCTTGTAAAAATTAAAGGAAATGGGAATGATAAAAATTCCGCGAATGTAAACAACCATCCCATCATACGCCAAAGTGACATGGGGAAACCAAAAAAAAACCCAAGGTAAAAATGGTCGGCCCAATGGGAACTAAACCCGCTCGATAAGAACTTTGGAAGTTGAACGCTTTCGAAATTATGTAAATTTCGTGCAAAGATATCAGAAATATTGTACACGGACACCACTTCGAATACAGGTTAGTATTTATTATGAAATAAAGGAAACACTGTGTGCTTGCTATTATTGATCAAACTGTGCAGATGGAAGTGCAAGACGGCATTGGCGCGTCCTTAGCTCCGCTCGACTTAAGTTCACCTGCGGACGTAAGCCAAAAATAACACTCGGTATTTTCTCATCATCTCAAACCTTTCTTTAGTTATATATCATAAAGCATAATTTCCTCCTCCCCTCCCGGCACCGCTATCCCAATGCTAATCTCTTAGACCGTCCTGAACGGAAATTAGTAAAGGAAGAAACGTTTAAGCTACTGAAAAACACACACACACACACACACACACACACACACACACACACTTCCCAGTTTACTCTTCTTTGACACATGAACAATGGATGTTCTGCTTCAAGTATTAACCTGTCTGTATCTCCTTGCAGAATTATTTATTTCACGCAGACATTTTAGCTATGGCGAATCTACTGGTTTTCCCTGATTTTATTCCCTAGAGGTTTGAGAGATACCGAACGAGGTGGGAAATTCCATATTCTCGTATCTCATTGAAATTTTAATATCTGCGGGACACGAAAATTGCATTAATTTTATCGAGTTCACAGCAACAAATCTAATTCCAAGTTCTTAATAACTGAACATTGTAGGATAGACGATAGATAGGCTGGAGTGTAAGAACGAGCTATAGGTAATTTAGACGGACATATTCGGCATTTATTACACACTCTTCTAACCATTTATTTCGTAAGTGCAATAGATACGTGTAACAAAGAATAATCCTGTTACTGAAAACAATCCTGAGCGTTTCATTTAAAAGGAATAAACGCTCATTCTATATATGGAGCTTTAAAAAAAAGCTATATCATTAGTGTTTGATAATTAATTACTGCTTGCTAGATAACAGCATTTATTAGGTTAAAATATTTTTATAAGAAAGTTGATAATATAAGTGTTTCATATTATCAGCTAGAGCGCAGGAGCCTTTATTATTATTTGAATCGTTATGCTTCTTCCTCTCAATGCTATCTTATCAACAATTTGTTATAAATTCTTCTAATTAAGTGTATATGCCCAGATCTAAACATGCGTTTGTTTGTATATTTTTCCCCCTTTCAGAAAGATCATTGTTATTTGATTCCAATGCATTTTTCTTCATCGTAGGGGCTGGTTTCAATTAATACTGTGTCATGTCTCGTGCGCTCCTTCATCCTTTATGTCATTACCTTTTTGAGCATGTCCATAGTTCAAATTCAGTCCCAGAAAAGGAAACTGCGATCCCTTTTTCGCTGGAGAATCTGCTTTTACGCTGCTCTCAGTTCCCTCATGATCTAGCATCCCTACAAGTTTCTCTTTGTAGGGTTTACCAAGCTCCATGAGCCAGTACCAGCTTGGATTAGTCAGGTGCGTTTAAAAGTTCCTTAGTTATTATACGCTGCTACTTTTGTAGTCGCGTTACTTATGCCTTAATGTATGTGCCCATTCTGCCTGCGACATTATGGTATAACTCCTAACATTACGGAGAAGGGTAGCTTAGGCGATAACACTTGCGGTTCGTATTCGGGTTCCTGGGTCATCTTCATCTTCGGTTTCTTAGTGGTTTCCCATGGTTCAGGCATGTGAATGCTAGGATGATCATTCTTTTCCATAATAATTACATGATGAAATTTTCGCTCTCCAATGTCATTCCGTTGGTTCTGTTATAGAATCGAAAGTGCCAGGGCAAAGTGCGCAGGTGCGGTGTGACGGTGGCTTGCGCTTTGTAAGCGCTTCTACCCGGAATCTGGTGTGGAAGCGATCGTTCTGGAGAGGGACAACGTCTTCCTCACCTAATCTCATACTCCGGGATGTGCAGCTACTGAGGGCTTAGGCATAAATGGCCAACTCTTGAGCAAGGTAGATGTACCTAAGATTCCTCCTCTGTCCTACCAATCCAGTTCAGTGTAACATTAAAGCCTAGTCTATATAGCTTTGCCATAGTAGACTTAAAACCAGATTTGGGAGGGTTACCTCAGACCATTTTTGATAGAAATTATATGCAGTTATCTGTTGTTATGCAAGCATGCAAGGAATGGGTTTTCTGTCGTGTTTAAGCAAGGAATCACCTAGCATTACAAAAAAATGACACTTCCCCATGAATTAATTTCAAACATACTTGAAAAACTCCAGAGATCATAGTAAAGTCATTTAGCAACATCACAAAATCAGAGTTCACAAATTGCTCTCTTGTCACATTACACAGACAGTAGGAAACTGTATGATAATTACTTGGAAAGTTTTTTGCGATAAAGTTGCCACTTTCTGTTCCTTGTTTTTTCTCGTTGTAAAGTTTTCTTGTACGTCGTTCTGTCATATTTGTAAAACCCGGTCTTTGATTAGTAGGACAATCAGCCATGGTCGCTCATAAACTAAAATGCTTTCTTTTTGGCATACATGCATGCATATTTTGACGATTTCTTAGTGTCTATGAACCCGCCCCTTAATAATAAAATCTGAATCTTTCAGAAAAGGGGGTCATTTGTCCCTAATGTAGTCAAAGTACAAATTAAATTATATTAATGTGAGTGATCAATTGTATGTTCTAGTGTCAATTCGCATATCCGATCAGGGCATTTGAGTGTAAACGGAGAGCAGAGGCAATAGCTCCATTTGCCGATAGATTGGCATAGTACTAGGTTGATTGATGAAGGTGAAGATAGGGGTGAGATGATAATGGAGCAATGACGGATTGACTGACAGGGGAAACCGGCATATTCGGAGAAAACCTGCCCAGGCGCTGCTTCGTTCACTGCGACCGAACCCTTGGTGGGAAGGCGAGCAGTCTAACCATTCGGAAACACCTTGTTGGAAATAGTTGCTTTTATTTATGACGGCAAACGAGGCAGAAGCAGTTACTCTTTGCAGCTAGGCCTCAGCAATCATTAGGAGCTGTATTTGCGAGATGGTTGGTTTGAATTTCAAAAATCAGAACTAAAGAATACTGTAGCATCCCATCATATTACACAAAAGTGTAATTTGTGACTTATTGAAAATGGAATTTCCATTTATTATACATGTTTTTAGAGCATGCAACGCTAGTGAAATGTATACAACGGGGGAAGCCTTTATGACGATTTTATACGCCTTATGGCCTTTTTTCAGTGCGTGAGCAATGGCTGTATCAGAGTTCACTCAAGCTGATCTTTGTAAAGATCCGGTGTGGATGTGGGAGTAAATTAATTATTCATTTATTCGTAACTTATTAATTAACTCACTCTCAGTGTTCTTAATAAGAAATATTCTAAATCTCTAACTAAAGTTACAAATGTGAGGCGTTGAAAGTTTGATCTCGCATATGTAAAGACTTTGCTAACTTGCACTAATCGTACACTGAACTCCAATTTTCTTACCATAAATAGAGATTTCTTGTGTACAATTTCGATTTTTAGAACACCGATAGTGCGTGTTGTGAGTATTCACTGGTGGAGCTACGCCTCGTCTGAAAAGAACACAAGCTGTGGGTCGATAAACCCTTCAGTCACTGATGAAAGAAACCACTCATTATAACGCAAACATGCTGCGGGATCATCTTAGTAGACAATGAACACGTGTACTCTAATAAGATTTGAGATTTAACAATTTTGTTGCTGTTGGCGCAGAAGACATTGAAACCCATTCTTCTGTTAAAGTACGTCTTCGCATATGTTTCTAGTTTTGCACTGGACCAATAGTGTAAACTTTATTCACAAAATCGTGAATTGCAGTTCTGAAAGGAGGCATTTGCGCAAGAAACTTCCAGTTACATTTCTCACGAATGCGATGAGGGGATTCAAATTTATAGTCATTTACACACTAAATAAATTGTTCTAAAGTCTTCGCGTACAAATGTAAACTGGTAACTGCTCGGAATTTCAACAACAGATAGGCAGACAGGTGGTCGTGAGTGGGGAGAGGAGCCGGCATTGGCCGAAACGCAAAACCCCGTGCGAGCGGTAAGGATATATTCTGGAAAACCCGGTACTAGAATATGGTGAAACGAGAATGCAAACTTATTTGAAAAGATCTAAATAATTTTATGATGCTTTATCTTATTTGTATTTCTGAATTTCTGAAAGCACAATAAGGATGCCTTCTCTTAGAAAATGTACCTGTAAGAAAACATTTTGAAAATGAAGTGAAATAGTCACCTTCGTAGTGTCAAGAAATTGCAAATGTCATTCTGCGAACTTTCTATTTTGAGGGAGAATAACCTACTACAGTAAATTTATGCATTTCACGCTAGTAATTTGCTCTCAACGACCCTTAACATTAATTTGGCAAAACTCAGGCATAGAGTGCAGGTGGGTGAGATCACAACGGCGTATTATTCTATTTTTTAAGACATTACTTATGAAAAAACACACAGTTCTTATTATGGTGACAGTGTTGTCACCATTTTTACAAAAGAATTGTCTCTGAAAATGCCAAAAAACATGGTCAGCTTACTTACATAACTAAAATCATGAATTACATATATATTCACAGATATTTAACATGTGAAACTAAAATTTAGAGCGTTTACAAATACACAAGATGGATGCTTTCTATACTATCATAATGGAAAACATTAAAAAGATGTAAAAAATTGATACAGTTAGTGGGTGATATTGCATATTCATACATATTCTGATATAAAGGATACTTACATAAAGATTTTAAGATTGTTTTTTGTCTTTTACTTACGTTTAGCATGAAACAAAAGCAGGCGTGTGATCGGCTCCAAAGGGCATTGTACTAGAAAATTGTTATTGTGTTTCTCTTCTTATACCTTGTTTGCCTTCCCTGATATTTCATTTTGAAAGTTCATCGTATACAAGAACGGGCGATATTTAGCTACATATCGATTGCCTCACAGAGCCGTCTTTTGGGACCAAAATGTCAGCCGTTTATCCTTGGAGAGGCCTCTTTCTACTTCCTCCCATCTCCGGTCAAAGATGTCCCCTTAGGCCAACACTGGATATTTCTGATTGGATGCTGTTATTCTTTCTATTGTCCGTGCTAAACCGCTTATCTTCGATGCTTTATTGATTCGGCTTTGTTGCGATATCTGCTCACTCTTTCCGTGTGCCAGAGAGCGATAACGTATGAGATGACCGTGGAAAATATGACTGGTCTTTCTTTTTAGCAATCAGAACACTCCGTTCAGTCTTATTTATATGAGATTAGTGTTCTTCATTTACTCGCAAGCAATCATAGCTTCGGCATATTAACGCACTTGCAATTGGAAAGCGATTTTTTTTTTCTAATATGCAGAGAGAAAGAGAATAACACGGACATTTCCTTTCCTTTTCTTTTCTTCTTTTTTTTCCATAAATAAAGAGCACTGGTGTCATGCATAACAAACAAATAGGAGGGAATTCAGCGTTTATTACTGAGGAATTTCATATAGTTTTGGCACATTTCGATGTAATTTTATTAATAATAATCTTAATGCCCTTTCCAGTATGCTTCTGCAAAATATTGGCTTAATATAATGATTAATATAAGAGCATTATACTTTTTGCACAGTGATAAAAAGCATTTAAAGTTTTGTTTTTAAATTAAGGGGAATATTAAAGGCCCACCCTTATAATATTAAATGCACTAAGTTCAGTTTCACTTTTCTCAAGGATTATTAAACCTAATGAAATTAAATGTTTATTTTCAAGTCTTTTGATTTTTTCTATTTTTTTCCCAACATTTGTTTTTATTCTTACATTTTGTCCTATCCCTACCATAATAGATCCACATCATGACAATAATACCATGGCAAAGTGGTAAAGGTTTCAAAATGATAGCTTACACAGATCCTAAAAATTGGGAAACGTATGCAAAAAAATGTAGTTTTTTATTAATTGCAGTCAAAAAAAAGTTTTTAAGGTAAAACTGAATTTTGAGGAAAACACCAACTAAAACCTTACAACATAGTAAAACAACAAATGATTATGTTATGAAAACAAACGTTGCCTATTTATGCAATACAACTTTTTCTATCATTCATGTCAAACCACAACCTTGTAGAGCAAATATTTCCTGAGATATAGAATTTAAACTGAACAAGCGCTCGCAAATTAAAAAAGGGGGGGGGGGCTTCTGCAGTGATATAATTAAAATGTATTAAATACTTATAACGAAGGAACATTAACGAGATGCATAACAAAATAAACAGAAAGTTCCAAATATTAAAATTATACAGAAAAAAATGCTTTTGACACTCCTCTTTAATCTTCCTTTATGCTGTACAGATTGCTTCTATGATAATGTAAATATAAAAATAATATTTTCATTCATGCTCTCTCAAATGAGCAACGTTTAGGAGTAACTAATCGGTGAAACACCAAACATATAGTGTTCATTAATTACAGTTTCAAGTAATTTGAATGCAAACTTTAACACGTAAACATTGAACAGGGCTGATTTACTAGAAATGAACCTAAGTACAGAGCTTTAGCTGTAAACTCTGTCCGCTTACGCTGTGCTCGTAAACGTCTTTTTCTGAATCTGTTCCCTATCGGTAGGGAGAAGTGGACATTAAGACCTCAGGCCTAATTACTGTGTTGTCTTATATGTATTAATTTTTATTGAGGAATTGAAATATTTTCTTACATAAACAAGTGCGCTGTCTGTAATGTAATCTAATAATACTGTCGTAAACTCAGCCTGACTTCGCGCTACTGTTAGGAAGAGTTAAGAGAGGATTTTGATGCTTTTTTCGTTACTGTGCAGTCTAGCCTCGTATCCCCCAGTTGATTATGTCTACCCTCCTCTAAGATTTTGTGGGATCTGAAGCCGAGCAGAAGGACAGGGTCAGAGGTTATCAACTTAAACTATAGGTTTTCTTAAATTTTAGTTGTATTGTGGTAATAGGGAATTGGCTATTACTTATTATAATTATAATATAACAACGCTTAAACTCCCTTAATTGTATAAATAAATTGTTATTTCACACTACTTGCATATAGTACATTAGTAGGGCAGAAAGAATCAGACTTTTGAGTTACGGCAGGGATTGGTTAAACAAGAAGCCTGGTCCATAAGTACTTGTAGCCTCTTAATAATAAATCTCACATAGTAGAAAATACTTAGAGAGTTTTGGGGAATATATAGAATCAGAGGAGAGAGGTTCGTAGTTCCATACTTGGAGGAAGACATGGTGGCTAAATTGGTTAGAGCATCAGCACGGAAGGCTGAAGGTCTGTGCTTCGAGCTCCAGCCGTGACCTACTTTTTTCAGATCTGATTCTTCCTTTTCCTTAATTGTATTTTGTTATATGCGGGACCGTATATGTTGGCAACCTTTCATTTTCCTCTATTTTTACGTAATTGCCTTTTGCAGCGGAACGGCGCGGTATCTTAACGATGGTTTTCCCCCGGAGTGTTTTGCCAATGGGCGAGCGCGCCTCTCGTTAGACGGTTAGCCAGCCAGCCGGGTTTTGATGAACATCGGGAGCGTAAAACAATAAAACAAACCAACTATAAGACAATTAAGAGGTTCATTTATTACCATACTATCAAATGAGGTGTTGAAACGATCTTCATTCTCCGCACATTTTTGGCATCTCTTTAGTAAATTATTCATCACTCGCTATAGTTCACTCTGAGAAAGTCGGACAATTTCCTGACGAATATTATTTTTGAGTTCTTGTATGGTGTGTGCGCTCGCCTTATACACGACATTTTTCCATTTACCCCAGAGATGAGATAATAATCGTAGGCTATTAAATCGCGGGACCAGGGGAGCACAAATCCCTACTAATAACTCTGTCTAATGGAAATACATTGTGAATTGCTCTCACGAAATAATTCACAATGTGAACAGAGGCAGAGTCCTGTTTAAAAAATACAAGATCACGCTCTTATGTTCTCCGAAAAAGATATTACATGTTATTCATACAAGTAACATAATAAACTGTATACTAAAATAAAATTGGTTTTATGATTCTTTCACTACTGAGTCACACATAGAACACGTTGTACCATTGTAAACATGAGAGGCATAATACACTTTATGTATACTGTCGAACTAAGAAGTGAACAACAGCACTCGGGAACAGCTGCGCTACCACTGCGACAGTCAGCAAGGTCAACAAGTAAGCAAGCAGACTGTCCCCTCTCCGGTACGACAAACGAAAAGGTTCTCGCTCATAGGAGAAAATCCTTGCTGCAGGTAAAAGCTTCACTTCTGAATGGCATAATATTTCATACAATTTAATTTAATTTAATTAACACTTATGTTATTGACGGTAACATGAAAATTTTTATGATAACATTACAGATATTTTAGTGATATACGTAGCATAAATTGGTCTTTTCATTAATTTTGACATCCCATGTCTCACCATACCTTATACAAAACAGTATAGCTCACTTTTATGTGTAAAAAGAAATCTATATGTGAGGAATTCTTCAGAACTTTTCTAATTAATTGCCTCCTTCCAGCACCTTCTGTAACAAAAGTTTAAGAAGAGAAGTTGAAGTACTAACTATATCGCCTGCGACAAACTTTTTAGCTGATGCGTAAATCACCATGTAGGCAGACAAGATTTAAAACTAAAGCCTGGTAATTTATCATTCAAACAAATAATTATAAAATCTTTACTTTACCTATATATTATATTGGTGTTGTATGAACTGAAACTAAACGAGCCAGTTTAGATCCTACAAACCATTCTTTTTAGAAGAGCGGACAAATAATGTAACGAATGGACAACATTGTTTCATTAGAGATCATATTTTTAATCAAAAATTGCCCTGCATATTGATGTAAGGCCATTTTAGGTACCAGCTATTTGGAACTGTAATTGTACATGAAGATTCGTGGTTGCAGTTTCAACATAATTTTTAATTGAAACTACATCACCCACTTCACCTGTACAACACTATCATTTTGAACTGCATATTTCATTATTTCTATGACTTCTTGGAGAGGCATACATAAAGTTTCCAGTTTCTTAGTGTTGTCGGCCTACTGAAATAACTTGCCTATTATGAAACTGTTCTGAGCAATTTAGATCTGCTGAATGTCTTTTGTGGCTTTGCCACTTGTGGCGATGAATGAGCCAGCCAAATGCACTATTTGGATAATGCATTATGTGATTTCGCTGATTTTTGACCGGTATAAAGGGAATAAACCTCCCGATCGCAAGTCTTAGAAATAATCGCCTGAGCCATTATCGACTAATTTATCTTAATGCACAGGTATAAATGCAATATCATTTCTAATTTCTATAAATTTTTCAGCCCACGAATTGAAGCAGTTCCCTTTACTATTAGAGCTTCAGCTACCTCATGGATCTTTTCTGGATTACTAGTTCAATATATCCAGGTCCCCTGTCTGTTCAAAACCGGCTGTGAAGGTAGAGTAAGCCTATGTGATACTTCTTCAGTACGTCCGAGAAGGGGATTTCAAGAAAATCTTTTTGTGTGTTTGAAATCAACTTATAGCACCCTTATCTCCCAGTGATCCTATATATTCTTTGAGCTCAGTCTATGAGGTGAGGCGCGCACAGAAAGAATATTTCAATGGGGAGCTGCAACATATGTGAAATGTAAAATATCGTGATGTATGACTTTAGCTCAAAGTAGAAATAGTACGTTTTTAAATAGCTCTTTTTCTCATTATTCCGATGTCAGAACAAATGCTGAGGACTGTTGGTTTCATAGTTCCACTTTTCTTAGGCGACAGTGTTTTCGCATTTTGCCTAATTTAATTCATAGCTTGTATACAACACATGTTTAAACACTTTTCTTGGTTTTAAGTGTTTTATGGGCTAAAGAGCAACATAAAACACAAAGGTTCAACTATGCCGGACAACGCTTGGAAATATGTTTGTCAACGAACCTAATCCCACACTTACCAAAACCTTCTGAAGTTGGGAAGGAAGAGGTTAAGACGAGAGTTGGGATTAATTATTGGACTCAGTCATTTCAGGAAACTTCTCCAGAAAATGGGGCTGTTTCATGGAGAGAATCATACAAAATATGGATAATCCTCTTATACGACTAAACGCTCTGGCCCTTATCAAGAATACAGAGTTCGAATTGCTATAAGTGATAAGAGACTGCACAAAAAGCCTATGGCTGAAGTATGGAAGTCTATAAACTCTCTTAAGATCCTCTTATTAGTAGTCATGTGGCAATCTAAGTGTCTATTGTCCAGTTTTCAAAGAGGAAGTCATGTTCTGGTGAAGGCTTTGTATAGGTCAACCAAAAATTTAGATTGACAACTGGGTGTATTTTCAATAGTGTTTAATGGCCTTTTAACCCACCATAGGAGGTAGCCACATGACAAGGTGTGAAAAATGTTTTTTGGAAACTAATGTATTCTAGGCCTAAGTTTATAAAATATCTCCCTGACATTTTCAATTGAAGAGGAATGAAAAAAATTGGAAAAAACCGACAGGGAGAGCATGATTCAAACCGCAGACATCCTGTTCAAGAGTCTATGTCTTAATGATCTTGGCCCCACATGTCGGTCAACTGGGTGTGAAGATTGCCTTAAATGAAATACGTCTTTGTCCTAACATTTAGTAACTGCAAATTTATGTTTAGCTGTTGTCAAAAGCTGAGTTATAAATTATTTTGTTTTATGCTTATGGACTTCTCGCATATCTTGCAGCGCTATGAACATACCATTGGTACAAAATTTGTTCCGTAATCATACACGTAACTATGTAACTAATTACTAGTGATGGAACATTTTCTACCACTCACACAATGTTGCCTGAGCATCAACCATACAGTGTAACGAATCTGAACGCTACCCAGTGTTTCTATGTAAACAACAACAGCTTTCCAGCATGCAAACACAACAAACTCTAACCGCAAATTCGTGTCATGCTTATGCTAATATCTTGTTTCCGAAATAATTGTACCACCTCTGCTTGTTAGTTTAGTGACACAATACATTTCCGCTGGATTAATAAAGTTAATGCAGAATTGAAACGTTAATCTACTTAAATTGCAAAGTTTTTCCTAACTGAGCGGTCGGTCCTGGTGGTGTAGTGGTTACCATACTTGCATACAAACCCAAGATCGTGGGTTGAGTCCCTGCAGGATCGATGGATATTTTCGGGCGTAAAAATTCTAAGTATGGCTTCCTTCGGAAGGGAAGTAAAGTCGTGGGTCCCGTGTCGTACATTTACGGCATGTAAAATAACCTCAAGTCTGAAAGAAGACAGCAAAATTTATCGGCCGTTTCACGCCCTGAATTAAATGGGACTCTGATGATAAAGAGCGTCCATAAATAAACCAAATCAACAACAATTAGCTGAGACGCTTATAATTGTAACTTTTTTTTTGTAGTTGCAATATACCTTAACAGTTGATATAGTATTTTTAGAAGCTAAAGGTAGTCCACGTTTAATTCAACGATTCTTGTGATTTATTTATAACCATACTCGTATTAGTCTTAATTTCATCCTACATTTATAAGAATTCATAACTTGATCTTGCTTTGAAAATTATATAAATGTGTTTAACATGCAGGGATTTCATGTCATTACTTTCTGGAAATTGGCAGAGGAGCAAATAGATAATAACCACCGTTCTATGAGGCAAGCTCTCCAATTTCCTTCACAAGGCTAGGTGCACCCAATTCCACAGCTTCTAAATAGAAGTTTCTAAGCCGCTACCGTGGTTCGGACCCTAAAGCTTCCGGCCAGCAGTGCTAACCATTTGACCAAGGAGACGTTGAGTTTGTTTATTTACGGACATCACAGGTCATCAGCGTTCCATTCCATTCAGGAGTGAAACGGCTGATAAATTTTGATCAGAGGTCTCTTCTTTCAGGCTTGAGGTTCCTTTTCGTGCCGTAAATGTACGACACGGGATCCACGGCTTTACTTCCCTTCCGAAGAAAGCCGTACTGGTCGGGATTGAACCTGCGATCTTGGGTTTAGAGTATGTAACCTCTATACCACCAGAGCCGACCTAAGGAGACGGCCAACCCTAATGCACACATAGTAAAACTGTCTAAAGAACGCAGCATTTTTCTTAATATTTCTAACAATTATAATTAGAATCTCACTGTACAATTTGTATAAAAATATTTAATACTTTCATTAATTATACTAAAATAGTACGCGAAAGCGAATTGTAATGCTTTTTCACGAAAACTAACGATACTAGCACACAACCGAAAAAATGTGCAAAATTGCCATTATCACATTTCCCGTATTGCTTACTTAGTAATTTATGTCACTACGTCTTGCATTAAGTTCTGCTTCTTTGCCACTGAAAAAATATGATGAAGGTTTTCATCATGTTCATTGAAACAAACATCCAAAATTCTCCATCAATATTCAATCTTCTAGGGGAATATGTCACTCTCTCCAACACAGTACAGATTAATGTACGAGGGTAGGTCCATAAATTTCCGTTCTAACTAGTTTCTAGGTATGATAAAGGCACCCATCACTTCATCATTTAAATTTCCTTCCTCGAAGGTCTTTCTTGAGTTTTCAGAAGAGAACATTGTCAGTGGATATTAGATCTCGCCTGTAGGGTGGATGGTCGATCTCCTTGGAGCCACATTTCTTTTCAGCTTCCTTTGCAACAAGAGCTGTGTGCACAGGCGCGTTGTCGTGAAGAAGACGCACACCACCACTCAGCTTTCCGAACCTTTTCTCTTTGATAGAAGCATGTAGTCTGTGCAGTAGGGCAGCACAGTACTCCTCATTTACTGTGGTGTTCCTCTCCTTGAAGTCAATGAAGAGCATTCCTTCACAGTCCCAAAAGATTGCGGCCAAGATCTTCTTGGTTTACTGAGTGACCTTGGCCTTTAGAGGCGGTGCTTGCCAGGTTTACGCCACTCCATTGATTCTCTTTTGGACAAGAGACTATAGTAGAAGACTATAGTTTCATCTCCCATTGGGTTTGCAGAACTTCTCTCTCGTTGCCACGGCAGAGCAACAAAAATGCCTGACAGCAGATGATTCGTTGCTGCTTTCTGACTGAGGAAAGAAGTCTAGGGACCCATCTTACACTAACCTTATTCATGTTTAAATGTTCATGAATAATTGGAAGAATGTTGCTTTAGAAATACCCAGATTTGCTGCTATTTCTGCAACTTTGAACCGGCGGTCTTGCATAATTTCTCCTTCCACAAGAGCGATGTTTTCAGGAGTGAGCACCTCCAAGGGCCGACCTGTATGCTCTTCCTCTTCAATTCTTTCTCGGCCCATTCGAAAATGTCTGGCCCATTCTTTTACGGTAGATTAACTGTCCAATCGCTGTTTAATTTCATTTGGAGTAAGTTCTTATTTTGTGAAGAACTTAATAAGAGTTCGATACTCCATTCTGAACATGTCACAATCTTCTACGCACAGTCTTCTTTATGTAACTATCTCTGAACAACTGAACACAGCGGAGCGGAAGTTACAGCTACAATTATTTATTTAAAAGATAAGATATGACGCCAGATAAGGGTTTTGTGAAGGCGATAATCCTTATCGGCGAGGACGTAAACTTATAGACTTACTCTGTACCTCTCTCACTGTACGCTCCAAGTACCAACTCATGTGACCAAACCTCTTCGGGCTCGAGGTTCCCGATCCGAGCAAGACCAGCTAGTGGTGAAGGTATTTATGAGATTCCTGTGTACCTCTGCTTTTCCAACTAAACTTTTTGGTGAAGAAATACTGTATTTACGTGAATCTAATGTACCGTTGAATATAATGTGCACTCCAAATTCAAAACGTAAACTTATAATAAAAGGAGTTTGACATATCATTGTATAGGGGTTTAGAAATAAGCACATTTATTTCCTAAAACGATCAGAACATAGAATTTATAAGTGGACTATTGTTACATTTTGGAGCACGTAGGACAAAACCTATCACTCGTGCTGTTGATAGGAGAGTTGACGTAGGTAAAAGAAGAAAAAGTTATTTCTTATGGTGTCACTAGGCACAGGTTACCCGTTCCTCCTCCTTTCATGTACGAATTACAAAACTTTTTTTTTTCAATATCAGCATGTCTTCCATTGCGAGGGCCAGTGGATTTCTTCTTCTAGCTTTAGTTGCAAATAATGCCAATTTCTTCTTCCGCCACAAACGAACGTTGCTCTTATTGTCAGGTACATTGTGCTCTCTTTTTGCCTTTCTGTTATCTTTTTTTCAGCATAAAAATTACTTTACTCTTGACAGTAATATCATAAGATGATCTTCTCTATTTGCCCTCCATTTCGTAATGTCGGTCCTGGTGGTATAGTGGTAACCATACTTGTCTTTCTAAGCCCAAGATCACGGGTTCAAATCCGGCCAGGATCGATGGATTTTTTCGGGCGTAAAAATCCAAAGTATGGCTTCCTTGGGAAGTGAAGTAAAGCCGTGGGTCCCGTGTCGTACATTTACGACACGAAAAAGAACCTCAACCCTGAATGAAGAGGCCTCTGAGCAAAATTTGTCTCTCGTTTCACGCCTTGAATTGAATAGCACGCTGATGACCTGAGATGTTGAACAACGTCCGTAAATAAAACAATTAAAAAAATCCATTTCGTAACTACCTTATATTCAAACGCTCTATACAATAACAGGCCAACAATAAGTTTAACAAAGTCGAGAATTGCAGCAATGCATCATGACGTGATAAACGACAAAAATGCACTGAAGTTACTTCCGTACTACGGAAGGTATTTGCACTCGAATCTAATGCGCACCATAATGTTGAACACTACATTTGGACAAAAAAGTGCGCATTAGGTTCGCGTAAATACGGTATACACTTGAAATGAAAAGGCAAAGCAAGGAGAGATACTGTATACGTTTGAGGCAATAAAACCAAGGAAATAAGAAGGAAAAAACCTGAGAAAATGCTAAAAGTTTTAATTTTGTTTTATTTCAAAATTTGCCACACCAATGCCATTAGCTTTGAAGCTCAGTCTGCAGCACGCCAACATTCTGCCATTAAATTATACAGAGTAGTTTGAGAAAGGAAAAGTAAAAAGAATTAAAACATAGGTTGAATATATTCTGTAATATCGAAGTATTTAAATTTAGGTTATTCAAACATTAGTTCTACATTGTTTAATTTGGGCTTCAAAAACCATTTAAAACAAAATTAAATGTCCCTCGAATTCTCATTAGTGTCCTTGGTTGAGATACTTCAAGCCTCTCTATTCATAAAGTGATAAAGTTTCATAAAGGCATGATCCAGGATTGCTTTTAATAAAAGAGTTATTTCACAGAAATACATATGGACGTTTCATCTTATGTATATATTAAATCGTGTTAAATATACCCTACTAACTAACATTAATTAGAATCCATGAAACAACCTCCATAATGAATGCAATGTTTAAGAGATTTGCTAGGTTATGACTGATAGTATGCAAATGGCAGACCGCTAATTGGATTTGTGAACCAAAACTGCAGCGTATGTGATTATGAGCTGTATGTTGTTATGGTAACAAGGAAAATGCATTAAATAACTCCAGCGTAGTGCTTTAATCAGATGTATGTTATGTAGTAGATGGGTTCTCGGGAATTATATAGACGGTATTGCTATTTGACTCTTTTATATGTTTTCAAGAGAACGATCCAATCAAACTGCATACAAGAGAAAAAAATTAAACCTCTACTTGAACTATACTCACAAATAATTACAACATATTTGCGCTTAAAAGAGAATATGAGTTTTCATTTTTAAAAGTCATAAATAATGTCGCTGTGTACTAGATTTAATTTACTTTAATCGTGATGCTTTAAAATTAATATTGAATTTGGTAACAGTACAGTATTTAGTGGTTAAAATATTTTCAAATGTATAATTGTTTATATTTATTAACATTCTTTGGATTTTAATTTGTTAGGAATTCATGTAAAATATCTTATTTCCTCAAAGTTACCAAAGTTTCGATTTTATGTTCACTTTTTTTTTCAGTCTGTCACTTTAGTTCAGCGCATGTCTGTCTAGGAAAATACCAGAGAGGGCACGTTCGAATTCCAAGTAAATTATTTATTGGCGGTAATGAATGAATAATGTTTAACGCCCGTTTTTGCTACAGAGGCACCACAGGCGATGGACACTGATGATACATGAGATGAAATGATGTATTGAGAAAGGATTTTATGGAAGGAATCGTTCCAGGCCTAAGTTTAGGGTAGCTCCCCGGCATTTGCCATTTATGAGGACTGAGGAAAACCTGGAAAAAACCAGGAAGCATGGTACTGGCAGTATTCGAACCCAGACCTCCCTCTCACGAGTCCGAGACTTGAAGGGGGTGAAGGCGTATGTCGTGGTGGTTTAGGCTACATAATTTGGAAAATGTTATCTCTTTTATTTTATTTTATTCGATTTATACCTTCAAATGTAATTTACTATATTTGCAAATTCTGTACCGTGACAGTTGTCTTTATATTTTCTTTTTTACCATCTCTTTTCTTTTCTCTATTATAACTTCTACGTTTCTGGAACTTTCTCTTAAGGCCCCATTCATAATGAAAATTAAGCGTAAATATAATAAAATAAGACGTAACACGTTAACTTAGTCGTATGTGCGCATTCACAATGAAAGATGCAAACATTCCTATTAACCAATCAAAAATAAGAACAAGGGAAAACCAAATAACAGTTGACTGAAAATGGCTGCTTCTGAGCAGAAGGCGGTAGCGTTTATGCATATGCAAAGTGTAGCAACTAATTTCCTTGGAATAATATGAGCAAGGATAGCTTTCTTATAATGCAATTAATCTTTTGTCCATTGACGCTATTCTGTCTACAGAGCCACTGATGTTTAGCTCCCTCTACCATAACTTGCCCTTACATGGAGCACGAGCACAAAAATCAAATGCAACTCTTGCTGCTAGCTGGAGCAAATCCCGAGCGATAGCGGAAAGAGCCGAACTACAGTGCGTGGCCGCAGTATAAATGTTGCATGAATTATGTTTTTGTTAAACATAATGTAACATGTGCGTTCTCCTCCGTAACTTTTAAATATAAATTGATTGAGGATTGTTAGTCAAGTTAAATGTTGTAAGGTTGGCAAATCTTCTCTTATTGGAATTTGCAATTAATTCATATATAACATAACCTAAAGCTAACCTTGGGTAAATCCTAGAAATCGATGGAACCAGTAGTTTTTCGTAAATATAAGTTGATAGGGGCGTATAAGTAACTGTAATGGTGGAAAATCTCCTTTTATTGCAACGAAAAAAAAATCATAAACACCAATTTATAGCACAGTCAATGCGTGGTACTATTCTCTTGAAAGCTTATTATCTGCTATGTCTGTGGAAGTCGCTACTGGCTCGGGACTTGCAGCAGCAAGCAGTAAGAGTTGCATTTGATTTCCGTACTGCGTGTAAAGATAAATTCTACCATAGAGCTCTACAAACAGAGTTGCTGTGCTCTGATTGACTGATTTCTTAAGTTTAAGCTACACGTAGGCACAAAACCTTGGATCTTGCAAGCTTCTAAGTTTACGTCTAATTGTACGTTTATTGTTATGTTTACGTGATTCATTGTGAATGATCCATTACTATACATAGCATTTAGCTTTTACATTTACATTTACGTTACGTTTAATTTTCATTGTGAATAGGGTCTAACTGTGTCTACTGCTAATTGACCAAAACATGTACCTTATTTACTGCTTATTGCTCGGAATCGATGGCTTCAACTTCTCGACCCGAGTGCTTTCCCGGCACGCTCCGATAACAGAGAATTGGTCGTTAGGCTTCCTTGGTCGACATCTTTCGGCTATTAGCTAGGGGACTGGTGAGCCACCATGTTTTGTATTACTCTTAATTCGCCGCATTGGAACCCGGCTCTTCGAGGGCATTACCGAAAAGGTTTCTTTATATAGCAGTAGTCAACCGTGTAGCCAATTGAGCAAGTAACCCAGGTGTGTTAACTTGGATCAAATTGTGCAAACAATGGAATTCCTTTTGTAAAAGCATTCTTAATCTAAATGTCGTTTTTAAAATTAAAAATAAGAAATTTCTTCGTTATGGGTAACGTTACAGACTTATTTTTACATATACCTTTGTGTTTTGGGTTATTGTTTCTTCAAGAAAGTAGGTAAGGTATTTCTCTTGGTGTTCTATTTTCAATTTAATATAGCCATTATGCATTGAAATGCAGTTTGATCCTTGTGTTCCGTCTGGTATTGTGGTTAAGTTTTAATGAAAAAGTTATGGTAGGTTATTAGAAAGAAATTCTTGTAGTGGCATCAAGACCAGAACCGGTACTTTAAATATAACATCTCACTTAGTTTACGTGCTTCATATTGCCATTCAAAGTCACATTTCAGAACTTAACAGTGACGGCTTGTCACATGCAACGTTGGTGCACCTGTACCTTCACACAGGGTGTTTAATTTTAAATTAAGATTGAGTATCTACTGCAAAGTCTAATTTTGATTCCAAATATTAGCCCAACTTGGATTGTCTATAAAAAACACATTTAATATAAACTATTCCTGAGCGTGATTATTTAACCATAAGTGCCCAAAGGCTCCCCCTTAAGAATTACAAGAACTAAGAGTTTATCGACTCGGATGAAAGTTGGAATTATTTTCGTACATGGTAGCTCAGATGAATTGGTGAGCTAATTGTTCATGGTTCGAGCCCTGCCGTGGCCTTAAGTTTTGTCTATCTCTGATTCAAATATTTAATTAACTGCAAATTAAGAAAAATAGTTTGAACTTGTCTGCCAATTTTTTTTTTTTTTTTTTTTTTTTTTTTTTTGGCACCAGTCTATGAAGTTACACATCACTCGCTACAGTTTCTGTACAGAAACGATAATTATATTTCCCCAGATGTTAAACTTTAGTGGATTATTTTTAAGTTTCCATACATAAAAATTATAGAGCTGGCATCACTTTTTATTTCTACTATTTTAATTTGTTTCCTTGGAATTGAATTACGGTGCAAAGGATCATCAAACGATAAACGTTTAAGTCGAAGACAATTCCTAAAAACGTTTATGAACTTAAAACTCCATAGAAATGTGCATATTAACACCAGCCGTCAGCGGAATTGGCGAATTGCCATTCTTAAGCTTAGTGGACTTTCTTCTAGTATAGCTACACTTAAAACCCATGTATTAGTTTGAGTCAGAATATCGTTCTTTCCTAGCTAACAGATGACTAGAGTTTCCCAGCTGCTTGTGGAGTCAATATTTTACCTCCAGAAATTACTGCAGCTCTTCCGGCCTCAGATAGCACCATATGCTGGTCAGATGAGTGAGAATTAGCGAAGCGGAAAGGGAAAAAGTGTACAATATTTTACGTTGAAGGCTGATAGATATTGGAGGCAGTATAATAAAAAGTAATCTCGACAAGGGTAAAATAATATAAATTTCCGACACTCATGATACAGATGTGGCCTAGTTGATGGCAAACAGGAAAAATTCTTTAGAATAAAGGGGTGTACCCACCAAGTGCCGGAATCCCTCCTCTGAGAAAAATCTCCCGGCTAGTGAGTAAATGAAGATATTAATTGAAAATAGCGTAAAAATCGTGACTTTAACTATACTGAACGAAAGGTTATTAGAATAAAATGCAAATAAGTAATAAATATAGCAACATTTATAGCTACATTAGTAGCAATGTATCATAAATATTTAGCTATTTTAAATGCCATAGTTTTACGATTAGAAACTTATTGTTAAACTGTTACATGCAAGATGTACCTCCATTATTGCTCTTACTGATGGCTCATTTCGTGAGGCCAGTCTTTGCCGCTGCTGCCCTAAATCATAAAATGCGTATGTATGTGCGTAAATTAGGTTAGAACTTTAGTGAATGAAATTTTAATTATAGCGAGATTTTATAAGAGTATGTTGACTATATTTCAAAACCACAAATAAAATAAGGAGTGCTAGAAGTCCTCAACCCTGTAATCAAATTGTACGTCAAAGGCTGCGATATATTTTCTTTTGAGCAAATTATATTTATTTATATATTTATTAGCCAGTGGTGTACCGGTGCTTTAGAAAACTTATAGTCAGAGCTTCGAAATTTGAACAGATACGCCACATGTTTGTTTACTATCTCGAATTGCTTATATACAACATCTCTATACTCTGTGAAATTATTTCGGTGTAGTTCATTAACACTTTGTATAGATTAGAAAATAACGAAGCAAAATCGGTGTAGGCCAGTGTAATCACTTGAATAACTCGTATATTTCCATATTACCGAAGTTTTCATTAAAATAATGGATGACTTCAGGCTGCTTTCTCATTTCCAATGAGCCTTAAATATATGTAAATGTCTCCATAGCATTTGGAGAGATTCAGAGGGAATTATTTTCTAAAGATAATCTAAATGTAAATTTTATAAAAAAAAAAAAATGGTGTCCATGACGATTCTACTACGCTTGAGCCTTCTCATATGTGGAGAGACATTGTCATACACAGTAAAGCAATAAAGCATGTGTTTGACTGGTATCTTCTGACATATTTTTTAAAAAACCCTTGTCCTATACTGCTATAATATTAATTGAAGGTCTCACTTTTACGATATATCCAAAGTACAAACTCAATGCTACTTTTTTAATTATGAGTGATGTTGAAATATACTGTGTAACAAACTCCGGGCAGGCTACAATGTATACCATGTGAATAAAATTACGTATATGGTTTATTTACAATACTCTTTCCAGGTCCTCAGAATCCCATTCAATTCAGGGCGTGAAACGCCGATAAATTTTGCTCGGAGGCCTTTTCTTTCAGGCTTGAGGTTCTTTTACATCTACGACACGGGACTCACGGCTTTTACTTCCCATTACAAAAAATCCACCTACACTGGTCGGGACTGAACTACGGTCTTGGATCTAAGATGCAGTCTAAGATTTAAGAATGGCTACCACCAGAACTGACGAATAATGATATACTTAGTGAAATATGCAAATATACTGAATATAATTTTCCATGCCCAAATATAACTTTCTTTACTAGACATTGTGACTTTAGGTGGAACATTATTTAAAAACATTTGAAATTAGTTCATAATTGTTTATTGAAAATGTTATGGTCTCTTGTAAATTTAGTTGTGTCAATTAATCGGATCTACCTAACATGAATTAATTGGCGCTGGCTCGTGAGCAGGAGGTCCGGGATTCGAATCGCACCAGAACCTTCCTGCATGATTGAGGTTTTTTTTCCAGGTTTTACTCAGTCCTCATAACTGGCAAATGCCGGGGAGGTGCCCTAAACTTAGGACTGGAACGTTTCCTTCCTTAAAAAAAATCCTTTCCCAATTTATCATTTCATCTGATGTATCATCAGTGTCCACCGTCTATGGTGCCTCAGTAGTAAAAATTGGGTTTAAACACTATTAAAATTAATTATTGAGCATTTTCAATTTTAGAGCTTTTTAAGTGCATGAAAGATATTTTAAGGGTCTAAACATCCAATATTTACTAGATATATTGTACAATATTTGAAAATGACTCAATGGGAATTGCTTTCAGTGGCTAATGGACCCAGTGCGTTAATTACCAGATGTTATATATCTTATAAATGTGTACTTTTTTGTTAAAATATCTTTAAGGAAAAGAAAATAAAAAACGAGTAAAATAAATGTCCTTCAGTGGGGATGTACTTTGTTTTATCTTATTTTATAAATGTGCGTGCTAGATGCTCTCAAATGAAGGAGAAGAAGGCGTTAGTTCCGAAATGTGTTGAGGTTTTCTCTCGTCTTCTGTTTCTTCTTCGGAAGCAGATACTTTAATGAGAGTAAAGGAGAGTACGCGAAACTTTGGAAATTAGTACGTTCAAAGGATAATCCTTTTTGTCTCAAAAATGAAAGAGAACAGAAAACTATGGTACACAAAACACTTTTCCACTAATGAGCCAAGGCTTCCCGATAAAGTAATTCCCCTCCTTCGACCCCGTAACTTGTTACGAAGAGAAGAAAAACTCACTCTCCTGCTGCAAAATAGACTTATAGTACTTGAGCTGAAGCAATCTTCTTCGTCTCTGACGTTCATAAAGACTTTGATTCCATTGCTCCTCCTCCCCCTTCCTCTCTCTTTATTCCCATTCTTCCGCATCCTGTGCTGCCTATCTTAGTTCCATTCTTTAAAGTATATTTCTCAGGTTCTGTGATTGGACCAAAGAACTCAATCCTCCATCAATGCGAATGAAGAAGTAAGGAAGGGGGGCCTTTCTTCCTGTTTTCTCCATCCAACTCCAGGGGCAGGGATTTACAGGAGCCAATTTCACTTCTATTGACCACCAATGTCCATTTCGCCCAGACGTCCGTAGCAGATTTTTATCCCCTGGCGCACAGCGGGGCTCGACCGCGATCACTCACTCTTTCATTCTAGCTCTCCCTCCACAAAGCCACATTTCCTTCTGCTTCAGCTCCTTATTTCATATAAAAATGACATTTTCCACCACATACAGCTATTGCTGACCCAATATGCCTCTTCTTCAGCTGAATGCGTGAATACAGGCTCGCTGGCCTTGACTTGGCTTTGAGCACGACAATGCAGAAAAGTCGAGGAGACAAAATCGGAAAATAGGAAAAATAAAATTTCTATATTCCAGCTTCAAAGTTTCACTGAACTATGGATAAAAGCGAACAAGCATGCTCTGATTTCTTGCGTCATCTAGAATGAATACTGAGTAGTTTCCGTAACGTTCAGCATCTCATAACAGTTTTGGATGAATGAGAACATTCATAGCAAACAGTTTATTACACAATAATTTATTCCAATTATACAATGAGGCTATATGAACTATTGAAGGGCAGAGCGCGACTGCATCCTGAGAAAATCAGTCTTCATGGATATAAAATACATAATCAGGCACCAACTTGTAGTAGTTTTAGGAAGGCTTTGTCTGCGAGTAGTTGTGTGTTCGTGTGTTTTTGGCGCTTTCGTTATGTACAAAATATCCTCTTCGTTAGTTATGCCACTACATATAGTCTTTAAGAAAGGATTTTATTTATAATACATATCTATGTAAAATTGGATTCTTGTGGAGAAGTGATAAGGCGATTCCCAAGAATAATATTCTGGCAATCGTGTTAGAGACAGACAAACTCTTCGGCAGGTTATAAAAAAAATGACAAGAAATAGCCCTCCTCAAGAGCAAGAAAGGTTGTTCTTACGGAAGAAAAGATTCATGAAATCGGGAATTTCCTACGCAAATACCGGCAATACAATAGTAGTAGTAGTAGTAGTAGTAGTAGTAGTAGTAGTAGTAGTAGTAGTAGTAGCAGCAATAGTAGTAGTAGTAGTAGTAGTAGCAGCAATAGTAGTAGTATTAGTAGTAGCAGTAGTAGATGTAGTGGCGGTGGTAGTAAGTAGTAGCAATAGTGGTAATAATAGAGTAGTTGTAGTAGTAGTAGTATAATACTAGCAGTAATAGTAGTACTAGCAAGCAGAGGTAGTACTAGTGGTAGTTGTAGTGGTGGTGGTGGTAGTAGTAGTAGTAGCAGCAGTAGTAGTAGTAGTAGCAGAAGTAATATAGTAGTAGTAGTAGCAGCAGCAGCAGAAGTAGTACTAGTAGTAGTAGTTGTTATAGTAGTAGTATTAGTAGTAGCAGTAGTAGTTGTATTGGTGGTGGTAGTGGTGGTAGTAGTAGTAGTAGTAGTAGTAGTAGTAGTAGTAGTAGTAGTAGTAATAGTAGTAGTGTTGGTAGTAGTAGCAGTAATAGTAGTATTAGTAGTAGCAGTAGTAGTTGTATTGGTGGTGGTAGTGGTGGTGGTAGTAGTAGTAGTAGTAGTAGTAGTAGTAGTAGTAGTAGTAGTAGTAGTGGTGGTAATAGTAGTAGTGTTGGTAGTAGTAGCAGTAGTAGTAGCAGTAGTAGTAGTAGTAGTAGTAGTAGTAGTAGTATACCGCCACGGATGGCCGAGGTCATTAAGGGGCGGACTCGTGAGCGGGAGGTCTGGGGTTCGAATCCCAACAATTTTTTTCAGGTTTTCCTCAGTCCTCATAAACGGTAAATGCCGGGGGAGGTACCCTAAACTTAGGCCTAGAACGCTTCCTTCCTTAAAAATATCCTTTCCCAATTTATCATTTAATCTCATGTATCATCAGTGTCCACCGCCTGTGGTGCCTCAGCAGTAAAAAAGGGCATTAAAAACTATTAAAAAAGTAGTAGTAGTGTATTTATCTAAAAACATGTTTTTTACATATCTAACACATCCATGTCGAACGGCCATTACAATACACTAAGAAATATATGAAACTGTATAAGAGGATATTTAATTCTTAAGGGATAAACAATATATAAGATATACTAAAAATGAAATAAATGAGTGGAAAAAATGGGTAATTTAACTTACACCCACACACATATATGTATAAACATCTCCAAAATAGTGTGTTTAGCAATGCATTGCCGCTGAGGGTTTCATTTTCAGCATATTTTATAACACCGATTAATGTTTGTTATTATCAGTTTTAAATGCAATATAAATACTATTTTTCAGTAAAAATAAAGCATTAAATCAAAAGTGCTAACTTCACTGGCTGCGAATCTTGTTTTTCCTTTTTCGGCTGTGGCGGCTGCAGTTTCCCAGTAAGTAGTCGCGCTCAGGCGGCCTGTAACTCAATTACCCTTACTGTAACTGTAGTTAGTAGTGCTAGTGCTGAGGAAAGATGCATTACTCTTAATTACATGCCTCCATACTATGAGATGACACAGAAATGATTCGAAACCGAGTTTTCTCGATACTCCATACCTATACAAGTTTTGCCTCGATACCTCGATACTTTCGTAATTTTTATCATATAAAATACAAATTTATCGTTTTATTATTTTTGGAAGTAATTATATATTAAAAGTACAAATTTGAATTTTCTTATACACCTGGTTCATATGTTCAGTGAAAGCAAATTTATGAAGTGAGGTAAAATGTTTTTTTTATATTACTAGTGTTCCGAGATTTTTCCACCGTGCGAAAAAAACGAAACGTATTGTCCTTTTTCAAAATAATAACTGACTTAAAAATAACAACTAGGTATTAAGGGAAAATCAGTTTTCATAATAAATACCCTGAAGTATGATATTGCTACTATAAGTATCTTGTGAATAAATAGTTTAACAAATAGTACGAGAATTCACCAAAACTCTCTTTTCCTATTGGTCTGACTGGAACTGAAATGCTTTTGTAAACGGAGCTGGTTTTTCCATAACACCGAAAAGTGAAAAACATGCTAGAAATGAATTCAATTGGACGTTCGAAAATATCTATTTCAAACTACAATTGAGCAAGCTTCATTTCTCTGGGTCTTAACTTTCAAAGACATTAATTGGTTAGACATACTTCATCAGACTATGTTTAGATATATATTTTATTTTGGGGTCAAACTTAGATCTGCACCCAATTTCTTGGCACCTGCTGCCTGTTATTTCTAAACTCATGAATGACTCTTGTTTTTTATGATCACTTTAAAAATATTACTTGTGACTATAATAAGGGTATAGAGGCATCGAGTAGCGAGAACCCATCTGTAATAATAATAATAATAATAATAATAATAATAATAATAATAATAATAAATCATTGTTTTCAAATAGACCTAATACATTATATACATACCAAGATGCTGGTTGCAATAAGATTTTGGGAAAAGAAACAATAAATTAAAACTGTAAAATAAAAATAAAATGGAGATATAAACACAAAAAACGCAAATGTAACAACAAACAGTATTGCGTTTGGCTAGAGATTAACGTTTTCTGTAAGCGCATGTGAAGCATATTTTTGCTGACCTGCGTGAGGTTCTAGGAATTAATGTCACAGGCTGCGACCTGGAAATTCGAACTTGACACCTATAAAATTTAAACAACGGTGCATTGAACGCTATGGTATGAGGGGAGGGAGACACGTAAAATGTTAACCTTGAGCCAAATTGCAAACTGGCGATCATTATAGTTGCAAGTGCCGTTAACAATCAATTCAAACTGCCTTTCTATGTTTAGATTGCACCGAATTGAACACCAACACTTGTAACAAAAGTTATACTACAGTATTAATAGCTTTATTAGATATTTGTTATAAACAAATTAAATGGTGTACAAAAATACGGTGTACAAAAGTAATCATTTTGCTTTAACATTTACTCCAATTTCTAATTCAACTTCTTTTTCGGCAATTAAACTCCTATTTTTCTTCCTGAAGCATTTTTCCCTATCTGAAAGTGCTTGTCTAAAACATCTCTGTAATCTCTGAAAGTAATTTATCGTTATTTTTATTCACTGTGAAAAATTTTCACTTTTTTCAAACAAATAAGCAATGACAGAAATGAATATAAAGCGCATAAATCTTCTTTCTCATCAACACTATTCTACCCAAAAGTTATCTGATTGGTCTTGTACATTTACGGCACGATAAAGAACCTCAAGCCTGAAAGAAGAGGCCTCTGAGCAAAATTTGTCGGCCGTTTCACGTTCTGAATTGAATGGGACGCTAATGACCTGTGATGTTAAAGAGCGTCCGTAAATAAATCAAATCAAACCAAAAGTTATCTCTAAGTAAATATGATATAACAGTTTAATGTGCTTAAAATTTATGACAATTTAAAATGTATACTAATTGCCTTAATTCATTTTACTAAAGGGTAACAAACTCTATTATAGGTATTGTTAAATTGTTTAAAACGTAATTCGTAAATTACGTTGGCAAATCTTATGGTGACCATATAAAACAGAACCGGGTAAAACGTCACTCAAATGTGCAGGGTACAGTTTTCAGGCAACAGTGGACAAATGGAAATGGTCGAGTAACCGTATTCTCTATTCGGTATGTACAATCTATGGATCTAAGACGTAAATGTTAGAATTACATGAGGATTAATATAAAACGGATGGTTTATCAAACAGCATCCTTTTGGTATCACGCCAATTCGGAATGTGCCTTTATTTAAACAGAAGGAAGTGTGGGAAAAATTTTATAAACCAAAGTTTTTTAAGGTGTCCGGATGATTTTGCCATCGTCAGTAATGTTAGTTCCCCATCCTCTTTCTTTTATTGTGGTCTATAGGAGAAAATGGGGGCTATTAAACTCAAAGTCTTTGTTTGTTGAATGAGACTGGCAAAAAAAAAAAAAAAAATTGTGGCAAACTTGAAGGAAGGTATCAGGGCTTCGTGCAGCAATTGCCTCACGAAATATTGCATCGTATGGCTCTGGCAGCGTAGTACTGTTAAAGAGTGATAAAGACAGCAAAAATGAGATCGTGCTAGATTACAGCTGTTCACAAGCTTAAGTCAGATAAGCAGAAGTGAATTCACTGATGTACACGGTTCTTGGTTTTCATTGATATTCTAAGTATCAAGTGAATCATGGTCAGGGCTTGATTTTTGGCATGCGTTTCCCCAGAATACAACATTTGGGTCGTGAATTGCCTTTACATTCGCCAAAGCGTGGTGTGCAGTTATGGCGTTTGTGACACCACAAGAAACACCATCATTGAAATCAAAGTATCTCACCATATTATGCTGCAATAAAATGTTTAAAACATGAAATGATGTACAAATGGTTATTTTTAGAATCTAATGTGGGAGTAGTAAGAGTGTATTTATTCCTGACACTGTTAAAATAAAACTTCAACATTTAACAATGCTTTTAAAAAGGATTGTTTGGAAATTACTTTAGATATTAGATAATCCATGGTAAAATGTAAAATAAACATATACATTTAACAATAAAATATAAATAAATAACAGCTGACTCAATTTGTTTCCTTTAGCACTCACGAGGCCTTTTCAGACCTGAGCTGTCTCACTTTCACCAGAAATCACCTATGCTCTTCTTTCCTTGCCTGCTAGTACAGTACAATATAGCCATCTCTCCCTGTTCGATCCGGTAAAGGATCGTGGTAGGTCTACTCTTCTCTCAATGCTTCCGTTCCTTTACATTCCTCGGTATATGTACCCATGATTTCATGGGACAATTTCTTAACCCATTTTTGTCAGTGACTTGAATCATTCGCCACTCCCCTTTCAAATTGTAATTTCAACAATTCATCTCCCTGCACTGTGCAGTTTTTTTGCTGCCTATTCATATCCCTTAATTGGTTCTTAGCCTTCCTCCATGCATTCCCATTCCCATAACCGGGTTTTCAAATAGAGCCCAGCCCTTTTCATAATTTGAATCCCCATGTCATGTTCCCTCCCAAACGTAGCTGTTCAAGGTAGCATAATGCTCCATTTAAAGTTTGGTTTCTATGAATAAACGGTCATCAATATGTCACTACTCTAATTTTACACTTTATGTTTTCACTGTAGACCTCGAATTTCATCTAAGTACCCCAATTTGCTGTGCTCCTCCCCAGTCCCAAATTTTATTTCGAAAACATATCCTCACTGAGTCCAGGTCTGCAGTTAAGAGTTTATTCTCCCAGAGGTACCTCGCACTTACAATGTACTTATGTATTCATGTAGTTATTATCAAACAATACCCTCGCTTTATATTAATCAACCTTTAATTATCACCTACAATATAGAAAATGCACAACTTAGTGCTATATTTATATTTGTGCATTTTTATGTTCCCTAATACACTGACATGCTCTAAGTCAACATCTGCTCTTGATGATTTATTATTTTGGCATCTTCATCCTTTTAATTGAGATCACTGCAAATCACGTCTTCCAGCTCTTTCTAGCTTTGATAAATTGACACTGTCAAGTCGACATCTGGCGACGCCAGTAAATTGCGGTGTGGCGAAAAGTGTCTCCAATTTGTTTTTTCCGGGGTTCTTCCTGGAATTCCTTATATCCCTCCTCGCTGATGTTTGACTACAGGAACCGGTTTTAGATTTCTTGCATCACAGCAGATTCTTCTTGGAATTTTCTGCCTTCTCCCACCCGCGACTGTAAATATTTTAATTCCCCGGGCAACATTTAGAGGAACTCACTAAGAGTTGCCAAGAATAACACCAGCAATGATTTATCAGCTTAGTGCATTAAAACCTTTTTTTGAGATTCTTATAAAGTACAAATATTCTTTTGCCAAAATAACGAGCTTCAAAGAAAAATGTAACATAGAACTGGGATATGTTTCCAGAAGTCAAAGATGCCTTTACTGCAAATGAAATACTTAATATTATATTTGGAAGGTAATTTAAAGGTATAGTTTAAAATATTTTGTAATTTAATCATTATGAAA
Organism: Metallyticus violacea; assembly: GCA_030762175.1. Lineage (NCBI taxonomy): Eukaryota > Metazoa > Arthropoda > Insecta > Mantodea > Metallyticidae > Metallyticus > Metallyticus violacea. The sequence goes on from CM060840.1 coordinate 58,689,470, forward strand.
ATTATTACTTTGTAGTCAAGTTCCAAATAATTACTGCACAGTTCCTGCTACAATACGATACAAAATTAAAAATGCAGCTTAATTATATCTGAATGCTACAGTTTTATAAAAGAAGAAATAGAAAACGAATATATCTGCTTCTTTATGTCTTTAGAATTTCTAACTAAACTTCAACGTAATAAAACATAAAGAGCCATGTAAGTATTATGCAAATATACATTTTAAATTACTTGTAATATTTTGTAAATAACAAATATTTAGCAAATATGAATCACCTTTATCCCTCGCTTTGGTTAAAGTTATGGAATGTCTACTTTACAGATACTCAGCACAGAGACAGGTACAGGTACCTGTGCTTTATAATATCGTGGAAGTGATACTAGTTTATCTGTCGGTTACTACAGTTAATTTCCTATATATTATAAAACTATTAGATCGTATATAATGTATTTTCTTTATCAACATATGACGTATAAATGGCTAGCGAAAAATACTTTAATTGATAACATATTTAATAATATTTTTCGCAGACAAATAATAATTTATGAAGTTCAGAACATGTAAAGTCGGTCTTGGTGGTGTAGTGGTAACTTGCCTTCTAAACCCAAGATCGCGGGTTCAAACCCGGCCAGAACCGATGGATGTTTTCGGGCGTAAAAATCCAAAGTATGGCTTCCTTCGGAAGTGAAATAAAGCCATAGGTCGGTCCCGTGTCGTACATTTACGGCACGAAAAAGAACCTCAAGCCTGAAAAAAAACAAACAAACAAAAGACCTCTGAGTAAAATTTCACGCTCCGATTTGAATAGGACGCTGATGACCTGAGATGTTAAAGGGCGTCCGCAAGTAAAACAAATCAATCATCAAGAACATGCAATGTTATTTATTAGAATTATTTTATAAAAACGAATAAAATTAGAATAAAAGTTTTATGTCCTTAAATTTTTCTTACAAACTATTAACATCTGTACAAAATCTTTAAACTGACTTTTCAGAAATCGTACGTCTGTAAGATCGATAACTACATTCGATTTACTCATAGTGCCAACTGAGAAAAACCAAATAGAGATTTAAAATGGCAGTTGCATCTGTAGCGCTTTTATTATTATTATTATTATTATTATTATTATTATTATTATTATTATGGGAGTACGTTTTCATAATTTCAAATTGTGTCATATGTGATACGAGAGTCGTTAAACAGCAATGGTTAGTTAATTTTCTTCTTTTACCATTTTGTGGTATGATTGTGGTTGTTGCGATTAATCGATTCTTGCTCACGGTTTGTGGAAAAAAAGAGGTCGACACTAATAAGGCAAATGTGCGACTATGCAAAAAAATGATTACGGTAAGAAATTTACAACTGTGATTGGTTGCAATTCAGTTTTCTTTTTTCTTACGTTTGATAGGTAGAAAACACGTCATATCCATTAATACATTAAAAATAGTGCAAAATAAGGAATTTTTCGATAAAATACAATTATTGCTAGAGGTCTTGAATTCACCATAAAGCAGATTATGTTTACTATTTCACAATATGCAACGTCATTTCATTGCCTACGATTCCGATGAAGGCACACCTCGGGGAGGAATATATTGGCTAGAAGATCCACGGGCGGTAAATGAGCAGACGCACATGGGTCCCTAACATGCTTCCAGATTAAACAACCCCCAATGGATTACAGCCTGTAAGAAGACTACTTCCATCCCAGGCGCCGGGGCAGAAATCTCCCCAAAGCGCAAGTCACTGTCACACCGCACCAATTAACCGCGCCCAGGCATTTTCAACGCTATTACAGAACCAACGGAAAGAAGTGAAAGAAAAGTCATGGAATGTAAATATCCTTTGCAGTATACGCCTATATGACCATGGAAAAACAAAAAACAAAAAGGTTATATTACGTCAATTTAGTGTTAAGAAGCAACGTACAAACGCTTTATTTTAAAAAAATTAAATAAATAATAATTAATATTTCCACATGATGAAAAAAAAGTTTTAATAAAAGGTGTTAAAAGTACAAACCAAAATGCTGAAAACTTATAGAAGCAGAAAATGAACATCTTCGATAATGGTTATGTATTAAAAGTTACTTATAGTCAGAAAAGTATGCAATGTACTCCTGTAGATAAAAGAATGGTCCGTTTCCACCATTAAAATACAACTTCTAGTAACGTAGGTAATGCTCAGCTGGTAAAGCTGAATTCAATTTAGGAAGAATTTTCGTTTGCTGCGTTTCCAGTGAATGCCGTGCGTGTAACAATTTCTTATCTGAACCCGTTTATAATAACTATGTCGTGATTATAATAGGAAAACTGCCACAACACAAATCAACTGCACCCGCTTTCTCTGTGACTATTGTAATTCAGGTAGACGGAAAAAAAAAGTATGCTTTGGAAATAAAACTGCAGTATAGAAGGAACTCAAATATATATTAAAAGGGAAATTAAAATAAATTCAGAGACAAGGAGAGGGCATTTATCGATGATGCGTAGGAAACCGCTGAGATAACTTGACATATGCCAAATGTTTTCTGATAAAATACTGATTTAAAATTTGAACTTTTATGGCCTAAAAACTTTCATTAAACTAGTTAGCCTCCTATATAACAAATGGAATCCAAAAGACTGTAAAAACAACCATGAATCAATGATAATTGCAATAAAACACAGTTTCATAGAGCCTCTTCTTTTTCCTGATTTCTTCCTGACCTACTATATAGTTTTAGCAAAGACTCTAAAACAATACTTTTTACAGATTATATTAGTTTATTTATATCTCGGAAAGTAATCTAGCAACTGTCAAGTATAGCCTTTAGAGATTTCGAAGTAATGCATGCTTGACTTGAAGCTAACAAACTAATGTTGAATTAATATAAAATAAAATGTATTCAATTCAGAACTAGAAAAAAAGTGTAGCAGCAATGAGCATTTTCAATAATACAGTAGAAGAAATCTCTCACACAGGAACTTAGTTCCAAAACTGAAAACAGCCTGCTTTGCTTTAAGAACCTTCTGCACCAAGAGATAATTACTGCACATAAAGCGGAATGTAGTTTTTGTACGTGAACGAGGCTCTGTGCCGGAGTGACTTACGAGGAAAACGCTCAGTTTGGAACAAGCAAATGGAAATTAAATTGTATTTATTTAACTGTGAATTCAATGGTATATTCTGTTTTCTGTAAAAACACCTCAGTTACTCTTAGAGGACTGTGTTTAGTCACCCTTCGCTCCACTTTTGCTATACCGGGTGATTGGGTTGCATGCTTCAATGTGACTTGTCTTCAAAGATCATCAGCGACCAACTACACACTTTACAGAAAAACAAATATAACTGTTGAATACATAGGTAAGTACCTATAATTGAATTTCGGTGCAATTTTAATTGTTGGAACCCAATATGTTTCCTTGTTAGATATATTCAAACTTCAACAGTCAGACTCTTTTTATACAGTGTACTATTGGATCGAACTAACAGTCATAGATTTCAGTCATTGTTTCTAATTCTCTTTCTGATTGTTTATAATGAATTCTTAATAACTGCCACAGCTAGTGCGTTTCGAATGCTTACATTGGTACATAATCAATAACGAGTAATAACTGAAGGAATAAAAACAACACCCATAGATGCAATGCTGCTTTTCGCTGATAGCGGTTCTCTTCACGATGTAATAAAAGAAAGACGCTTATTATTGTATGAAAAAGTCTTAAGAATTATTAATGATCGTTATTGGTCACATAGACGCCGACTCCAAGAGGCCGGAGGGGTTGCCCTCCCTCCTCTCAAAAGTTTTCAAAGCAGCGAAAATTACCCTGAGATTCTGTTGTCGTGAAGAGTAAGCAGCAAGCCGAGGCAATCAATAACAACAACAAACGGCTTCAAAATTGGCTCTCAGAGTGTGGAACATCATAAAGAAACCGCTTTATTGTCGAATTATGAAACATGGTCATTAAAGCTCATTTTCAATAATTCAATAACATGTTTTTTCTGTTCGCTTTTCATTAATACAATAATATCATAGTTTTTTTAAATGGAAACACAAAAAACATATAATTATATTTACAAGCCAAATTACAGCAATGACAATGACATTCAATAATTTTCAAATACAAAAATTGCACTGATTTGAATGATTTGTAAATGTTTCTCCTTCGTGATTCAGATGAGACTTTATGAACTAGTTACAAAAAGTGTACAATAAGGCACTGAAAAGCAAAGAGCAAGTTCATCTTTCATGGTTTTGTCGCCCGTTTCCCGTCATCTTGCGGGTCGGTAATCAGAGCGGTAACTCCCGGCAAAACGGATGTAATATCTGCGCACTGATTGAAGCTCTCGCTATTAACAATTACAATGAAAAAGAAAATAAGCAAGTATCCTATAACAGGATATGTTGGAAATGTTGCTCTGTTACATTCACACGTTTTGAAAACGCATGATTCATACGCATAAGTATGTTTATCTTTATGGTAGTGTAAAAAAAAGTATATGCCGTATGTACTGCGCATTATGCACTAATTTTCTCGTCATGCAAGGGGATATCGAGTAGAAATCCAATAACTCCAATAACTGTTATTTTGTGTCAAGCATTACCACGTATATGTTAACATGCTTCATCAGTAAAAAATATTGAACTTTGATCAATTACTTCATCATTAAGGTTATAATATCCAATTACAGAAAATTGCTCGAATATCGGACTGCCTATCTACAACTCGTAAAAAACAGTGGCCCTGTATGCTTTCAAAATTAAATTGACTCAAAATTATGCGTGATAATAATTTTCAAAAATGCGAAAAAAACGTGGATGTAGCAGAATATTTTCAAACTCCCCTGTCATAATATACGTACTTATTTTCATTGTAAGTGTAAATTAAATTGCGAGAACTTGAATCAATTGCGCGGATATTACATCCGCTTCGCGGGGAGTTACCGCTCCAACTGCCAACCTTCCAGTTGCTGTGAAACGGGCGACAAAACCATGAAATATCCATTATGTACCATATGACATTTAATCAGGCTATAAATAACAAACACGGAAATCTTAAATTAACGAAAACTTAAAAAATCTTTTATAACAACATATCAACATAAATCTTCATTATAGTTAATACACTTACGTTGGAATATGCAATGAACAACACTGCTGTTTAAACCACTTCCTACGTGTTAGCTTCAATTAGGCTCAGAACGTTAAATTCAACAGTAATATATGCCCTGTTGTTGAATCATTATCATTAATTCTCGTTAATTGTGATGGACATTAATGACTTGTTTTTCAGTAAATAAAATTATTCACAGCAATAAAGTCATGAAACAGGCTTTTGTAAAATAATGACTTCTCAAATATTCTCTTTTCTATGAATTAACCTGTAGAAAGTTATTTTCATTCCACCAACAAATTGTTTATGCCCTTTATTTACTTCAAGGCTACATTTGTAGAATTTCTCAAAGGACAAATCGTGCAGACTTTAAGAGATATTTCATCTGTTTAAGAGTCAAATAAAAAGGAGCACAGACTTGCAAAAGGCACATTTTCGTAACTTTCTAAGTTGTAATTATTTTGATCACAGTGTGGAAATTGTTTGCTGCGTTTTAACTTTTCGCGCCTCGTTTATGTCTTTCCGAAAATAGAAATGAAAATAATGGGCTATAAGAGTGCGATTGAAGAAGACTCAGTCAGAAGAGGCAATATAAAGTGTGGGAAATGTTTAGAACTCCATAGGTTAAATTGCTGATAGTCCACTAAATTGGGGATGCTGGAAGAAGGTTCTGCGTCCAGTGTTCTACTACCCCCCTCCCCTAGAATAAAGGTCTGCTCGTAATGAGAGGTTTCTTCCTACCAGATAGGGAGGAACATGGAAAAGTACTATCGAGGAGGTCGTTTTCTCTCCCTTGCTCCCCTTCCAGGTACTAGTTCTTGTACCGTCCGACCGAAACCAAAGAGAGGAAAAGGGACAAAAAGATTGCCGCCAGTAACTGTGCCAACTGTGGGAAAAGATGACGCGCGCTTTTACGAGGAAATATTTTCGGGGTCATTTCGCATTAGGTGCCATTCTAAAGGTATATTTACCGTAGCCACTTGGTTATCTGTGGGGATCTTGAACATTTTTTTATTACCTGCTTTCTTTGTTTCCCTTTCTGGCTTACTTTTCCCCTGCAGGCTTTCTGTTTCCACAAAAAATTAAAAGTTTCTATTTCATTCTTTTAACTTCAGCACCAAAAAGGTATTAGGTTTTATGCTGCTTCAAGTTTGAATCCTTAAATCTTTTCTGCAATAAATAATTATAATACACTTCTATTCACATAAATAAAATATATAGATAAAATATTAGGTATCACTATCAAAAACACATAAATGTAAAAATAAATATAATAAAAACAATGCCACTGATTATAGAGAAAAGTATGATGTAATAAAGCCTGGCCTAATAAGGGATGAATTATCTAATGCCTAAGAAAGTCAGTTTCGATTACAGACCTAAAGGAATAGAACTCAGTAAATTTATTCCAGAAATTGTCATCATTTTAATCAATGCTCTTCTTTCAACGTGAAACCTGCTTGCAAATGATCCTTTCGAAAAATATCTGATCTATGGATGCGGTGAAACTTCTTAGGATTCTATATATATCCTTAATATTCTGTAACCATTGATTGATATTAATATTTCCAATTATAATGTCTCGGTAAGGTGTTTTTTGACCGGGAAAGGTGAGACAAAGCGATAGGAAAGGGCTGTTACCCGTTAGCCCATTGTGTGCATGCACCACCTGAAACGTCATTTCTCCTCACATGGGTTCCCAGAAAAATTTGCTTCCAGTTTTATACAGACTGATTTTTGTTGCATTAACAAGTTAAATAAATTATTTTAAGACTATTATATTTATACTAATAAAGTATATTAATGACTATATATATGTATATTAAATATAGGAAAGTTTGCTACTATTTCAACATCAAAGAATGGTACACTTGAAATAACAATGCAGATATTCTCCGGCAGCGATAATCAGTTGTTTTGTTTGTAGTGAGCGTTGTTTATTGAAAGGCAGGCTGGTGAAATTTCGTGTGAATTGATGAAGTAGTTGTTTTATTTCGTTTTATTTTAATTGAATAAAGAGAACATTAAATTGAAAAACTGGATACTATGATATTTTATTAAATGCTCTCTCTCTGCTACGAATGTTCAGCCAGGCACCACGAGTGTTAATTCTAGTTTCCAGAATTAATATTCTAGAATCTTGCGATCAAATTTAATAGTGCCAGTAGTAAAGTGTGCACCTTAGCTTTATGTTGCTGATGAAAAATCCTGGAAGTAGGCTGGATTACAGAGATTCCTGTTCTTGTCTTTCTGCTGTTTCCTGCGTATGCATTTATCTTGTAGATTATTCTTAAGGTGTTATATCTGTATAACATAAAGAAGAAATACTGTATGAAGTGACCCCGCAAGAATATACCCATTCATGTCACAGTTGCATCTAAGGATTGGTAGTGCCTAATGAATTTCAGCATTTTAGCAGTAACATATTACGGTAATATTAGTAAGAATATTTTATAGCCTACATTCCATCTTATCTATGGGCTCCTGGTTCATTTTCCGCTGTTCTGAGAAACTGTTTTGAAACAGATGAATTTGAATTAGGAGATTGAGAGCTAATTGTTAAGAGTAATAAACAAATTTTAAAGTTAAGTGAAGCTGTTAATATGCAATTACTCTACATATCTCAAAGATGGGTGTATTTTATTTTATTTTAAAAGCAACTTCTTAGAAGCATATTTTATGACGACGCATGATTTCTTTAGTTCAGTTTCTACACACTTTTAATCCCTTTAAATGGCAATGTTCTCGTTTTTCACCAGAATAGTTCAATTACTACTTCTGGTGATGGACACAACATACAGATACTGGTTTTGGCATGCATTGATACCAGTTAAATCACTTCTAATATAAAATACTAGTGCAGTCAAAAAGAAACCGAAAATTTCCAGCTCTGCTGTCTGTTTAGTCAACACATATCTGCTTTGCTAGGTGGATTACCGCATGACACACTGCGGTGGAGCAGGAGCAGTTCGAGTCACGCTTGATCCGAGAAAGCGGGCAAGAGGAAGCCGGTAGAGCACGAAGTAAACAGCGGTATTGGATCCGTAATTTTCCTTCGTGAGCTCATACTTTCCTGTCAGTGCTTAGTAAAGGTTGAGGTGTTAGAAGACTTGTTTTCTTATGTACTTCTTTCGAATTACGTTTAAAGTGCGTAAACTGTGTGTGTATTAAATTAGTTATTTAGATAATTGAAACATCGGTTGAAATTATTAAATTGGTTATTTAGATAATGGAAATGTCGGTTGAAATTTGTAATCTACAGCAATGAACATTTACATACTATACTTTCATCAAAACATATTCATGCTGTAAGCAATGTGTAGACAGATTCCTTGGCATTTGACTTCCAAATAGACGTAAAGTTAGAAATTTTGTCAATATACTTATTGACTAAACTCTAAAATTTTAGATTTAAAAGAGTTCTAACAGAAGAAAAGCTAGACGATATTGGGGCATCACTGGAACCATCTCTTGTAAATTTTGTCATCTAACACAAGAATAGGCGTTTTAAAAACTTCAATCCATATGCCTACTGAACTTTTAAAATTAAAACCTTACAGATTTACTATAGTTCACGAATTGCGGTCGAATGACAACAACAAAAAATTTGAGTTAATTTCCGTAATTGAGTTTTACAGAATATTCATGACAGTATTGTTAATTCATATTTAGTCATTTTCTCTGATGAAGCAAGGTTTCATTTACGTGGTTACGTATGTTCACAGAACAATGGATTCTGGAGCACAGTGGTTAAAACTCACGTTTGGCTTTTGTGTGTTCCCATGAGGCATTTTCTCCGTACATTTTTACTGCAGAATTCTCTGTAGATAGGCTTTATGGCTTCCACAATAGCAGTTGGGAGCAAATGCTGTTGGCTGTATTATCTACCAGTTTCACAATTGTAGCTTTAAAGGTGTTATGGGTATTTAAAGGAGGTGTTATCCAGCTGGTTTCATTTGTAAATTGAGCTTTTAGAACTTTTTAAACGGCGTGGGGGGGGGATGGTGTATGTGCCCAATTCGAATCTTCAGTCCACTAGCACTAAGTTATGTAGTGCGTATGGATTTTAGATGTGAGTTTGTACAGCGCGATCGGAGCGAAGGGGTTAAGCAAGGCCGGCATGCTCGTCTTTCTAATAAACAATATGTCCTGCTGTTCTAATAAGAAAAACATTGAAGAGTGATTTTTCCAGGAATGTATTTATACTCTATTAATTAAGAAATATGACTGTAGCTATTTTAACAATGCATTTCTATTTACAGTAACATTATTTACTTACAATGGTTACAGTATATTGCATTTAAGATACGCATTAAGTCTTCTGCAGTCAATTCAGAAACAGCAATGACTTTTATGAATCTTTCAACCGGTTTACCCCTACTGATGTATCGTAATATCACAATAAACTGTGATATGCATATAAACATCTGTTATTTTATCAGTCTGTACAGAAACGAAATTTGCCCTTTAAATTTCTTTTCTATTCTTATTTCTATATACAAGATATGTTTCTCACTTCGCACGCTGTCAGCCAATAGGTTAAAAAAATAAATAAATAAAAAAATTAAAAAATATATACAAATTAAAAAAACAAAAAAATCAAACCTTAATTTTGAGCCATTTTGACGATGAGTAAGATCCTATAACTTTCCATTAATGAGGTCCAAATCGTTTCACATCCAACTAAATAGTTAAACTTAGACGCGAAAATAAAATAGATATCTTTTTATAACTTAACAGTTTAACACTTTGAAAGTCAACTTTCCACCGAGAAACAGTGAGGAAACTACCCAATAGTCAGTTATGCGTGTTATCAGTAATCCCTCAAACGTCTGATTCCCAATAAAAGAGAGAATACCGAGCGCTGGCCATGGGTCGCCTTCCTGCTGGCCCACGAGAACGCAGAAATAAACAGGAGAAAGATTAACTCATTTTGGAGGAAGACAAATATAAGTTCTTGTAACTTATTTGCTGACCCATAAGCTTTCCTGGTTAACGGAGGACCCGCATACTACCCCTACTGCAGTAGAGAGGAAATGCATACATTGAGATACAATTAAGAACTAATCAGTTATATGTCGCTATTTTCACGCATTATTTTTTTTTAAAGTTGATCAGGAGAAGAAAAAATAGTAAATAATTATGGGATTTGGGGTGGGGGACGGATCAACAATAAATTCGCGATATATCCCCTTTCAGTTTCATCTATGAAAACTAAGATTTTGTTCTCAGTGGCTGAATTTCTTATGCTGGACACATTTGTAGCATCTCAGCGGTGAGATGTTTGACAAAGTATTATTTAAGTTTTTACATTAATTTTTAAAGTATCTGTTTTGAAGCTTTTGAAGTTGAAATTAGGCATGAGCCATCATCTCACACAGATCTCTGAGCTCGAACTCTCCACTTGGAACTATTGCATTAGAAATCAAAGATCGTTTCGTTATATTTTAATATTCGGTGGTACTGCTGTTTTATCGAATTGCAATGTGGTTGCACACACCTTCTTTTGTTAGCTCTTGGTTTCTTTCTACCAGTTTACTTATTTTATCCTTTATATTTAGTAGTGTTTTATGTACTTTTTTGTTAAAGTGTTTTAATTATTTGTTTTTTTTCTAACATAGGTTGCATGTATTGACTCTCTGTCTGTGGATAAATAATAATTATTTCCAAGTTGTTTTAGTTTTAATGCTTCCTTCCATTTTTAGGCATAGTGAAATATTAAAACCTGCAAGCACATGTTTTACGGTAGCACCTCTTATCTAAGCGATAGGGAAAGCAGTCAGACTTAACGCCAATGTCACAACCCGGTGGTATATATGTGTGCAGCTGCTAGTATTCAAGGTTAAATGTGGGCCTGATGTTTACTTGTGTAACTTCCACTTTTAGGACTAAGGATCCGGACTCTAGTAATATTTAATTGATGTGGATGATTTTCCACATTTTCAAAGGTTTATTATAGATAGGAGCAAAAGATATTTCCTTAGATATTGAATTCCTTTTACAAATATTCACTGACCTTTATATGAAGAGATTCTCTGTCAATTCTACGTTGCTTTAGCTTTAGTTTCAGTTGGTACCTAGAAGATCGAGCTCTAGTGTAGCTAAAAAGAAATTATTTACACATGCACAGTTAAATAACTTACATACATAAACTAACTATAATGATTGACCACTGTGGTAACTATTAGGGCCACGTTTATTCACCGTTTTATTATTTGTTTAAATATATCAAGAATTTAATTTAAAATGTGAGTGTTCTTTAGACAATATTAATGTGTGTAAATACTCTTATCTATTTCAATGGTAAATTAAACCATGACCATAATCATTTGCGACTAAGGCTCGTAGTCTATCAATCCATCTCGTCAATCCATTATTTCAAAAACTGTCAAAATAAATTTATGAATGATCCATAATAATCTAAAAGATGTTTTAAGGATTTTTTTCGATTGATTTATTTATGGACGCCCTTTAACATCTCAGGTCATCAGCGCCCCATTCAACTCAGGGCGTGAAACGGCCGACAAATTTTTCTCAGAGGCCTCTTTTTCAGGCTTGAGGTTCTTTTTCGTGCCGTAAATGTACGACACGGGACCCACGGCTTTACTTCCCTTCAGAAGGAAGCCATACTTACGATTTTTACGCCTGAAAAAATCCATCGGTCCTGGCCGGGTTGAACCCGCGATCTTGGGTTTAGGAGGCAAGTATGGTAACCATTACACCACCAGGACCGACATATTTTAATGAATGCACGTAAGTAGGCCCTTCTGGTGTAGCCTTTTATCAATCACAGAAATTCATGACAACTGTTTCTTGCGGCGTGTCCAAGTTTTCCTCCATATAATAGTTGTAGAAAATCCATTTTAAGGTAATGATTTCCTTAAATAATCTTTGTTGTAATAGCTCTTACTATAATTTTAGCAACTTGCTATGAACATGAAAAATCGTGTTCATGAGCAGATGTAGTGGAAATATTGAATTACATTTTTCTTAAACAAAAATGGTACATTTGCCCATCTTGGAAACAAAATAATTTTATTTGGAAGCCATCGAACTTATTTCCAAAATTGGCAAAATGCTATTAACAGCTAGCCGAACATTTTGCTTTGAAGTGCCATGGCATGTAAAGCATTATTTTTTTACAGATTTGCATTTCAAGATTTGAGTTCTTTTACCCCTCACACACATAGTACCGTGCAATCAGTGATGCTTTCCCCAGAGAGGAGCGGGATTTTTCTGATGAGGAGCCTTCACTCGTTTGCTGTGCCTTGAACGGGGTAGCAAGCCTGCTTGCTTACTTGTTAACCTTGCTGACTGTCGCAGTCGTGGAGCAGTTGTTCCCGGGAGTGTGTTGAGGTGTTCGATTCTTAACTCGACAGTATACGTAAAGTGTATTATATCTCGTGTGTTTACAACGATATAGAGTGTCATTACGTACGATTCATGTTAACTCATGTTAACTCAGCGGTGAAAGAATCATAGGAGCAATTTTTTTAGCATACATTTGATTCTGCTACTTACTTGAATACCATATTAACAGCTTTTTTCAGGGAATTAACCACCAGGAAGCCTGTTCAAGCATTTTTTCAACAGTACCCCACCATTGATCACATTGCGAATAATTCCATGAGAGCAATTCACACTGTGTTTTCATAAGACAGAGTTATTAGCAGGGATTTTTGGTCCCTTCGCTTCCCCGATTTAACAGCCTGCGTTTATTAGCTCTGAGGTAAATAAAAAATGCAGCGTTCAACACGAACCCGCACACCATAGAAGAATTCAAAGATAACGTTAATCAGGAAAGTGTTCGGATTTTTCCAAACGAGCTACAGTGTGTGATGAATAATTTCCTAAAGAGATATAAAAAAATCGTGCAGATGAAGGCGAGCAGTTCCAACGCCTCATTTAATAATTTGGAGAGCAATGAGCCTCTAAAATTAGTTTGTGTATTGTATGGTTTATTTGTTTTATTGTTTTACCCTCCCGCTAATCACCGAGACCTGGCTAACCGTCCAATTAGCGTGCGCTCACCCATAGGTAAAACACTCCAGGGGAAAACGAAAGTGATCGCTTAGTATAAGAAATAGGTTCAACAATTCACAACCCAAATTAGACAAAGACTCCAAAATTAATCCTGTTTCTATAGCTACACTTTCAGCATTTTGTACGGGATATTAATTCCTTATTAAATATTAATTACTTAATATGTGCTCAGTTTATGCACACTCTCTTCTGTGGAATGCAAGAAGATTCATGCATTTTAACTATTGCCTATTGCTATTGTTTGCCTGCTATGTGTCGAGTCTATTCTGAAGACATTTTTATTTAGTTTACGGTACTAACATTTGCGTTCTCTCCTCTTCTACTCTTAATGGAAGGAACTAAGCTTGTTTTCCCATGTTTTTTCCCTTGTTCCTTATCTACTTCTTCTAGCAAGGCGTTAATAAAAACGGGGTTTTAACTCAGAAAATAAAAAAAAGATAACCCAGACATTATCATATGTTGTAAAGTTCTATGCCGACGGTCGCAGGTGTTCGGGAAGACGAATGAAATGAATAAATGAGCTCAGAGTCTGTCGGCGCCTGCAGCTTTTAACAGTCGTCTTTTCTGATGAGGGAAAACTTTGGTAAAAGTCTCATTTAAACAGCAACTCGTGTCATTTGTGAACAAAAAATGAGTGACAGAAAAGGTTTTAAAGAAATTTAATAAACATTTAAAACATTGCGAACTATTTTAAAAAGCTGTTAAATAAATACAGAGAGAGTAGTAGCACATTAAGAGATAAAGGTTGTCTACTACGATAATGCTGTATTATGTTTTTATTGTTTTGTTATCACCTTAAAATCATTTTAAACAAAACATTTAGTTGACATGTGGAAGAAATATAAAGTGGAACAAAATGAAAATTGTATATTTAATTACTTCATCCCCAATAAAAATGTATTAGGATTTATGAAAAGAATTTCCCCATATTGTTTATTACTTATGTCAAAAGTACAATTATTTTCCGGCGAATGTATTGTTTATAGAAAAATTAACTACATATCGTATATGAAAATTTAACAAAGTGATCTTAATAATATTTCAAATAGGCGGCAAGCATAGGATGAAAATAAATGGTTCTAATAGTGAGGCTATAAAATTCGAGAAGAAATTACTTTTACTTATAAACTCTATTAAGCAGAAATTCCCCGGGAAAATTGCTGTGAATACTTAGCAGTTTGTTTAAGTTCAAAACTTGTATGGACGAACAAAGATAGTGGTGCGAGGGACGTTTGGAGTGGGATTACACATTGTTTTGTCAAAAATCGAAGGAAATAGCTTGTTTATCATTGGTTCGGTCCTTAATCACTTGTTGGGATCCATACAGGACATATATCACATAAATATTGTAGGAAAAAAAGCTAGCGTAGGGCAGCAAAACTCGTAAAGGGTAAAAAAGAACAGGGACGAAAATAACAAAATATTAGTTTGGGAATCACTAGCCGAGAGTCATAAAAAAGCAAGGATAACATCATTATGCAAAACGTATACAGAACAAAATGCACGGAGGGGTATCACAACTATACTCTGATAGGAACGATCAGTTTTAAAATCAATTCAAGGCAACAGAGAACGGATGTAGGTGAATTCTCTTTCGTAAATAAAACCATAAATAACTGCAATGAATTACCTGCAGTTGTCTTTGGAGGTTGTTCTTCTCTGAAAAGATTTAAAAGCTACATAAAATTGCATATGAATAATCTTTCATTGATATACTCGTAAGTAGATATGAATGTAATTATTGTTCAAATTTAAGTTTTTCCCAGACTATTAGAAATATTATTCAGTTCCTTGTTGTATTTAATTAATTAGCTTCACTTACTTGTTTATAAAAGTATTCGCGCTTAAGTGTCTGAGCCCAAATATGCTTAATTATATTTGATAAATATAATAATATTAATAATATAAATGCATTTATTAAGTTAATATTTGTAACGTTAAGTTGACAGGTATTTAGTTACTTTGAGTATTTAACTAGATTTGTGTGTGTTTAGTTAGGAATTGATTTAATTAAATGTAAATGTAAATTAATAATATGTGTATTTAAATTATACTGATTTATTTAAATTGGCATATTTATTTAAGTTAACTGGTTTCTTTTTAAGTATTTTGCTGCAAATAATCATTGAATTTTAATTATTCTTCACTGTCATCGAAGGTAAACCCAATCGCAATTAATAAATACATACACCTTCTTATTCTTATACTTATTTTCTCACTTGGCGCTACAGCCTGAGATGAGCCTTGGCCTACCGCGGCGACCTCTGCATCATCTATCTCCGTCTTACAACTTCATTGATAGAGGGCAGCATTGCAGAGAGCATGTAATCAGCATGCCGACACCCCGCCGATCGCTCTATCACACGGCTTTCATTATCAATGCCACCTCTCCATCAGGCAACTTACGAGCCAGGTGGACCCCACAGCAACGCTAACCAGGAGGTGGTCAAATGCATACATACACATATTCTATACTATACATTTTCTGTTGTTACAGCTATTTCTACTTGTAACATTTTAATGAGTTTTTATTCACTGTGCAGAAAGTATTTGTAATATCTAATGATGTTGTGATTAAGCTATGGATGCAACTCTTTCTAAGTATTTTAAAAGTAATATTTTACCTTCTACCTTGAACTTCAAAAAGGGAAAGTTATGGGGAGAAAAGCTGATATAGAAACGTCATTAATCTAAAAAATACGCTACACACAGCAGGAAAGAACCAAAATATTGCACATTTCTCAAAGTATTGTCAGTGTGGAAGAAAGAGTGTAATTAATCCCAAAGTAGAGAGGAAACTAAAGCAAATTATGTTAAATCACGGCACAAAAATAAGCATTGTACTAAGGAACGAGTTATCTGGATACGGCATTGATGTTTCTGCTAGGACATTCAGGAAAGTATTCTGTGAAAATGGAATAAAATCACGAAGAACCTGAGTTGGGCTAAGGGGAAATGCATAATGTTCAGTGAGGTATTAGCTGGCATAACTAGAGATGGAACTTTTTCTACCATGGACGTGATACTTGCTTAGCATCAACCATGAAGTGTAGCTGGATTTTTTTTTTTTTTTTAAGTGTTTGTTTAACGCCCATTTTACTACTGAGGCATCACAGGCG
Organism: Metallyticus violacea; assembly: GCA_030762175.1. NCBI lineage: Eukaryota > Metazoa > Arthropoda > Insecta > Mantodea > Metallyticidae > Metallyticus > Metallyticus violacea. The sequence continues at coordinate 58,705,728 of CM060840.1, forward strand.
GTGAACACTGGTGATACACGAGATGAAATTATATTTTGGGAAAGGATATTTTTTAAGAAAGGAAACGTTCCAGGTCTAAGTTTTAGGATACCTCCCCGGCATTTTCCAGTTATTAGGACTGAGGAAAACCTGGAAAAAAAACTCAGTCAGGGAGGATCCTGGCGGGATTCGAACCCCAGACCTCCCGCTGACGAATCCACGCCTAAACGACCTCGGCCACCAGTGGTGGTTTCTGTAAGCATCCTACAAGTGGAAGGCGCAAGCTACAAGTGGAGTGTGCAAGAGAATCGGGGAAAATGTCTTCCGAATGCTTATTATTTTATTATTTTTTTAACGCTGAGCACAAGTAGGTATCAATGACCTAGAACATGCAGGTTCTGAAATAGTTCAACTTGTAGAATTTTAATTATTTATGCATAGTATTTTTTTTTTCCTTGATCAGTGAACTATATTTTTGAAACCTGTTTTATTCAAAGAGTCAAAAATATCAATAGCGCTAAACACAGACAAGTACATACCAGCGAAACTAAAACATGCTCATTTTGGTACACATTTTAATTGTTTATTAAAGGCACGCCACTTCCTACATTTCAGAACCTGCATTTTCTAGGTCACTGGCACCTACTTGTGCTATATAATCTATACAGTGACTGCAGCTATTCGATCCCTAGCCGGCAGCCTTTGTGTTGTAGCCAAACACTAGCCGCTTTCCCCCAACCTCCTTAAAGCCATAAACGACCAAAACAGCACATGCAGGGTTTATGGTAGTGCATTGTTGCCACCGTTTACTAAAAACATTTTTCGTAACTGGGACCAAGTACTCTATACAGAAATGGGTGCAAAATCATTTTATACTGCGGCCATTTTTATAATTAATTGTTACAAAGAGATTGTACACATTCATGTCAGCTGACATGCAATAGGTGTCTCACATCTAAACTAGCTCTGAGTAGCAAAACAACGTATTTAATTCCACATACCTTTACTCATCGCAGTTACTCTCTTCCACATGAATAACGAAACTTCCCTGATAGGTATGTGTGTCGCAATTGAAATATTGCTCTTCAATCTTGCAGGTATGACCAAAGCTGGAAGTCAACTCGCTTTGCACCGTTCCCGCAAACGGCTTATATTGGAACGGGATTTGATGCTGAAAGTTTATGTTATTCTGTGAACAAAAGAGTGTCCTGTACTTTGCTACTTTTCACTAACAGTCGCCAATGATAACTGGTGATGATGATGATGACCCACTTTTCATTTGGCAGTCGGTCCTGGGTCCTATTCCACAAAAGTATCGTCTAATACACACACGTGTATTAGTACAAGTTCTTGTAACTTTCTGCTCCACGAAAAGAGTGCTACACTTGTAAAATATTAGTAAAAAGTTACAAGTGACGTCATATAAGAACAAGATGGAGGAACACCTGTTTGCCATACGTCGCCATTATTTTTAATGGTGTTTAACGCCCGTTTTTACTACTGAGGCACCACAGGCGGTAAAAACCGATGATACATGAAATGAAATGATATATCGGGAAAGGATATTTTTAAGGAAGGAAATGTTCCAGACCTAAGTTTAGGGTACCTCCCCGGCATTTTCCAGTTATGAGGACTGAGGAAAACCAGTCAGGGAGGACGGTCCTGGCGGGATTCGAAACACAGACCTCCCGCTTACGTCGCCGTAATTTGTTATGTCCACTCCTTAGGCATTTTTAATGTATAGCACGGATTTTCATTCCTACTAAATGGGTGCTGTATATTTTCTCAGATATGATAATTTAAATATTTATTATACATTTATCATTATTTAAGAGTAATAATTCATTTTGAACATCAATTCAGATTCAGAGAGATGGCAGAAGAACAAAACTTCCTGATTGCTCTAATGTAATTTATTTTATTAATCCATTTGATCATTTATATTTATTTGTTCATGTCTTATCTTGACAATCATGATCTCATTATAAGCAAAAAAAAAAAAAAAAAAAAAAAAAGAAAGAAAGAAAGAAAAAGAAAGAAAAGAAAAGAAAAAGAAAAGCAACTGAGAAAACTGCGCCAAAAGAGATTATTTTAAAAGAGAATGAAGAATGAAAATAAATTATTTTCGTGGAGTGTATCAAGAACCTGAAACATAGATTAACTACGATGCTGGTATGAAATATGCATTTGAAACAGGAAGCGCCAATGTCATCATAAGCCGTATTTAATTATACTTAACCTAACTTTATCATTGCACACAAGTACTTATTCTTTCTTTATATACTTCTATTCCTCATTATCATTACTTTCCCTTATACTTAGTACATTTGGATCAACTGGCTCCCAAAAACATTAATAAGACAATACTTTTGTGCTAGTATTTCAACTTAACAATATTCCTACACTTGTAAAGAAATTTATGCAAATTCTAGTGCCCAACTAATGGCAATACTTCTGAGGAACAGAACAACGAAAAGTCACTTGTAAGTGTGAAGTTGTAAAGTACAAGCGTAGCAGACACCTATTTTACTAATAACTACAAGTTACAAGTTCACACACTTGTAATGCATTAGACCATACATTTGGAAGAAAGCCCAGATGGGCTAGTAGTAAGCATATTTGCCTCATAGACCTAAGATAGTGCGTTCAATCCCGGCTAGGGTCGATGGAATTTATTCGGACGTAAAAATCCTAAATAGGGCTTCAAAGAGAAGTAAAGCTATGGTCCCGTATCGTTTATTTACAGCATGTAAAAGAACCTCAAGCCTGAAAGAAGAGGTCTCTGAGCAAAATTTAGCAGCCGTATCACGCCCTTAATTGAATGGGACGCTGATGACTTGAGATGTTAATGAGCGTCTGTAAATAAAACAAATAAATACCCAATAGACAACTTTTAACCAGTTTTCCACAACTCCAAAATGGCTATCAGCCTTACAGTGACTAAATGTTTTAGCTTACAGGTACGAACTGTTTAGGGCCCAGCCCTAAAGTTAAGCACCAGAGTTAAGCACCATAATGGATGTTCCTTGTGTTGAAGGTGACTTGAAAACACAATTGCAGGTGCTACCATCCCACCCTTTCTGGATGACAACTTGAGTGTCATACAAAGTTTCATTCAACTAAATGAAAATGCAGCCTTTGAAGATATCGTTAGCGCCAAGCCCCAATTCTCGCCGATTCCATTATTCCCGTTTTCTTTCTCATGCGACGAAAACAAAAGTCAAGTTATTTCAGCAGTTTGCGAAGCGTTGTTTCGTGGTAAGGAAAATATCTATGTACACTGTACATTTATGGCTTTTTAATATAAAAAAATTGTTGAAAGATAAAGTAGTGTTTAATGCCCATATTTATTGCTGAGACATCGCATGAGTTAAATGATTCATTTGGAAATTATTTTTTTTAAAGAAAGGAAGTATTCCAGGCCTAAGTTTTGGGTAGTTTGTTGGAATTTTCCACTTATTGAGGACGAGGAAACCCTAGAAAAAATAAACTCAGTCACGGAGAATGTTCTTACAGGAATCGGAAACCCAGAACTCCAGCTCACGTGTATATGCATTAACAACCTCGGCCAGTCGCGTCCATATAAATATATAGTTAGAAAATAATTACCAACTTAATCACAATATATTCTTCCACTTGTTTCTATAATCATGATACAATTAAAAAGTTTGATTGAAAGGGAGCTAAAGAATACGAAATGTTTCTGTATAAGTTGGTAAGTATAAAATAAAAGTATGTTATTTGGTTTCTCTAAGTGTATATTTGTCACCACTTGTGCTGTATTTTCTTCTGCAAGCTAGCAAATCTCAAAAGTAGGTATAGGAATTCTTAAGCACTTAACATGAAGCTAGGCACAATCAAACACTCCGTCCGGAGGTAAACAAGAATTGATGAGTAACAGGCAAAAGAGGAGAGAATGCGGTTTGTAGCTAGTGATCTAATGTATTCCCCAACTGTTGTCTATAGCCCAGTACCAACATAACTTATTCTCTTCATTTGGGTTTTAGCGCTTAAAAATTACAATGTCTGATCATAATACTAATAACAGAGGGCTGCATTATTTTTAGAATATAATAAAAAAACTAGTAAATAAGCCGTGTGGTTTGACACTTGCATTCTGGGGGCTTCAAATGCTTGAACTTAGTCGTAGTTACCCCTGGTCACTTAAGTGAGTCCCGGGATGGTCGAATTTTCCACTCTCTCATTTCATCTCGTTTCATTTCGTTGGTTTTATTATAAAGTTGAACGAGCCAGGAGAGATGGACTGGTGCTGTGTGCGGTGAGGCGGTGATTTACCCTTTGGAAAAGTTTTTGCTTCGGCATCCGAAATGAAAGAGGCTCTTCTGGAGGGGCCTCCAATTCATGTGAAAGGGGAGGGGGGGCTGCCAGCATTGGTTTGTTCTATCTGGGGGCAATGATAGGAACCAGGTCTACGTCCGTGTCACACGTTTCTGGAACATAGCTGGCCGGTGTCTTCCTCACATCATGCTTTCCTTCATTGAGGACGTAGGTACAAGCGGCAAGGCTTCAACAACGCTGAGGTGCCGGAATTTCGTTATATATATATCCCTACCAATTCAATCCCATCTATAAAATACGAATGACATGTGTTTTGATCCTATATAGCTACAACGTAATATTTTTTTTAACTAACTACCCCTTAAGAATATATCCTTTCATTTCATTCGCGATAGATGTTAATTGAAGTGTTAAAAATCTACACAATGATAAAAAATCTCTTGACTATCTCAACTATTCTATTATGATCTTAGTAGTCAACTTCAGAAGCAAACACGATAAACCGAAATTTTAAAACCAGTCTGTTCATCTTGTGCATCCATACCGCGTGTTTGTTGCCCCACCAACGAGAATAGAGAGGAGCGCAACCCTCTGCGACATCTGGTGGAGATTTCTGGAAGCGAGGATCACAGCATACTTTGCCACACGCGCTGGACGAACGCAAGTTCAGTTGCCGCCGTGGCCTCGGTATTGCTTGTTGCGGTGTAGCAGCGTGGTGCACGCACAGATCCAGTGTCGGTCGCGTGCTTCGAGTGTTTTGGAAGCACAGACAGGTCTGTTTATATGTCAGGAATCGAGGCATTCCATAGTCTTTCGGAGTGAATTTGGGCTACATGAAGCTTCTAATTGTGTGTTAGTATTTCATATTAGTGTTAATACCTGTGACAACTGTGTTAACGGTGCTTAGTAAAACACTGAAGCGTTTGTTTTAAGTAACTTTTTGCTTTAAAGGCAAAACATTAAAGAAGCCTTCAAGTGTGTGTCTCTCGCAGTCAAATAGAAAAAAAAGTGAAACGCTATTTCAAACAAAAGACGAATACGATTTCAATAAAGCAGGTGCATCATAACTGCGGCAGAAATTGCAGAGCAGCGAAGTAATTCATCTTTATGTAAGTAATATATGTTACTAATAGCCTGCTAACGTTCAATCAAACCGATTTGTAGATTAGCAAACTGTTTGATGTCAATGTTTGCTATTTTGGCGCCAATTAACGAATCGTAACAGCTGAATGCAGTGGATGAAACACTTTACCCAATGACAGGGTAATCTCGCCATCAGGGCTAGTATCATGCGATTATAGTACATCAGTTATTTCTACCATAATCCAAAAAGATTTGTAACGGCATTTATCACCTAAAATTGAAGCTTTTACACGTTATCCCTTTCACTGACAATTCAAAGCTACGATATACACATTTGCGGGCAGAAATACGAGAGGCGTTAAATCAAGGCAGGGCCACGCTGTCATAACCGATATTATTCGTAGGGGTGCGAAAAACATTCCTCAACAAACATTGCTTGCTAAATGCGTCATGTGAAAATGGATTGTACGTTGAATATACATGCTTAACACCTCTCAGTTTCCCCTCCCGGCATTTAAGTATTAGTGCGAGTGAAAAATTGAAGTTATGACAGTTGAAATTGAGAGTCCTGGTTTTGTTAAACCGCAGGAATTCTAGAAAAGGTTATAGCACAATACTGCCGTAGTATACACTTGCTTAGGCTATTCGTTTCGTTTTATAAGCCAATAACTGTGTCTATCATTATATGCCATTTTCAAACGAATAATTCTGACACAATAAGAATTAGCTTACAAATAAACGTGCTGTGTATACTGTAGAACTATTTTATTTAGTTTAAAATAACATTTTCAACAAAGTTTATAGCCTCCTCTTGGCAAAATATTGGGGTGAAACTTATGTTCTGCTTAACTTAAGCACAATGGACGTTGAGATAGAAACTACTGAGGCATCACAAGCGGTGGACACAGATGATACACGATATAAAATAATAAACATGCATTTTTTTTTACCTCTCCGGCTTTTACCATTTATAGGATTGGGGAAAAACTGAAAAAAATCTGTCAGGGAGGACTATCCTGGTGGGAATCGAATCTCCAGACCTCCCGCTTACAATTCAATTACCATTACAATGGTTCTACCTAATTAATACTTTATCAGAAATATGCGATGCTGCTTAAAGTAAATAACTTATACTACAGATTATGGGGGAGAGAGTATTTTAACAGTTGCCTAAAGCGATGCTCCGAAACATCGCAAGTCATAAATTTATTTGTGAATTCCTAATGCCATTTTAAAACAGGAAAACACATTTTGTTAACCATGAATAATGTTTTGTAAGTATATTATTGCATTGGTGCTAAGTGTAAATATAAAAGCTTCCAAAACGACTATATTAACAATGCTTCTTAACAACAGAAGATCACTATGCGCTTAATTAAACAACAGAATATGGTAAAATTGCATCATTTAATGATATGGTATTATATTTTGATAAGAAACTTCCTTTTTATAGGCCAAATATGAATGAACTGCAATTAATATGCGGATATTTTAGAATATGAAGCACTTACCTTTCCAAACATTTGCTGCATTTCACAAATTGATGAACTTCACCTCGCATTTTTGTTAGAAGCTATGAAATTCACCTTATTAAATCCTCTAGTTAAACGAATCGTGGTTATAATCCTTAACCGAATAACTTTATTGTCCATTTTCATTCAGTTGATATATAATTTCGAAAATGAGTTATAACTACGTTCACGATAACCTTTATTTTCTTGAGTGATAATGTGTACACAACTTAATAACCATAAGTTAGACAATCGCATAGCAACGAAACAGTTTATAATGAAAAACAAAGAAAGTGAGAAAATGCGTATGCTGCAGGAAGCGAAGTGCCTAGCCGTTAACCAGCAAGTCTGTCCTAGTTCACACAGGTTTAATCCAAGCGTGAATACACTGCATACAGCGGCTGGCTTTCATATTCATGTGCAAGATAAAAATATACACTTTTTATAGCGTTGCCGCTTATGACCCACGGCCGACGCTCTTTTAATTTACAACTACGCCTTTCGGGAGTAGATAACTAATACTATGTATGATGCATACAACCATAAATTTTCGTGCAAAAAAAAAAAAAAAAAAAAAAAAAAAAAAAAACGAGGAGCTGGTTTTTACTGCCTTTGCACTTCAGAGTTAATTATTATCATTAACCTGGTGTATTGCATTTTTTTAAAGATATGTCCAAGGAAAAATCTTAAATTTTCCCGAAGAAATTGGAAGCAAATGTGTAAGCATTCTTTAAAGGACATGTTCGTCATAGCACAAAGAACTTGCATGCTGGAGTGTACTCTGAACGTGTTTTTTACGAGAAAATACGTTGCACCCTACAAAACTATAAGAAAAATATTTAAAAACTAATTTTTCCATGGTGAATCTGACATAAAATTTAGCAAATCTTTGAAATGTAATACACAAATTGTAATAAAAATACTACTTTGAAAAAGAATATAGTAATCTAGCTGAACCGCTGTATTAAAGCGGATCTACAAAATTCTTTGGAGATTTTGCCACATAATACGACGCAAAGCATTGTGAACTTTGTGAAACACAAACCGATATAAACATAAACAAATGGAGCCAATTCTACTTGTGCCTGGTTACCGGTTGCCTATAGTGTAAAATATCACCCCTATTTGCTTTAAATGAAATCTGAATTAAGTAGATTCCTATTAAGTTAATTTTTTCTCGTTTCATTAGTGCCAAATCCAACCAGGAGCGCCAAAGTGGCCAGCTTTATACACACAAGTTTTTTTATGTACCACATAATTTATTTAAATCGAGGATTAGCATTAAAAACAACGACACAATGTTACAACGATTTGCAGTACTGAAGGATTTTCTTTGGGAGCGCAATACAGAGTAAGGTATGTCAAAGTTATGTATTGTCTTAAAAAGACACAAAGTAAATTAGTATATAATTGTTCACTATTAATCATAATTTAAGTGACGCTAAATGTTTACAGTTTAATGAATGAAATAATATGAGTTTCTGTTCTTGCATGCTATTTTGAGTTTAGAGGAAAGGAAAGATGTCGTTAGAAATAAAAAAATAAGACTTTTAGCAAAGAAATGTCCTGAAAGTTTTTAATTCAGCAGAGCATAAATTAATATTTAAGTATATATGTAAAGTAGTTTTTGTAGTAGTATTAAACAAACCTATACCATTGTGTTCGCAATTTCTCACTTACATATACTCTAATTGATAATAACCGCTTTTTATATTCCATGTTTTTAAATAATTGGCATAATCGTAAAGGGACACAATTAAAACCGAAAATAACAATATGTGTTACCCATAAGCGTTTATTTGCTTTAGGACTTACGACTCTCCGTCACACGAAAGATGGGGTATCAATGTCGCATATTACGTGCACATATACGCCCTTATTTCTGCAAGGAAATATGAACTAGTAATAAGCGATCCAAAACCACTCTCGGAAAGCCACAGTTTTCATTTGGTAAATTATTATAACCGCCGCGGTTCGTGTTCGATTGGACTAAATTGGGCATTTGAAGCTTTAATTTTATGTTCTCAATGGGTTGCGGCAAATACAAGGTAATTTGCAGGACCGATGAATTTCTACAAGCCATCCATCCTATAACAATATGGTAGATGAAAACATTTCACAGAAAAAGAATGAACAGATTGTACAACTGCACCAGATGGCGCCTGTTTTTAGCAAGCAAACTACAGTATATACGAACAGATTTGTATTTTCCATATTAGGTAATTTTGCAGTGGTGACGATGGTTTTGAAATTGGAATGTTCAAAATAGCATATTTTGCTTTTCTTTAAAAGTATGGATGATTTATGCCTCTTAATAAATTAATCCATAAGCCGCAATTTATGAATATGGGAATAATATATTTCTAATTTTCTTTTATATTTTATTTTAATACTTTTCAATGAATTCAGTAAAATGAAATAATCTAATGCCAGTCCAATTAGCAAACGTGTTAACTCCAAAAAGTTCGATTCACGGGAAAGGTAAAAAGACTTTATTAAAAACTGAAGCATTACTTTTTCATCACATATAGTATTTAGTATTTCTTTCGTTTTATTGCAGTTCAGGGTTTAATTTGGTAGAAACTATACTAATTGAGAAATGTACATGGCAAAATTTCAGTGTTGCAGCATTATTATTAAGTTTGCACATTTGCGAAATAAGTTGAAAGTTTTCAGTAGCGAAATGTTTACCAAAGTTTTATTGGACATTTGTCTGAGAAAAATCTCCTGCAGTATTATATACACATATTAAATATATGGTATGAGGTCCACAAATTAGATTTTTGGTTTATATTATTTATTACACATTGAATAAAATCATACGTGTTATTACTGAATAATAATAAATAAATAAAAAATAAATAAATAAGAAACCTTGCACAGAAAATGCGTTTAAACTCTTCAATTCACAAATCGGCCGCTAACCGCTCGAATCCCCCGACCCTTTCCAACTCTGGCCGCCACCACACTTCACCTTTTTAAAACGGGTATTACGAGTATAATAAAATACAAGTATATGAATACTGTACTCGTCCTTCTTACAGAAGATGCTGAAAGTGTTATCCATTTTGTACGACACACAACCGCAGGAATTACCATCTATACTGGCAGTTCTTCTGACCGAATAGAGAGCTACTTTCTTGCCAGCACTTCACTACTACGGTATGCAGAGAAGGGGGAGCATGGATTATAGTCAGGATAAAACGTGAATATCCTGGTTTTATGTTTTAACGAAATAAATAACCAAAACAGAAAATTTATCGCACTCCATTCGGTATGTAAGGTAAATTACTAGCTTAAAACCAAATTAAGGGTTAATATTTCAGATAAAATTAATTTAATTTATTTTGAGAATAATGCAAAAGAATTGGTTTAGAAAATTAGTATCTTCTTTACTAAATAATTTGACAAGATTTGCTATATTCTAAACTGGTTTATGTTTTACTTTCCTACTTTCGCTTACTCTTGTGTCTTGCCGTATCGATGTGATATATTATAAGTGAGATGATAACTTATTTATACAGCAAATGTTAATATTATTAAAAGCAATACTATTAAGTTGCTCCTATCTTCCACTTTTCTATCCAGTCACATGTTATTGTTTTGTGGCATGCTAAGTCTAATGCCTGTGGTGCCTCTGTAGTAAAAACGGGTGTTAAAAACCATTCAGAAAAAAAAAAAAATGCTAAGTCTACTACTTATCGAAACGATACATTTTAAGGAAATACGTTTTACTTTCTCTCTTTATTTGCCAAAGGGTGTTAGCGCTCGAAACCTTCCAGACCCATACCCTGAGGATTCCGCGTTGGAGACCAGATTTAGCTAAGCTCTTTTCTTAACGCAGATTAATATTACTATCCCTCTTTCTCGTTTTACCTTTTTCTGTATTTAAGTACTTTTATTCGCCAAAATCTAAACATTCACAAACATTGTGTCTATATAGTTAGTCTCTCTTGCTTCCTGTAAGCATAAAATCAGTTTTCTATGCGTTTCAGAGTCGGAATATAATTGTTTTGTTTTATATGTACATTATTTATTAATCTCTACTATAGCGCTCTTTGTTGAAAACTGGTCCATAGGTACTCACGTGCTTGGGTTTCCACATTTTCCCTAAAGAACATTCCGCATTTCCTGTTTTGTATTGGGTGGTCTACTGGTTACCATACTTGCTTGCATTCTAAACCCAAGATCGCCGGTTCAAACCCGGCCAGGATCGATGGATTTTTTCGGGCGTAAAAACCCTAAGTATGGCTTCCTTCGGGAGGGAAGTAAAGCAGTGGGTTTGTGTCGTAGATTTGCGGCACGTAAAAGAACCTCAAGTCTGAAAAAAGAGGCCTCTGAGCAAAATTTGTCGGACGTTTCATGCCTTGAATTGAATGGGACGCTGATGACCTGAAATGTTAAAGAGCGGAGAACTTAGCACAGGTAAGGAATTTTATTGGCTCTCCGAGAACTAAATTTGAAGAGTAATTTATTGCTGTTCATTCTAACCTTTATAAATATTTAAAAATATATAGATTGATTAGCACTATTTTGCCTTAAAGGATTAAACCTTTTTTTAAGAAATTAATATAGCAGCATACAACACAAAATTAAGCCAATAAATAACAAATAATTGTCGAAAGGCATTGACTCTAAAGCTTTTAAAACCATTGACTGACCCTGCGGTCAGGTACATTTTCTGAAGTCTGCAAAACATGTAATGATGTGGCTAACCAGATAGATGACTCATGAAATAACTGTGGAAGGAATTTAGCTCTCACGCACAGCAGTGGTACATATCATAATTCGCTTTTCATCATTGGCAATTAATGAAATAAACCATTCAGTTTGGAAGCGTGCTTGGTTTATTATGTGGCTATTTTAGTACTTGTTTTTAGATCAGAGTTTAGGTAATTAACGGACAAATGGATTCGACGTTCATTAATCACAAATCTCCGCTTGGCCATATGGTGCTTGTAAATGCAAATAAGTGAGGATATTAGAGATTGACAAAATTAAAAGTCATTTTCGTTGTAAATTTAAAAAAGCAATAATATCTTATATTAAATACAGAATTTGTTTCATTTTCCATTGCAAAATCTCTCCAAAGCATTGTAAATCATATGTGCGTCATATTCCCCAATGCGACATGTCAAAGAAGTATACACTATTACCTTATTAGGCCTTTTCTTTCGTACTTTTCTTTCATTTATTCCAATCATAATCAGACATGAAATGAACAGTTACCCACGCCAATTGACCAGTGTTGCTATATCAGTTTCATAATAACACTACGGAAGTATGCATTACCCTGCTTTTGAAGATAATGACAAGCACATATAAACAGGGCCTTCTTTGTCAATGCCAAAACTTAAAATTCGTACTTAGAGAGGAAAGGTATTTAAAATATTATATCTTAAACATTCAATATTATTTCTTGCGCCTGATTATAAAAACGAACATCTCTAAAAATACAGTAACCAAACGGATGAGGTCATGCGTTAAGAGAATTCTAGGCAGAAAAGCACTACTTTAAACATCTGAGAAATTCTCCGCCACTCTTTGCTTTTAATACGATTTTCTTCTCGAGATTGTATGTGCAGTAGATTCTAAACGTTTTAAACATGTTTAATACAATACAATTATGAAATTAAATTAAACATTAATATTCCTTTGATTACACAAACCACATTATCATGAAGATAAAATAATCGTAGTTTTAGCATGGTTAAAGTCGAAAAGGTGCTTAACAGTATTAGGTTTAGATTTATTTTATTTAAGGTATCTCTTAAACATGTTTGGTCATTAGCGTCCCCTTCTATTGAGGGTGTAGAAAGTCGATACATTTTGGTTGGTTCTCTTCTTTCACGCTTGAGGTTCTTTTACGCGCCGTAAATCTACGACACAGGACTAACGTCTTGACTTTCCTTCCAAAGGAAAACATATTTAAGATTTTTACGCACTAAACATCATCGTTTCCATGCCGGGTTTGAATCCTCGACCTTGGGTCTACGAGGCAAGTATGATTACGACTAAACTACTTAACCGTATTAATCAAAACACCAGACCGGTTACGAATATTATGAATAGTCAAATGTAAAATATATCACTATTTTTTTTCTAATAAATGCTTTAAATTGTCAAAGTTTCTTGAAGGTTGAAATAAAATGTACATGCACACATATGAGGGCCGTTCTAAAAGTTTTCTGATCAAGAAAACACATGATTAGGAGGGGAATATATATATAATGTTCAACATAGTCACTTTGTAAATCAATACATTAATTCAATGACTTTTCAAAATAATTACACGTCCCCTTTGTTCAAGACTAACCAAGGACATGCTCTTTGTTTTTTAAATCTTTGTATTATCAAAACTTGCACACACATAGTTCAATTTACATCTCGTTTTTAAAATTTGTCTGCACGTCAGGTCTGATAAGAACAAATGATAGCAACCTTATCTTGTTCTTTGCACAAAGCGTCGTTGTACACCAGAAAGAAGAATTTTCTTTAGAGGCTGTTGAACAATGTCGTTAATAATAAACAATTGTATAATTGCTTAATTACTTCTTTAAATTCATCTTCATAATGAAATTAACACATTTTATTTAATGTTCTTAATTTAAAATAAGCTGTCAGTTTGTAAGAACCTGATAACTTGAAGTTTTATTAACTTTAATTTATTTTGCACAGTTCCCGATAAGTTTACAATATCAATTTCTGATATACGAACTAGCTGCAAACTTTGTCGCATATATGACATTAATATAAAATATTGTAAATTAACTTTAATTTTACTTAAAAAGCTCTAATTTTCTATTTTATATTGTTATATATTATTCTGCAATATAAACATAAAAGTTCTGCGTTTGTATGTAATTAAGATTGGTTAAGTGGAAGGGAAGACTCTGCTCTTAATTTTCTTGTAAAATAAAACATTTGAAAATATTCCGATTTCATTTCATTAAAATGCAACAAGTATCTCAAAAAAGAGGGGGGGAAGAATATTATATGTTTGATAAAACAATCATTGTATATTTGATTTCATTATAAAATATATATTTTTAATTCGTTCGTTTTCTTGAAAAAACAAAGAAAATGCACGTTGAAAAAGGTTACGACCTGAGGTATCTTCATTTTGCTAATGCACACCATTTTAGTTCGCTCTATATTATCAAGCCTCCGATTTCCTGTAATGAAATATCCAGAAAGCTCGTTCTAAGAGAGTGGTGGATTCTTCTTTCGAGTTCATTTCTGAAAATACACTCAAGCGAGGCAGAGGCTTCAGCCATAAAAAATGTATATCTTATTTCCAGCGTTGCTAATGAGGAACAAGCTGTATTTATAAAGGGCACGTTTTCGTGAAGAGCAAGGAAGAGACCGTGACCCGGCGTTATTCAGGTATTTCAATCGATGCCGGTGGTCTGCTGTGCTGAAAAGTACGGTCAAGAGCGATATTTATGAGTGCAGAACTTGTTGCGAGGAGGCGGGTCTTGCTGATCGTGCCGGCAAGGGAACTATTGTGCCATCGAGGGTCATGCATCTCACAATAGATCCGCGTGCTGTCGGAAACCTCAAAAACATCCCATCTCTATTGTGTAATTCTCAAACAAATGCTGAATGCAAGTATGATATTCGTGCCTTTTAACTTTTTATTTGTTTATTTGGTTTATTCACGGGTGCTCTTTAACATCTCAGGTCATCAGCGTGTCCCGTTCAATTCAGGGTGTGAAACGGCGGTTGAATTTTGCTCAGAGACTTTTTCTTTCAGGTTGAGATTTTTTTACGTGCCACTGCGAAGCCATATTTGGATTTTTACGCCCGAAAAGAAATGGCGATCTTGGATCTACGATTTTTTTGTTGTGGATTTGTTTATTTACGGACGCTCTTTAACAGCTCAGTCATCAGCGTCCATTCAATTCAGGGCGTGAAACAGCCGACAAATTTTGCTCATAGGCCTGTTCTTTCAGGCTTGAGGTTCTTTATCGTGCTGTAAATGTACGACACGGGACCCGCGGCTTTACCTCCCTTCTGAAGGAAGCCATACTTACGATTTTTACGCCCGAAAAAATCCATCGATCCTGGCCGGGTTCGAACCCGCGACCTTGGGGTTTAGAAGGTAAGTATGGTTACCACTACACCACCAGGACTGACTTGGATCTACGAGGCAAATATGACTACCATTAGACCACCAGGACCGACGATCCTTTTAATTCCCTTATGCGATACACTAGACAATAGCTTTCAGCGAATGAAAATATGTTGCGTGTAGCAGTTGTTCTTTAAACGTAACAACGTAGCCACGTGATCTCACGTGAGATGGTCTGAAAACCGCAACCTCTGTTAAATAATCAAGTAAGTGTGCTATTTTATTTAATTGCTCTGAGGCATAGTGCAATTTATGTAACATGGCATTACTTTAAGTTGTAGCAAGCGAATATGGCGGAAGCTACGAATAAAAAATTATATTAAACATAAGTTTTTAGTAAAACACCCGAAGCCGTAAAATAGCAGGAAAATGTGAGCAGTACGTGGCGAAACTTACATGAAATTAATGCAGAGGTCATCAGAAGATGATGTGAGCTAGCCGCAAGCTATTAACCCACCAGCTCAACCCTGGAAAAAAAAATTAATTTATAGCACAAAGGAAAAATGGTGAGTAAATGGGGATGGTATGACGTAACTGTCGTTGCCAACAGCAAGAAATGCACTAGATTGGATGTCAGATGCCTACTAAGCATAGGTTTAAGCAAGTTTTGCTATAGCATTCTCGGCAAACCTCTAATTTAACCTAACCTAACCCAACCCAACCTAACGTAAGCAACTTGTTATTATTGGAATCCTCGTAAATCTTAAATCTAACCTAAAATGTAACCCCTTACTTTAGATTTAAGTTAACGTGTTTCACTATGCAAGTTTTATTCGGAATCCTCAACATGAATAGGTTGGCGCTAAGGACTATAATTATTCCGCACTATAATTAAATTGTGTAACTGTTGGTAACTCTGGAAAATGGTGAATGAACATAAGAAAGTGGTGTACAGAGCCGAATAATCGAATACGTAGATTTGATGGTGCAAGTTGCACAAAAAGTAGTGAATGAAAATTAGCAAAAGAGAAATAAATATTTGTAAGGCATATAGAAAATCCAGAAAGTTTACAGAGGAGTATAGATGAGTGTAGTGACAGTTAATAAGGGAAATAAAAAACATAGAGAGATTAAGTAAATAGTAACATATACATATATAGGGTTTTAAGTGAAAACAGAAAAAATCTGAAGATCTCGTCCGAATTCGAGTTTCGGCTGATCTACCGTGCTTTCTTAGGGATAAAATATTTGTGACGGGATAACCTTAGAGGTCTTTAGAGCATATAGACTAAAAAGGGTCGTTGCGACTAAAAGGCCATTGCGATTGGATAGAAGAGGGTAAGAGTATCGGCACGGTAAGCCAAAATTCCGTGAACTCGAATTGTTTTCCATAGTACTGTTAATTCCAAGTTTAATATATTTTTGAAAAATAAAATATATCTTTCAGAGAGGAGCTTGATTTTTTCATTTGAAATGATTGTTCAACAGTTAGCGAGATAAAATTATTAAATGTTTATTTACATATCGATTCTTTCTGGCAGAAGTCACCAAATCCAAAATTGCTGTTTTGAGATATTAACACTATTGTACTAAAGGAAGGGGAGCTTTATAGTCTGGCAAAAGTCATAAAAGTGATATTTTGTATGTTTCTATGTAAGAGATACATTGTATTCTCACTAAGTGCAGATTTTATAAATATTAGTCAGAAAAGACATCACTATATCTTAAATAAACAATTTATGCCCCAACTACGGCTATATTTGCCCATTGAACCATTACAAAGTCCCGTTTACTGTGAAATAATTGTGTATGCTACTTTGTTGAGACTCTTTGATTGTAATAACCCAAGCACTTCCTATCTTCCGCAATTTATTAACTAGTTTATTACTCTTTTAAGGCTTAAAACTTTTAACACCTGAGACTTTTCATTAATCGTAGACCTCTTTTCAGTTGTTTAATTTTAACTATAGTTTTTGATCTTACTGTCAATATCGGAGAAATAAATGTCAATGAAAATTTAATTAAGTGTGCGTTATTATTGGAAGAACGTTAAAAAAAATTTAATGGTGTTTAACGCCCGCTTTTACTACTGAGGTACCACAGGCGGTGAACACTGATGATGCATGAAATGAAATGGTATATTGGAAAAGGAATTTTTTTTTAAGGAAGGAAACGTTCCACGTCTAAGTTTAGGGTACCTCCCCGGCATTTGCCAGTTATGAGGACTGAGGAATACCTGGAAAAAACCTCAGTCAGGGAGGACGCTCCTGGCAGGATTCGAACCCCAAACCTCCCGCTTACCAGTCCGCGCCTTAACGACCTCGGCCACCCGTGGAGGTAAAGAACGCTAAAAAAGACTAAAATGGAATGTGAACTAAAATGTTATAAAGTAATGGGGGTGACTAGTTATATGGTAGCGAAAACTGGACGTTAACAAGAAGGATAATAGTGAGATTCAGGCTCAAGAGATGATATTTCTAAGTTCAGAAAAAAAGAGTAACACAAGGAAATAAAATAAGAAATGGAACTATAAAAAGGAATAGAAAGTAGGAATTTTAAACCATAAAAATAAGTGTAAACAAAACTGGCTTGAGCATACCACAAGTATGCTTTGGGAGAGAAATTTATTTTAAAAGAGATGCTCATAGACCCAGAAAGCTATAGAAAGATCAGTTCTATGGAGCCGCAACGGGATTTAATGCTTCTGTTAATCGTGAGCGTACCGTGCGAGTGAGCGATAATTGTAAAGCTCGTTCGTTGGTATTATTTCAACATAAAAACCAGAAAGCTCATCTGAACATAGCAGAAGATTAACCTAAGACAACAATGGAGGAGCTTTATACTACAAAGCTAAGTAGAAAGGACTCTTGAGATCTTTATAATGTGGCGTAGTTTTGTTTCTACTTCCATTTGTACGTAATGCTTTTATTATGCATTTTATGATATGGTGTAATTTTATTATTGAAGAAAACCATCATACACATGCATTTGCATTCGAATTCCGCACTTCTGTATTTGGGTATCTTCAGAATTTTCAATCAAGTCAGTAAATGGTGCCCATAGCTGATGGCGAACAAATGTATGAGTTACAAACTTATGTGCTCATCTCTGTCTCGTATTTTTCGCTTCCGCCATCCCCATTTTGTGGGAATATTGTGTGAAGCTTTTTGATCGATTAGAAGAGTATTAACGCGGAATATTATTCACCGCTCCCCACTGATAAGCGTAAGCCTGCTTTATCGCTCTCAGTACAATTTGTTTCAGCGACAACGTGGCTGCAGCAGATCAAGTTTAGAATAAATAATGTTAAACTTGTCATTCACACTTGATCTTAACAACTCTAAATGTCCTAAAATGCACAGATTCTACAACAGTACAGCTTTTAGTTGATATGAAGCTCTCAAAGAAGTTTTCTATTCTTTAAAGCGTTATACTGTATTTGTATATTGTTAAATGGAAATTCATTTTTTAAAATTTTAGTTAAAGACATCTAACAAACAAAACTAAAGACTGGTCGTATGTGTTGACAGTAATTGACCGGGATCACGCAAGAGACCTTACTGCTTACGCTAACCCATAGACTACACCTAGGTTTGATTACTTTGCGGATTACTCATGGCACGAGATAATGCAGTGCCCATTAAACAGAGAGTAGCTGGTTTGAGGCGTTGCTGTGATCAAACACTGTACCTTCAGGACTAAGATTATAGAGCGTCCAAAGTCTAGTATTAGATGTACGAGTACAAACAGAACGTGATGGTGGGATGTAATTGTCGCGGTATGCAGCTATGGAAACTAGTACCACAAGACGGCGAAGTTATTACTCCGGTATTAGCTCACCAAACACCGCAAGCTGTTGTAAAAACGCTACCATGATACAGCACTTGCTGAGTATATCCGAAAGTAGTGTTCTGATTATTTGTGTTAATTCATTGTTTCTAAACCTGCACTGCCTCATTAAACGGCTTTGAAATATTTTAGTGTTTTCTTATTTATTTACGAGGTGGTTTGATATTCAATAGAAATGGTTCAATCTAGCATGTACTTTGCTTTTCGGTACAATTCCCTCAAAGCTCAACGCACTTCAACGTTTTTCCAGGTGTGTGATTCTCTGCTGGAAGTCGGTTTCTTCGAGATCCTCAACAGTCTTATTTACTTCCTGTGTGACGTATTGCTTTGACTTAAATTTGTATCCAGTCAGGAAAGTTTGGGTTTTAGGAACAGGTGGTAAATCAGAGTAGCGAGATCAGGTGTATAGGATGGATGCAAAGCATTTCAAATTGAGTTCGGTCAATTTGTCCTGAGCTACGCGGCCTGAATGCACCGGCACTATTGTCATGTTGAAAGTAACTTCTGTTTGGCCATTTCCGGACGTTTTTACGCGCTCGCTTCCTTCAATCTCTCCAAGAGTGATACGTAGCATTTTCTAGTAATAGTTATGCGCTTCTCCAAATAGACAATCAACAGAATTCCTATTATGTCCTCAAAAACTGAAGTCATTACCTTTCAAGCGGAAGAAATACATTTGACCTTTTCCGGAGTCGATTCGCCTCGTTTGATTTAGACCGTTGTTTTGTTTCCGGTGTGCACAAATGACTCCATGTTCCATCCATAGTCACAAAAAATTGTAAATATTGGTTGGATCCTTCTAAAACCTTTTTAAATAGTCTGCCGATTTTCACATACTATTTCGCTTTTGTTCCAAAGTTAGCAGACTTGTGCCAAGCTTTTTCTGAGATGTCCGTAGTCTCTGCTAAACCGCACACTTTCATTTGTCTATCAGTCAAAATGTTATTGACTTTATTAAGATTTCTGGCCTCTCAGCTGGTTTTGGAGCATCAGGGCGTGGTGCATCTGCTGTGCTTGTTCCGTTTCTCTTGAACTCATTTATCCAAAGTCGAATGGTTTCATAGGAAAAGTACGCATCTCGCAACATTGGAAAAATCCTCTCATAAATAAAAAAAAAATCACACTACAAATTCCAATCTGATCCATTTTTTATTGTCACTCGAAATGCTTTTGTTTCTGTGAAATTGACAATAGTGTTTTGTAATGAAACTAATTGCAGCAATAATTTTACATGGATAAGACGCCGCAGTTGAGTGGATTTATACGCATTGCCGATAGATACCAACTTGCTTGATTGATTGTGTGAAAGACTTTTGAGAAAAAGTTTCTAATAATAGTCCATTTCATCAAGCTTCTGTGTTAGAATCTGGTATTTTGGTCTCAGTTTTTTGTCAATGAAAATGGTTTGTTTATCTATCTGAAAATGTTATTTCCTAGTGAAGATGTTACTCCTGGAATTTTAGCATAAAAGCTTTTTCTACAGTGCTTGCAACATTTATTTTTTTGCACATAACAATCCTAAACAAATATTCTTTGTTCTAGCGTATATCTCATTCTTGTCACACTCTACAATAATACACAGATAAGTGTAGCGCGCGTCTACAACATGATAAACACGAGCAAACTAAGTGATACTTTAACTCCAGTCGGCGAGAATCGCGCGCCCGCTGAAGGTCATCCGGTTTCCACTAGTGTATACAAACTTCGATTGCGTAGCGAAATGAGAGCAGAGTATTAGAAAATAAAATACGAAAATGTTTATGTAATAAATTTATTTAAAATGCAGATTATTTCAGATGTGGTGCTGAAAAACTACCGTTTGGGAAAAAGAAATAGACTCAAATTTTGAAATGTACTCCTGAAACTATGCTTGTATAAAAATTAATTTTTTGTAAAAGACTTTTCACTGCACCATATATTTTGTTATATTACATTTTCGAAATATCTGACAGCCGAGTAAGTATTGGCCCATACGAACAGAAAACGAATTTTACAATTTAACAAAACTAACAGTCAGGCACAAAATCACTCTCAACAATAATTGCAGTTCACAGCGATACGTTTACAACAATAAATCTCAATATAGCATGCTGGTCTGTTGTATATCAAACTTTTCAGCTTCGCTTCCGGCTAACGAGAGCATTTGAAAAAAGTTCGCGCAGTGCCGTTATTTACATGCACTCTCGTTACCTGTAACTCATTTGCAGTTAGAAATATAGCGTTCTAATTCCTTCCCGCTGAATTCATGTCTTTATTCCTACTGCAGTTGATGGAATGTAGAAACTTTGGACAAACAAATCTATAAATATCTTGTCGCCTAACTTCAAATACCATTTCAGACATCTTATCTTCTTTCCTTTCTCTTGTGGCCTTCATTACTGGAAAGTGCAGATGCAGAGTCGGACCAAAATCGTTTAGTACCATAGCTTACAAAGTTAATTAGCGCTTTCCATTATTTGTCCTTGCTTTTGCGGTATTCTGTAGTCAAATGCCAAGGTTTTAGGGCTATCTAGAAAGTAGAATATTTTTGTGATGTTGGAATATAAGCGTTTATCGCTATGTTGCGTGGAGTATTAGCCCAGCTTTATTTAAAATAAATGTAATTCATGGCCCAAGGTGAAATTAAAATGTTAAATTGACACACTATATATAGATTTCTTTTAAAAGTGTACAATGTTTCAGTATTTCTTAATTAAACCTTTATTAAATTAAATTGTAGTGAAAATATGTCGGTATGCAAATATTATGAAATATACTCCATGAAAGTTACGAATTTCTTTAAAAGTACAGCAGAATCGCCTCATAGAAAAAATAATAATTAAAACGAAAATTTAACTATTGTGTTGTCTAGGTATATGCCTTTATTTATTAATGTTTCCTAAACACAAAAATGTAATTAACAGCAGTCTTGTGTTAACTTTCGTCGTATAGTTGAAGATATCATCGCCCAAAAGAGGATTCTCATATCAAGACACCCAAACGAGCAGTTAATCCACGTTTAATCAATTTAAATTCGCTTGCTACATTAGCTTAATGATCACGGTTCTTTGACTAGGCATGTAGGAGAAATAATGAAAAATGAAAGTAAATGAGAAATATCTATCACAAAATTTCTTTCTGTGCTGTGTCTGCGCTGGGGATTCGTATCGTATATTTCATGCTTTTATACGGTGCCTGTATATTTTTATTCCCTCTCATTCCTTTCTTTATTCATCTCTTCCCTCCATTCCTTTCGTCCAGTAGCAGCATTTCCACATGGCCCACTTTAATCTTAACAGATTCCCTTTGGGATCGTTGGGGAAGTGATGAGGTAGACCAAGAGAAACCCGGCTATGCATTAACTACACGCCGCGCAGCACACATTTTAATAATAAGAGGGGTCCCTAAGGGATTCGAACTTGCGGTTTCCTTCACTACCCTAAAAAGCCATGCGCTGAAAGCAACATTTAGATACGTTCGCATTTGTAAATCTTGCTGAAGCTGAAATAATTACTTAATAGACTGATATAATTAAGACATTTGCAGTTTTGAATAATAAAAAGAAGTCTGTAAAACTAAAATGCATGATATAATATTTATTGCACATGTTTTCTTGCAAATCTTGCAACTTTATAATACTGTGAACACTTTGATTTTAAAGTTATTTTTTTTAAAATTAATATGAATGTTTACTATTGGCTTTGCCAATAGACATTTCAATAGTTGTTTAAAAAAGCATGATGTGCATAAAAATGACACGACTGGGGAGTACTACAGGAATTTCAAATGTCAGTTAAAAAGGGCAATACGAACCTAAGGGATTTGCTAGTATCTGTAGCGATTGTGTGCGCCACTTGTACTATAACAAAATATTGTCGTGATGTCAAATAATCAGTTCGGCAATTCCACCAAGTATGTCGCGAACTAAATTAAATTTAAAGGGCACTCGCTTACTTCCTAAATTCTAATGCTTAAATAAACGATATTGGGGAGTGTACTCAGATCTTAATTTTTACCAATCCTTCACATCTCTATTTCAAACAAAGGAAGACAGTGAAGAACTAAATGTTGTTATATGCAAGTTACTTCATAATTTTAATGTATTCATACCTGGTTTACATAACCTAATATTGGTTTATTATATTTAGATGACTTGCGAAACTGAGGCATGTCCTTTCTTCTCTATGCCTCAGAGGAAAAGAAGGAAGGCAGCTTAATCATGCAAAAACATACCTTCATGTCTTTCTATGCATGCGCCACGATTCCCCTCCATTCATACGTTCCTTAAAACGAATCTCAAAGACCCCCTCCCAGAGCATATTGCAGTGTACAGTGCTAACATTTGCACTACCAAAACCAGTTATATTATAACATATTATAATTTGCTGCTACTTAGGAAACTGAACAGCCAAAGTGTTCTAGCTCTACTACTGTATTGAACACAAGGATTGCTCATAACTCAATACAGAGCTCATGAAAAGGCAAGAATAATTTTTTTGGAAATTCTAAAGTATTTTTAGCACTTCTATGGTCTAGCGGCCTAGAGAAATTAAGTGTCCGATGAGGTAAACGTTCTAGGTTTATGATCTCATCTGTGTTAACCATCTTCATCCTTTAACAATATAGTCCCGCCTTCCAGTTCAGAAATGGGCTACGCTCTTACTAAGCTGGGATAGAATTCCACGAAATTCAGGATGGAGATGTGCGGAGGTGGCGAAAAAAAAAATGTGTTCCTTTGTATTATATTTGTTTGGCAAACTAATAGAAAAAAAGCAGAGAATTTAATTTAATTTCAGACGTTTGACAAAATAAGATGCTTCAAACTGTAGGAAATATTACGAAAGAAAGTGTATCCTATTCATCTCATGTAAATAGTTCGTAATTTATATAAAAGCGTTAATATAAGAGCAGACAAAGGAACCAGAGTCAACGTACGCACTATAGAAATCAATAGAAATATAACACAAGCACTAAATTAAATAGAGTTATCGCCCAAGCACAGAAAATTGGCATCAGAATTGCAATAATAAACTGCAGCACTTTGGAGTTATTATATATACACTCACAATGCAATATAAAAATAAAACATTAAATTTCACACTAAAAACCGTAAAATTGAACACTAAAACCACACGATATTTCGAGCTTGGCTCTTGGTCACGTGCTCAGAGACCAAGAGCCAAGCTCGAAATATCGTGTGGTTTTAGTGTTCAATTTTACGGTTTTTAGTGTGAAATTTTATGTGAACTTTTTTTATATTGCAGTCTGAGTGTTTTTTTTATGAATTTTATGCTTTTTAGAAGTTTTTATTATTCCGTTAATAGTATATATATATATATATATATATATATATATATATATATATATATTAGTGTGTGTAACCAATGACGGTTGTGAGGCAGCAATAAGTATCTAGCATGGCGAACGCCATATGAAAATCCGCAGACATTGAAGAAAAACCTGGTAGTATCAAAGAATGTGGCAAACCAACACAAACTCAAATGCCTTTTATAGAATGTTTGTTGTCCGATCTTAAACTCACTGATGAAATAAGGAAAGAACTAAACAATGAAGGTTATATATGAAAATAAATTACTGCAACACTTGAAGAATAGAAATAACTATATGGCAGTCAGTATTCTAGGATATGTTCCTCGAGGTAGGTGAAATATTAATACTGGCCAAGAGAGCAGTTTTGGTGAAGGTATGGGCCAGTCGGTTCAGATCATGTTGAACTTTTTTTGTTTAAACGAAAAGTAAACCCTAAATAATGTTGTTACACAAAAGCTTAATCCCCAAACTAACTGGTATTTTGATAAGAGAAGTTGGCGATGCTATTATTTACTTTTTCGTTGAATTTCCCCCGTGTATTGCCAATGTAGACTGGTTTCTTCCTTCAAACCGAAAAAAACTATATTGAATTAATTGATTAATGGGTTTAATTCTAATGCATTTTGTGCGTAAGAGGAGAAGATAGTAGGGCACATGGGCATCTCTGCCCTTGGGAGGCATCTGAAACCCAGCGTGTTTCTCCCCGCTGTTCTGTCTGCGGAACTAAGATAAATTGCATGACACTGCAGTCGGGAACGGCAAGTAGAGTGGCGGTATTCCACGCAGAGACTGCCATGAAAGGAAGCTCTTTATTGTGTACCCTTACTATTTTTTATTTTCCACCCTTTGCCTGATGATTCCCTTTTCGGAAGAATGGGCTGCTGTTATTTCGGAAGGTAGATGAGTTGTGATGCTTGCACCATCTTAACTCTTGTGAATGTCAGCCCCAAGCATAACAAGATTTCTGTTCCACAGTCTTTGTTTGTTCTCGTTGCGATATGGTGAATGGTGGCTCACGATTGTAAAAGAACCTTAAAAAGAAAGGGGAGGTTCATGATTTCGTGTCATCTGGTAAGCAAGGGAAAAAGCATAGAAAGTTAAAAAAAGATCGGAACCAGAAATCACGAATATCGGCGTACCTCCTCATGGGTTTGTTAGTCACGAAAAATCCAAATATAACAAACAGCGATAGCTTAAATCAGTGGCTAACTGCTCTACCGAACGACTTTATGGAAGTCAAGATTTATAACACCCTGCCTTAGATTCGAGGAAGTATCTACAAAGTGTACATTTGTTTGCACTTGTCACCTGCATGATTACATTTCAAAAGCTTTTCATTTATAATGCAGGAAGCATTATCATCAATGTATTCAAGATGAGGTCACTGGTTATTTCTAGAGGAAAGTATCATGTTTCGGCCAAGTTCTTTGATATAAGTGTAATTCTGAACTGCTTCAGGGTTCGGAGTATATTAGAAGAAACTGCTGAGAGAACGAAACTGTTCTACCTTTGCAGAAATTGTTATATATTTTAAAAATTTTAATGTACTCCAGAATACAATTATGCAACTTTAATGCAATTATCTGCTTATAAATCTACAGCATGTGTTGTAATTTCGGTACAACGCCGTGCTCATATACGAAAACTACAAAAGTAGCAGGGTATTTTGATCAGAAAGCTTGTGTGTGTGTGTACATAAATTTGTCTCAGCAGTGTCGCATTCTCCAGCGGTTCAAGAGATTATAGATTTTATCTCTACCTGGTCTGTTTATTTTAATATATGATTCCTTCAACTGTTGCAGTTTTAGTTCTAACGCTTGATAGATTCTTACTACACGTAATACAATACTTGATGCATCTAGTCTTAGACGGAGAGGGGGGATTGTTGTGTTTTTGCGTTATTTTCCATATTATGATTGCAATTTAATTATTATAGACGGTAATCAGGTAATAAAAATGTGATGCGAATGTCATTTTGTGAATTCGTAGCAAACGAAAAATGAATGAATAGTGTTTAACTCCCGTTTTGCTACAGATACACCACACGCGATGTACTCTGATGATACATGAGATGAAATATTGGGAAAGGATTTATTTTTAAGGAAGGAATCGTTCCAGGTCTACGTTTAGGGTGCCTCCCCGGCATTTGCCATTTATGAGGACTGAGGAAAACCTGGAAGAAAACCTCAATCAGGGAGGACGGTCCAGGCGGGATTCGAATTCCAGACCTCCCGCTCACTAGTCTTTGCCTTAACGACCTCGGCAACCCCTAGTGGTTTCGTAGCGAACGAAAACAAATTTGCACCACTTTGAATCCAGCTTACCGAGTACCATCGATGTTACCCCAAGTTTGCACTGCAGAGGTACATAGTGAGAGACTCGTGTTTGAAATCGCTTCCGTTTTTCCAGCAGAGAGGGAATGGAACTGCTGAAGTTTTGAACTGGCAGCAACAGAAGCTGAAAATTGAAAAATACTTCGAATTAATATAATGTATCTGGCATCACTATTTTCATATAATTAAAATGCGATTTTATTGTAATTATCTTACGACTGGAGAGATTAGATCTAAGGTCTGCTCCAGATCCTCTATGAGTAAGATATCGTACGAAACATGAACACAATGGTGGGATTCCATGGCAATGTACCCAACATTATACAAAACCATCGTTTAATAGGTAGCAGGAACACACTCAGCGGAACCTAGATGGGATTCTAACCCATTACCAGGTGTAGGTATTATAATTTAAATACCTGAATTCGCCAACTTCCCATTGATGACAAAACAAGTTTTAATTTTGGGACTATGCTGGAAGGAAAGCCTACAGGCCATAGAAAGGAAACTGCGCATTACTGGAAAAGAAGAAGAATTTACAGATTCAGACAATGGGAAGATTAGTATAATTTTTTGAACAATGTTAATAAATATATAAAACACATTAAAATAAGAATGCAAAATAACAAAAAAATGTGGTAAAGCAGAAATCAACTTTAAACATGCAAATGTTGTAAACGTATCTCAGAAATAAATCATTTAAATAGTTATAAAATACCTGAAATATTACAAATAAAGCCTCGAAAGTCACAAATCTTTAAAACAATGAATCTTAAACGTTTTAAAGTATAAATCTATAATTATTTATTACATATACCATATAATTAATTCTTTGCAAATAACTGCTTTAACAATAAATAAAAGAAATTCAATGCTGTCGTTTAATTGCAATAACTACAGTTATCTTGGTTTACAAATGCACTTTCCTTAAGATCAAAGTTATAACAAAGGAATTTTTAAAGCAATATAATACAATACATTCAAGAATATTTCAAAACTACATTCTACCTGTTCTGGGCACTGGGTATAGGTGATGAAGGCTCCGGGCCTAAATAAGCATAAAGAGTCGATCTCACTCCGCCGGGATCTTCTTTCTTGTTACAAAGAAAGAACCAGCATGGAGACAACTCTGGTTTCGTGAAAACTCAATGACAAACATGGTCTATTCGTGTACCATGCTCACGTGGCCAAGTGAGGAGGAAAATGGGAGTAGCTAGAGTATTGACCAGGAACGGAATGCGGGCAAGAACGGTATATAATTAACTCAAGTCTGTATACAAGTTAACATGTCAGTATTTTGCAACACTGATTTTCTCTTTATACACAAAGTTTCTGTCATATAGACTGTTAAGTTAATCGATTATAGTAAGTTTTTTTTTTTTGAGTAGTGTTTAACGCCCGTTTTTACTACTGAGGCACCACAGGCGGTGGACACTGATGATACATGAGATGAAATGATAAATTGGGAAAGGATATTTTTTTTATTTTTTTTTTTTTTAAGGAAGGAAGCGTTCCAGGCCTAAGTTTAGGTACCTCCCCGGCATTTGCCAGTAATGAAGACTAAGGAAAACCTGGAAAAAACCCTAGTCAGGGAGGACGGTCCTGGCGGGATTCGAACCGCAGACCTCCCGCTCACGAGTCCGTGCCTTAACGACCTCGGCCACCCGTGGCGGTGATTATAGTAAGTCTTTGTAAGCATTATTATAAGTGAAATTGACTCTAGAAGCCAAACTTTAAATTTACAAAATATATTTCTTTCTTTCATAATAATTGTGCTATTTTCATGACAAGTATAGCTTGTTCTATTTTCAAGTCATTATGAGTCAATCTATTCAACGTTCTTTCTGTGTTTTTATTAAGCCAAAAAGTTATATTGGGAACCTAATCTCATAGGCTGTTCTGGCAATGGATCTGTACTCTTATTGGCTTGAATTGCTATCTCCAGCACTTATCAAATTTGTAACAAATTTGTTATTTGCTAATTAGCAAGCTATGTAACAGTCCGATAAATAGTCATTAAATAAAAATAAAATACTTATCTTAATTTTTAAGTGGCTAATGGTTAATTCATTGACAATCAAAATGCTCATTGTTGCGTTTTATAGCTTTACCAAAAATTAAGTTTTGCTATTTCTAATATATGCAAAAAGCACGAATAGCCCAGAAAAGTATACTAAAAATAAAAGTTGTGTTGATAATTTCACTTTAAGGAAGAATAAATACGATGAAAAGGTGTGAAACGCTACTCCAGAAATCTTAATTCGGTTTAAAACCTCTTACAGGTGCAAGAGAGTCTTTCACTTCAAAGCAGTGGACTGTAAAACGCGTAATGGGAACTGATCAAAGTACCTACTGGAAGCGATTTGAGTGTGGTGCTGTATTAAATTGTACCCATTTGTGCGCAGGCTTCGGCAATCACAAACAGATCCTCATTGAAATCCGTTCGGTCAATACGCCATTGATGTCTTGCATGCTGTGATTAGAGGAAGACAGACCGCGTGTATATTGGGCCCCAAGCTTCATCAGCCGCACATATTAATATCGGCCCTCACCCCTCGTGCGGCGGCAGGGTTCATCATGTAGAATTCCTGCTACTCATGGACGCCACAGTTCGATTTGTTTCCCCGAGGCCTTCAGAGAACAGCGAGCGTTGCTGGTGGCAAATAAAAGGGCAATTCGTCAGCAATCTACCCTTCCCAACTCGCACGCAAACCCTTCCTTTCTCTCCCTGTACACGACCCTTGATTTGAATGCGCGAATAATAAGCTAATTTGTAAGTCAATTTCTCACGAGGAAAAATAAAACGAACGGTCAGAGTTCTGACTTGGTGGAATTCGTTTTATTTACACATCTGAATCCCACTCGGAGGGAGAAATACCGCTGTATTTCTGTGTTGCCAGTAATTCACAAAACAGTCATGTAAAGGAAACTGCACGTGCGACGTGGCAGCTGGCGTACCATTATGGGTAGCCCGTACACCAACAGACTTTTTACAAATCTTTATGTTTTTTGTTAATCAGTACAGCAATCGTTGACATTATTACTATGACACTCGCTGGCCTATTTCGGTTCAAATAACCAGGGTTTATAAGCGAATGATCATATTTTTAAAATTCTTTATTCAGTCTACAAATTTTGTTCATATTTCTCAAAGAATTCTCATTTATTTGTCTCAAAGGTTCTGCTGCCTTCAAAGAGATTATCATCAAGCTTCGTGCTTCATTATTTCCTCTAAAGGCTGGAAATGCCTACTCTGAAAAATGTTTCTTCAAATCTGGAAGAAGATAAAATCGCATGGAAAAAAGAAAAAAAATCTTCCGCTGCCAACAATATTTAGCGCACCTCTATTACCTACTTGCACAAAAATATCTATTAATTTTGTTTCTACTGTGTAACAACAGTCTCATATTTTTAATAAACGTTTTATCAACATCCTCCTGTTAATGTTTGCAGGCATCTATCTGTGGAATGAACCTTAAAGATAACTCCATTTAAACAGTTTATTCAAAATATTAAAATATGAATAAATCGCTAATATACTTCACTCATAATTATTCTAGAATGAAAAAAATATATAAAAAGCAATATGATAATTCTTGATGAAACAGGAACTAAATTGCAGCAACACTTAAACGATTGACCTAATAATTTAAACAAAGGTCATCACAACAAGTGATAAAGAAGCTGGTCCATTTAACTGTAAGGTTATATTAAGTCTTAGGATAAGCAATAATAATTTGCTAACGCATATACAACTTGCCTTCATACCGAAAAAAACAAGGTAATAAGGTTCATAAAATAAAACAAATGATTGCAAAATAATGTAAAGTAATATTACTTTAAATATATCATGTAATGTCCTTACAAGTATTATTTAAAAAGAGAAACTTCTGCATTAAAACACAAACATTTAAAAGAATCATGTTATAAATCAATGCCTTTATAACTTAGTACCTGGGTCACTGAGATACACAGCCAAGGTTTCGGTCTTGGTGGTGTAGTGTGGTAACCATACTTGCCTTCTAAACCCAAGATCGCGGATTTAATCCCGGCCAGGATCGATGGATTTTTTCGGGCGTAAAAATCCTAAGTATGACTTCCTTCGGAAGGGAAGTAAAGTCGTGGATCCCGAGCCCTACATATACGGCACGATAAAGAACCTCAAGCCTGAAAAAAGAGGCCTCTGAGCAAAATTTGTCGGCCGTTTCACGCCCTGAATTGAATGGGACGCTGATGACCTGAGATGTTAAAGAGCTTCCATAAATAAAACAAATAAATAAAAAAAAAGTCAAGGTATCTAGGTAATCCTCAAGAAGAAAGCTAAGAAGGGTCTGCTCTGAAGGAAAGTCGAGAAGAGAGTCGTCGATATGTAGCAAAGCCAACTACCTGTGATATTCATTAACAGAGAAGGAGTGTCAGCCAATAGACGAACGCTTCTTACATGGGGCTATTTCTACATCACAATTAAGGAAAGTGTGCGTGGGTAAGAGAGAGAGAGAGAGGTAAAATATCTATCTCCATAAACGGTTGAGCGCAAAATTGCCACAATTGTTGTTTACGAAATTAAAAATTTCGCAACATGATCATGTATCAAGCATGTAGGAAGGAAAACCATTGAAATCATTACCTCCACAAGTACAATTAATAAAAATATCTCGTGCATTTGTTTTTATTTTCCTAACAAATTTTGATTAATTAAAAATGTCACACAGTATTAAAATAAAGAGTATTTTGCCTGTAATAATTCACAACAATTCTGTACTTGTGTTCTTACGTAAAATTTATTTCAGATATTAAAATATTGCTCATTTTTACGTACAATGTTTGGAATTAAAAATTACTTCCCATACATTGATTATTTATTTTCTCAATATTGTCATATAAGGGACAACATTAGCTTGTTTATCTTTTCCACGCTTCACGCTTCTTGAAACCCCCAGCATCAGGCACTTGACCCCTCACCATACTGCTCCAAAAGCCTTTGAAAGTGGGGAGAAAAAAAAAAAAAGATATGACTTGTTTTGTAACATTCCTGCTTTAGCAGCTTTTCATTGAGGTTTGTTTCATCAAACTTAACTTTCCATTTGATTAAGAGTGTGTCTGTAATTAATCCACTAGTATGTCTTACTTGCTGGTATGATATTTGATCTCTATTCAATTATTTTGTTAGGTGTTACTTTCTATCGGGAAGGGGTTTCTTAACTTTAGTGAGGAAAAAAAAAAACACACACTTAAAATCCTCTGTTTTACTTCTAACTTCTTTGAATTTTTTTGTATCTGTTTTGTATTATGCCTATGCAATCATCTGTGAATATGACATCTTATTTACTTTTACTGAGATTTATTGGGCTAAAGTCCCGATCACACACCATGTACAAGTGCACTATTGTATGTACACACAAAGAATAAAGTCAAATCTAACGTGGTCAGTTAGTTAACTGATATATTTAAGAATGGCGTTACTTCCGTTTAAATTCGTCTTGCCTGCTGCTTTGCAGAACAACATAGTGTGCTTTGAAACTCTGTAAGACAGTAACATGTAAAAAAACTGCAAACTTGTGTTGTTTTGAGTGTCAAATGATAGAGCTTAGACGATTTCAATTATTTACACAGTTCATATAGATTCAGAAAGTGAACTTGTGATGTAATGGAACCCCTGCCCTCAATTATTACATAACAGGAAAGAGGTTTCTTTATCATTGTTCATTTAGCACCAAAGCAGTTGGTAGTTATTGAGCAGTATTTGTAAGATCAGCTCTGCTTTTATTTTTGATATTGAGTGCGCTGTTTCCACTTGATGGGAAATGCAAGATCCCTGAAATCATTTTAGGAATAAAGTCTAAACTCCAGTCCCTCCCAAATAGGTTCAATTCAGTACCTTTTGGACGAATAATTAATTACTCAATGGGCCTCACTTTATTACCCGGAAAGCTAGAAGAATGTGCAATGCAAGACACACAATTCCACCAGCAGTTACTGGGAGTAGGACCGGACGATTTTTACCATTTTCGGTAGCTACACAATGCTAATTGTACACCTCCAAGAAAAGTTGTGTACAGAAATTCCTTCGGGCAATGTTAAAAGTTTGAAAAATCAAACAGTGTAAAGCTCTTAATTAAATTTCATGATCAATAAACCATAGAAAATAATAAAGAATACAAAAGCATTAATCAGTAAATGAAATGCAACTTTTGTAAGTATAAAATCCAATTGCAAACGCATGATTTTGGTTCGTATATAATAATGACTTCTTGATTCTAGATTTTGAATAAAAGGGAATGGATGAAGCTTAGCTGTTTAATATTTAATTGGTGTAGAAGAATAGCATAAGCGTAGTACTTAAGATTAATGGTAGGAGATAATGCAGTCAACCCCAAAATTTGATTTAACCGGAACGACTAGTCAAATATTTTAACTTAAATACAATATTCCGTACCAAAAGGTGTTATTTCAAAGAGCATGTTAAAAGAAAGGAAGTAAGTTATTATTGAAGAACTACAAAACGTTGTGGAATGGTTTTTCGGAATTGTTTGAAAGAATAAGTGCTTTTACTTTATGCTTGATTAATTTGAGCATTTTTTATTTATTACATGTAATTTTTGTGCCACGTTGGTCATTCGTAATTTGAAGCATTTTCTTTATTTTGGTTACTGAAAGTTTGTGTAAGAAAACGGTAAAGAAGGAAGGAAAATTGGAATGGTTTCTGCATCAAGAGTGCTAGGGAAAGAGATTAAATACTAACTTTATGAAGGGCAAAGGAAATATTGGAAAATGTGAAGAATAGGAAAGGGAAAGGATGTAAGACGAGGCATAGGCTTAAGAAGATGATGATGAGCAGAAGGAAAAGAGAGGGGGAGTGAAAGGTGGAGGTGGTTCTAAAGGAAAACGAAAGGCTATTACTCAAACTTTCCGCAGAAGGTTCTTGTTTCATCTTCTCTTGTAACCTATATATACACGGCTCTTACTTCTATCTAAAAAGAACAAAGGAGTTAATGACTATTACTATAATTATTAAGCAATTGTGTTCCGCTGTAATAGCTGAAGGTGGGATGATAATAGTTTAGCGGTATGGTAGTTTAATTTGCTTTAATATTCTTGAGCGATGCAAACAACCTGCGTACCAATCGTTTGCACAAAAGCTATCGACCGCGCTAGCAAATGGCTTATGGAAAATACCACAAGAGTCATTAGAAGCAACGCCAAGACGACCACGAAGACAGGAAAACACTTGTCAAGGCAAATGTCGTTGCGGCCCCGTTTGCCTCTATAGAAACGATTAAGTTGTTATTATGTTAGCTGGCGCTTCCCGTTTGCCTGCCTACTCAGTTCATGAAGATGATGTGACCTCGAAGCAAGCCGAAAACAGTTGGGCTCATTTAGAACCCGCAGCTTCAGCTGCTTTTGTCCTATGAAGCATTAACAACGTGGTATTTAGAATTGCTGCTTGAATCGATTGTCAACAACATGCTTTAGCAATACAGTGCGGTGCATAAGAGCATTTTTTTATAACTGTTCAACTTAAGATAATATCCACAATGATCTCTGTCAAAATGTCACATTCTAGGCATTCCTTAATTTAGATACTCGTAGTTTACAAATGCTCAGTTGACTAAGGCATCGTTTCATAAACATTTTAGGTTGTAAAATACAAATCTACCGTAGAGTGGCTGTTAATTTTGCATGTAATATGTAAACTTCACTTCCAAAGTCTCATTTGAGCATGTAAAGTTGCTTCCTCTTGTAATGAGGAGCCGACTTTGTACGAAAGCGTGATATTATAAGGAATCGTAACATTAACAAGATATAATTAGAACATGATATTGTGTAAGTGCACGCTGTATATCCTAGCTAGTGAAACATACTGTATAAACCCAAACATAGTAAGACGTGGACGTAATAAATATTAAGGGCGACTTGCCTTGCCACCTGAAAGGGTCCTCAGAGAAACACTTGCATAAACAAAAAACAACCCTATTTTCCACTCACATAAAATATTATGTATACGTGTTCTTGTTATAGATAGACAGAATTATTTTGCTAACGGAGTATTGTTTAGTTTTAAGCTTAACAAACCTAAACCATGAACCTCTTAGAACTTATGATGTCAGGACCTGATGACTGTTGACCTCATAGTAGTGGGAAGTGTTTAACAATAACTATTATGTCTAGACTAGGTGAGTATTACCTCTCTTTGGGCATTACAATTGTATAAAAGATCCGTGAATTTATCCAGAGACAGAAGAGAAGCCTCGGTGCTTGGAGGATCCACGTCCAAATATATAAGAAAACCCTTTAATAAATGCTTATACTTTGAGTTGATTGAGTTATTTAGCATTCGTCTGGAAACACCCTGTCTTTCCTGGAGGATTGACCTAGCTCGATTCCTCCAAATAACGCCTATTATCCCAATATAACTTACCTTCTCGTTTTAGCAATCGAGACTGAATAGGGAAAGTGTAGCACCGTATTTAAACAGAAGAACATCACTTAGTTGTAAGTCAGTCGACTTTGGACTTTGTTTAATAACATCCTGGTGGCATCTCGACAGGCGGTATTACACTCTCAACTAGAAAGATATTGCTCTATTTACGAAAAATCACCAACGTTTTGGATACATGCATAACCCTTCAAAGCCAACCATAAAAATGATCCAATTATAAATCAAAACATTAAGACTATATAATTAAACTTTCATTCCGAGTGAAATAATCAGGTGAAGCATTTATGTAACAAAATATGTTCTATTAACCGCTCTCTAAGACGAATAAAGTATCTCCATCCTTTGTAACAAACTGCGATTAACACTAGTACTAGTACAAACTCTAGTAATAACATATTTTGACTGCGATGTATAGTTAACTAATTTGATACTAACTTGAGCAACAGATTAATGAGTACATTATGTGTGTATGCTATATTTATAATATTCCTAGGTAGGTCATGTGCAATAAGAACGGCATACATTTCTGGAGTGTAAATACCAGGTTATTGGTAATTTGAACCAGGAATTAAATATGCAAACGTTTTCATAATAGAATCAGCTGAGATGAGCAAGTATACGAGGAGACAATATAAACATTTACTACTATGCGGCCGCCGTTCTATATCAACTGTACATCTGAAAATAAATAGTTTCTCAAAAAGTTATGAAATAAAAATTACTTAAATATACAAAGCTACTCATTACTCGCTATAGAAAATTTGAAGCAGTCTACTAACGAATATTAAACTTAAATTCTCCCAGGTCAGGTAAACTCTTTGTACAACACCGGGAAACCTTACGAGTCGACATGGGGTACATGTGAAAGTCCCCACAGCAATTGCCTGCTAACTCGTAACTGGTAATTTTCCTTCTTCCAAGACAAAAATGTGTGATATAACTTTTGTAAATTTCCGATCATATGTCTTTGTGAATATATGTCCTTGTGGACTGGGTAGCAAGACTACAGTAAACCACGCTTTGCTACCAAAATGAGTATTGTAGGGTAGATGAATTTGCTATAGTTCCAGGTTTTATATTGAAACATCCCTTTACTAATATCCTGTATTACTAGGTGTTCAACATTCTTGAAAAAGTACACTATAAGTAGGGACTCAGAACATGACTTTAAAAAGTTCTTCAGTACAAATCTGCCATTTTTCTGAGTTCATTTTAATCTGCGAAGTAAATAAGTGTCCAATAATAAATTGTCATCTTTTTTGTTACAAAAATTGCCTAGGGAGATCTGCTGAATTCATGATGTCCCATACGACCATTTCAACATTATTAAACCTTTCTACAATTTTCTATATTTAAAAATGAGTATTCTCTTCTTTGACAGATTGATAGTGTGGTACAATCCTCAAGTTTACTGCAGTGAATGGACAAAGTGTTAAAAAGAATTAGTTGTGCATAATTACCGAGTTTGCCGTTATCCCTGGTTAGATGGATAATACTAAAGCTTACAGATCGAAGTGTAGCGTTGTTTTTACGGCTAATTACAAAAAAAGTAACGAGCAGAAAGACCGTTCGGATAATCCAATGATTGGTTAATCAAGAGGCGGACAATTGAATTTCTACTGTATCTTAATTGACCATTGAAAC
The DNA here is from genome assembly GCA_030762175.1 of Metallyticus violacea. Taxonomy (NCBI): domain Eukaryota; kingdom Metazoa; phylum Arthropoda; class Insecta; order Mantodea; family Metallyticidae; genus Metallyticus; species Metallyticus violacea. The sequence continues at coordinate 58,742,250 of CM060840.1, forward strand.
AAATTTGTTAGGAGTAATTGATATTTGTACAGTCCACGCAGATTTTCAGGACATGTCCGTCATATGTGAAGTGAAGAGGTAGCTATTAATTTATTAACAAAGTGCTATTGTTATGTATTTACCGAAGTTAATTTATTTAGTTGAAAAGTGTAAACCGTTTCTGAAGTGTTTTATTTTCCAACTATTATTGATATGCCTACTGACCCAACTCTGGAACACGCAGGTGAGATTGTTAACGATCACACCAGTTAGGACGATTTATTTCATTACAGCTGTAGCCCTCGGGGCCCAGACGTCTTGCTATTTAGCTCCTTGTTTTACACCGACATATCTTAGTCACCACATTTAAATGCAAGGAAATTAAAAAGGAGAAGTCCTTGTCGACGCTTTATCTGGAAGCTTTACAACCTACAGAGCCGGAGTGAAGTTTTGCGGGCCCGGGGCAGAGCGAGGGTGATGTTATCAGTCTTCAGACCCCTCTGCCCACGCCGCGCCTTAAAATCCCCTTCACCAGATTTCAGGTACTCCCATTAGGGGTTAGGTGCACGTAGAGTACACAAGTGAATGGGAAAAGAAAACTACGGCGCTCTGAAAAACGCTGTAATGGCAGGGTTAGGGTGGAAACAGTGGCGTTGCTGAGGAAAGTAATCAAAACTGCGAGTGACTGTTAGCTAGGAGAAAATGCACCTAGCTGTTGAAGTCTGACGATATCTAATAATGCAATTAGGGAACGTTATTAAATCAAAATAAGGGTATGGTTTGCCGATAATCAGATTCTACTAACACCTGAGATCAGTGGGGAAGGAAAAAAATAATAATAATAACAATAATACAAAAACTTTATTTGTAAAATGTTCTGAATTTGATAACACAGCAATGCATATGTTAGTGTATTATACCGTTTACCAGAAGTAAAATAATCGAAAAGAAGCAATAGAGAAACGGAGTAAAATTAAATAAACATATAAATTAATATAAATAAATAAGCTGCAATAAATTATATAACACTAATCAACTAGAACCAAATGTTTAAATATAATAAAAATAATGAATAAACACAACATTCGGATAACTAAGTATCCTAAAGTAAACCAAAGAGGATACGCAGTTATCCGAAATATATTTTGTGTACAAGTTTTCAGGTTATTTTTATAATGCGTTTGAAGAAACTTTATGAAAATGAGAAGCGAAATTTCAAAACTATAACAATATTGTATTCTGAATTAATATATTTAACGAAGCAAAATTTTCAGAAATGCTTATAAAATAGTTCTTTGAAAACTGTTATAACAATGCTAGTAATGGCAATGATATCAATAAAGAGAGTATTTTCATCACTTGCAAAAACTACTATGGCAAGCACGGTACTGTAACAGTTTTGGAAAAGGAGATGGAGGAAGCCCAAAGGTACAAAGTTGTAGGAAATAACGCTAAAAACCGCACTCATTTCTGGCAATCTGCTTGAATATGCTATAGTTCTGGTTTTGATTTTAATGAAGAACATATAATTTGTTTTCAGAAAGTAGCCTAGGGAGGAAAACAAGAAAATTCACAGTTTAAATAACCAACTCTAAATGAAAATAAATAAATAAGATTAAATTTATCAGAGAGAGGTGAATGTTTATTATTGATATATCCAAGAAAAGCCGGTATCATAAAATTCGTCTTGAGGGAAATTAAAACTAACGCTCTCTTTAATTGCAGCTGGTTGAAATCTACATATAATACACATCATTCAATTATCTGATGACCGACGCGACAGCGGAGACTACATCGGCCGATAGAAGAAAATTATAATGAAGGCGTGAGCTGGAACAATTACATTATAGATTTGACCTCCCGTCCATGGCTATACTAGAGTCGAAACGGGCAGGAGAGCTAAACTAGAGCGACAGTCTAATGAATTCTAATGTACCTAAGTTATGTATTCACCCATTTATGCAAGTAAATACTGAAGCTTCTACCATCTGCATATGAAAGCAACAATTCTCCTGCTTAATTCTCTTTGGGAAATTAAATTTATCTTTTGACCGAAGTTATCCTTTAGTTCGTTCTAAAACGTATGCATACTACTTTTATAGAATCAAATTACGATTTGGAACTGGACCATCTTACAATTTATCTTCAAATTATGTTCTGACAGCACAGCAAACTCGATATGCATGTACCGATCATAAATATACACTCGGTCTGGAATAGAATAATAATGCCTAATAATTTGTCATTTATTATTCTTAGTAGTTTACTCTGAGATTGGAAACAGGTTATTTGTTTCTTTCACTGTTCAAACAGCACTGACTGTGGCATTATAACTCAAGGCCAATGTAGCAATTTCAATAAACTCCTCCTCTCACCCTCTACTCGTGTAGCTCGGTTGGCGTTAAGCAACGACTTTTCGTCCGATATAATCCCTCTCCGCCACGTTAGTCATCAGATAATTGAATGACCCAATAATTCGTGTAATACAGAAATGCATTTTACTATAAATTTCTTCTCAAATCGTCGCTTTTCTGATATTTGAACATAACAAATATGCTACCGGCCAACTTTATTTTAAACAGCCACAAGGAATTAAAGTATTTTGTCTCTCCTAATGGGCCCAAAAATTCATTTCGCTTATAAAAGCAAAATCAGTAGAATGGGATGTATAAACTTCAATGATGTTTACGAGGAACGCCACTGTTAGGACAAGGGCTCATATGTTGGTCATCGTATGTAATTTACGCTAATCGTATCTTGGCACGATATCGACTAGGTGGCTTGTTAGTCATCCTAGGGAAAGGGTAGCTAAATTAAAACAGCAAGGAAGACACGTCATCGGCTATTAAAAAGAACAAATGCAAGTCGCATACATATAGTAGTAGGGCAGAGCAAAAGGAAGCAAGTTCATTTATTTTTACAACACGAAACTCTCAATTTTGTTGGTCACGGAGCGAAAGTGAAAGCAAGATCGTTATCAACTTGTTTTTCGATTTGAGACTAAATAGTGGCAGTGTTGTATACGAAACTGATAAATGATAAGAGACGTGTGCCACAAATTCATTTCGATATTGCTCGTATATGCACAAAGAGACATCGGCTATTATCTCTATGATGGGAATGGTTTCACTCTGAAATAGCGTTAAAGTGGATTTGGATTACTAAAGCTATATTTAGATCATTTAATTCAGGTTTCGAAAACCGAAGTTAAATTACCATACGTTTTTTTTTAACAAAAATTCAATTGGAACCATGACACTGCGCATGCCCAGACACCCAAAGTTCAGGTACAAAAGCGAACGTTAATCGAGGTATTGAATTCGTGTAATTTCGAATGTTATCGTAGCCTGTCCCGAAATGCACAGGCAGAGATACAAGGGGATTTGATTTACTGTTAATAACAGGGAACCAAGCCCACTGAAAAGTGAAATATAATTTTTGTCTTTAACATACCTAGAAAGTGGTTAGGCCGGAAACTTATGGACCTACACTCGTACATACTGGTACATACTGGTTCTACTTGTGTCAACAGTTCTGACGCGACTGTTTGCTGTCCACTGCAACAGCATGATGTTGAATTGATACTAACATAAAAAATCTTCGTTTGCCATGTACTGTCAAAGAGCAGAAAAACTATAGTTTAGGTAGAATGGTGTCGTTTCAGCTCTGTTAATACATTCGATGATATGCTCATACAGAGCCTGGTATCTTACACAATACAATAATTCATGTGATTCCAAAGACTGCCAATACAGCGCAGTGTCATTTCAAATACATGTTATACTTACCAAAATATTTTTAACAGAAGTGCATCACAAAAGAGACTTTTTTTTTAAATCTTCGGTTTTCTAACTACTTGTTTAAACATCTTTTCTTCTAATTTTATTTCCTTTGCAATTTATTATAAAATAAACACCTTTGGTGTATGGATGATTTTCATTTACACCTTTATTTCCCGTTGTTGTATGTATTATTATAGAGCACTTTCATTAAAATATATTGTCCCATAATGAACATAAAATTAAGTCCTTCTGTCGGTTTTTCAGGTTGCCGGACCTGAAATTTTGTATTGTTATCAGCTAAAATGGAGCGATACACGAAGGACTGAACGCTTCCAGATTCTGAAAGTGCATTTTAAGTACGAGAAATACTATGCAAAGACCGTTCGAAGACTGTAATTTTTGGGAGACGAAATGCGCCTAACGGTGTAGAGACTAGTAAGGAAATATGAAGATACAGGATCGAGAGAGAACGTAAAATCACCTGGGTGTCTTCGCTCTCCTCGATCGGTAGAGAATGTTACCCTCGTCAGACAGAGCTTTACTATGAGCCCAATGAAGTTGATTCACCGCCGTTCTCAACAATTAATCATTCCGATTACAGCGAATTTTAATCTTGTGTTTATGTGGACAATCCACTCAGAAATTAGACTTGTGTGATTTAGCTGGAACCTTCCTCTAAAGTCTTTGAAATTTTGTCAATAGAGTGAAGGTTTCCCAACGAAACTGTGGAGGACATTTGCCTGACTAATGATATTAATACTTTTCAAACAAATGATGGCTTTTATTATTAAAACAAAAATTGTGTTCATAATGGGTTACTCTATATTTATACAAATGATGTTTTTGTAGATATTTTGAATATCTCCCTGCATGTTTGTATTGATCTGTCAACTGCATATAAATTGTTTTCTCATTATTTATTTTTGGAAAATGACCGATGTACAGAATAGGTAAGAGTGACTATAATATACATTCTGTGGAATCTAACTTTTTATTACATTTGAATGCTATCTAAAAGCTAATCAAATTGTATTTTAACTTTGGTACTTTTTTCTATAAATTAAGTAGGATGTAATTAAATTTAAACTCTATTCATCTAATCCCATAAAATTTTGATTTACCTAATACCACGAAGGTCTTAGAGAATCAGTAAATATTTCCTATAGATGCTTACTTTTATCAGTCCTTTTAATATGTTTCATTTAAAAATTCCGATATGGCATTTATGGTTGACAGCCGTTTACCAAAAGTACACTATTACTTTTTAATTCTTATAGCTTATTTTCGTACAGATTTATACGCCGTCCTAAGTTATGACCCCTGTTATACATATTTGTTTTCTGTATTAACTTTCAACCGGGTTCTCGCTGCTGCAGTCTAATAAATGTTTCATATAGTGCCACACCCCACTTATTAAATGCAATATTCAATATTTAGTCTATGTTGATGAGATATATCCAAATGTGACTGCTGAATATTGTAACATATCTGTAATTAAAACACCAAGTGGTCTCAAACCACATGAGCGAAATCACTGTAATGGTATTTAAATGAGATGGTCGCCATTAGCATATGCCTGTTACGCATCAGATCTCACAGTCTGTTGTTGGTTCCCATTTGGAGAACTAAGCCATGCAGAGCTAATGGGGCTCAGCTAACGTATTCGCCAGAATCGCCAACATAACAAATCGACAACAGTTCTTAGAACGTTAATTATACTACTATCAATCACGCAGTGAACGATGAAACAAAGGCTTTTATCTGTACATGACAGCAGTATCAGCATTAACTGAAGCAAGGGGAAAAAAATTAAAAAGTGATTTTGCAAAACTGCTGATTACGTCATGTTCTTGATAGCGAATAACTGCACTTATATATTCATTAATAAAATAAGGAATTACATTATTTTGGCAACGGTGCGCACATTTAGACTGTGCTTGAATTAAAAATTAATTCGCAGTGAGGAGAGTGCCATTAATTGTAACTCACTTTCAGCAAAACGCTGCCTGGTTGAAGTTTGAAATGGATTATTTTGATAACTGCAATAACTGCTGCTCGGTACATAAATCCGTTTTCATACCTAGGCGACTTGTGAATCTCTGTTGTCCTATTATATTTCCATTGTTTTTAAAGAACCAGCTGAACAAACTGAAAACACCGAAAATATTGCGTTAGCTATAATCATAGCTTCTCAGTATTTTATAATGTTGTTTGAGAAAGTGTGTACAATCAGGAACATAAAATAAATATGAAACAAAAAGTTTGTTCTTTTTTTGAATGCCAACATTTCGTGAGAGAAATGTGTGATAAACCAATGTCTAAACTCTAATGTTTCACAAGACACTCCTCTGCTACTTGTAAAAATGATATTATACGATAAATAGAGAGATATTCATCACCTTAAAAGCATTTGTGCGTCAGCTGTGTGTAGGAACACATCCAAAATTATATGCCAGTGTCCACGGGGTCCATAGCACCACGTAAATTAACATTTTTGACATTTTTTCCTCGTTGGATTTCTCAAAACCTTTGGAACAAATAAGCAAAGAAAATACATGAAAACTTTCAGCAAGAGGAGGCAACAGTTGGTTGCTGAAATAATTTAACACTTACTCAACATATAGCCAATGGTTACACATTTTTTCAGTAATCACTGATGAAAATACGCTATTACGCATTTCAGCTATCTTGATCATTGAGTGTGGAGCTACTAGTGTGGTTATTGATATTAAATTGTAGGTGATTATTGACAGCATGATGAGCGGCAGTGCCATAATGCTGTAAACATTGTTTGATAGGGAAATATTATATACATACGTGATTAGCGCCGTACAATATACTATATTTGAAAAGTAATAGCAACAATGTTGTAAATCAATGCTATAGAGAAGCAACTGTTTCACTAACCTGTAATAACCATGTTTTGTAAATAAAGTAATTATTCGTTTGTAGTAAGTAAAACAGCCCTAAAAGATGTTTAGTAGAAATGAACAAAGGTGTTTCATAAAAATTCAAGTTCTGTTAGGGCATTACGAAAGGTTTGTGAGAGAAATGCTGTAAGATGTGTGGAAGTATTTCATCAAGGAAAGGAGAGTTGTGAACACTGACCATGTGCTGGTAGACCCTTCATTGCGAAAGACGGTTTCCATGTAGAAGCTGTAAGGGCTTTGTTGCAAGACGGTGCTATATGTAAAAGTTTATGAAAGTTGTTATTGCAGCTTCGTCTGTTCATAAAAGTTTAATAAATTAACTGAAAATATAGATGCTTTGCCTGCACGGTTCTGCACAGTCTTAACTGAAATTGGTATGTGGCAGCGAGTGGAGACAGCAAGAGTACGTCTAGAACGATATGAACACGAACATGTAGACTTTCTGCACAATCGATGGTACTTTACTTTCGTATATAGGGGCAAATCTTGATAACCTTTCTTTTCTCCAGGAAATCACATTACAGTTATTCTGCTCTTTGTATATATTACGTTGATACGATACGTAAAGAATACTGCATCAAAGTTCGCTCAGGAAAACGATGTTGGAGAATTACCAGTTATCATGGAAGTGTGTTACTGTTTAAGTGGAAATGATAACACTAGACACTCGGAAATCGTGGGATGGGGCGAGGTCAAGGTTTGTAACGCATGTTACACCTGAGCTCAAAGGACAATCAAGTGAATATGGATATATGGATTCACCAAGTCCATAACTCCAGGATTCTTGCTATGCGTTGCAAGATCATTTGAAAGTAATTGTTTTGTTATGAATATAGGCATAATTTTGGCGCAAATGTACCTCATCGTATATTAGAATAAAGGTAGCTTACTACTTTTATTATTTAGAAGATCAAAGAATCTCTGTGAAGCATTCGTTTTCAATTAAGAGATTACTTACAAAGAGCTTTAGATCAATCAGTGAAGTGCTGCAGAGAATAGCGCAGTCTTCCAAGGATGGGCATCCTCTTTTTGGCAACATATTATAAGCATGTTATGCCAAAAGTAACCGAAATACAGTTATTGTTAACCAGTAAACTATATTGCAATACGATTTTATGTAATAACTATGACGAGTTAGAAACTAAGGTTTTTCGCATAAGACGTAATATGACGTAGGCAAACTCATCACCGGTGAAATAAGTCTAAGCGGAAGATAAAAAATACCGATTCCTTGGAGCAAGTTAAATCTCGGTAGGACTCATTTACACAAACTTTTCGTTTTACAGACGAATAGTAATAATAAACCTAAAAGGCTGCGAAGCGGTGAAATAACATCACACACATTGAATTGATTACATGTCACTTTGCATGTATAATCTCAGAATGCTTTTTCAGTAAAATATGCTTTTAGCAAGTGAGCTCCTTTGTGTCTATAAGCTTGATGATCTCTCTTTATGTAAGAGATACAGAGCAGGAAATTTCATTAGACTTCAGGAAGCTCGGATGAGTGATTATTTAACAATGTTATCTCTTTTGCTTTGTTACCTCCGTACTCCATGAAGAGAATTGAAACTGATTATAGAATACGCCTCGTTCATTTGTTTTTGACATTATCTATGGTTCCCAGTCCTAATAAATTTCTCAGTTTTATTTTTTTAGGTAGCAGTTATAAACTTCCATAGCATTCGAAACGAGAAACGCCTGATATTTTGATTTAAAGTGTATTTTTATTGCTGTTCACATTAATATGTTTGGAACTAAACTGCCGAACGACTTTCTAACGATAATAAGACGGCAGGCCGAGAAAAGGTACATAGGAAAATATTGAGCATTTTTGTAATAATATACATATACTTTAACCAAATATAGTTTTAAAAATGTTCCGGTGATTTCAATGCATGGTTAGAAAAGATGCTCATTAAAAAGTTGAAGCAATAAAGAGAAGTGGAAAACGATTACTAGAATTTCACCTGCGTAAATACCTTAAGTTAGATAACTGATTACTTTTTCATAAAATTATACATAAGTAACTTTGGATATCTCAAGTACTAATAATAAATAATATATTAGGAAATGAAACAATTAAGCAGCTTCAGTACTAAAATAGTGCTTAGAATCGTGTAGAATTGCGGTCTACAATTTTTTTCCAGATTATATATGACAGCTTTGATAATAACTTTGCGGAGATTTGTTTTATCTACGCTTTCATTTGAGATACATTTTTATAAGAAATAGAATTTAAATACACTTTTGTTCATTTACTAGGTATATGCAAATTCCATGATTTTTTTCTTTATCGACAAAAATGTTGTGTTAAATTAAACACAAGTATTTATTAAACATATCACAAAAAATTAGATTATGAGAAAACATTCATTTCAGTGTATTTCAGCCCCATCGGTTGGAGCATGTTCTTCTACAATATCGTAACTGGAATTAATAGAGACATCTAAGTGTTTACAAAGGTACTGAAAGTATTTAGAGGTTTGCCACATCAATTAGTTTCAAAAAATCATCAAAACATGCCTCTTGAGCATGAAGTTTGGAAAGAAAGACATTTGTCAATAATTCCTAATCGAGGCACACCCATGCAGAACGCGATTTTTTAAATTTTTAACGTGCATACCAGTTAGAAAACTGCATAAACCATATATATTAAACAGAGCAGTTACCATATTTTAATTCCTTAAAAATTATAATTTTTACCGTTTTCGGAGTTCCTTAAAAAGATGGTATTAGAGTTCTGGATATTATCAGAAAACTGTCGTTAGCGACTATAAAGTAAACGTAAATCCGAGAGGGTCCCTATATTTATATAAAAGGAAGTAATAGATAATGTTAGGAGAAGCCATTTGTTACAATATAAATCTGACAAAATAATGCCCTGTAACGGACTTACAAAATATTTAAATAGATTAGCAAATATTTTGTATAAGTAAAATGAAGTGATTTTTAATGAAGCCTTAGAAACAAGAGGTAACGATAAGGAGGGAAAAAGAGACTATAAATGGAAATGAAATTTACGCCGCGATAGAGTCAAGAAAGTATCATACCTACGCTGAGGGTGGCAATAAACTGTACAGAAAGCACAAAAAAATAACAAACGCATTAAAAGTTTAAACAGTTATTGACTTACAGAAAGATAAGTAGATTTCAGTGCATAAGTTCCCGAATTTCCTCAATAACACAAAAGGGGTGTACTATTTTTCAAATGATGCCTCCAAAGAAATGATAGAACATTTCATTAATCAACTGTACGAATTCTGCATGGGAAAATAATATAAATTAGTAGATTTACTTCCAGTGATGTATTGATAACATAATTTAACCAGAATTTCTTTAGGAGCTGAAAGAAAGGAAAGCAATGTCTTGCGAAAGGAAACACAGAAGACACCAAACATGGACTAGTCATGTTAAACCGATGAGTAATTTTCCCAGCTTTCACATCTATAAAGGAAAACTTAATATGTAACGTACACAAAATTATAGCAAAATTTAAAGATAATAACACAAACCACGTATTAGAGGATCAGACAAGTTCTAGGAAAGAATAGTCTCCAAATTGAAGTTTAAAAGTGACAATTTTTAAAAAATATGCCATAAATGTGGAAATGTTACAGGGAAACATTTTCAGCATCTCTTGTCATAAGATTGTGCTTGTTTTCATTGTAATTGCGAGAACTGAATCAGTTGCGGGAATATTACATCCGCTTTCCCGGGAGTTGCAGCTCTAACTGCCGACCCGCCAGCTACCGTGAAACGGGCGACAGTACCAGAAAGACCCGGTACGTACATAAGAGACAAAAGAAAAGCAGGTTGGTCATTTAAAAATGAGTGGGTTTTACAGCTCATTGCATCAAGTGGATGTAGCTAAATATTAATGCATTCTCTTAATTTTGGACCTGATAGTTTTTGGAAAAACGAGTAGAGTAAAGGATTTTAAAAGTGCCTAACGCCCGTTTTTACGAAGGCTAGACCTTCCGCTCACGAGTCCACGTCTTAACGACCTAGGTCACCCATGGCGGTAGATAATAAGGATAAAATTATATAGCCAATAGTTATTAAAATATAATAATAAATATCGAATGATCATAAAATATATTAGGGGCAACTGTTATTATCAACTTATTATCGCCATTCCTAACTATCCAGATGCAATATATATATATAGCAGCGCCTTATTTGTACTATGTGTTTTACATTCTGTAACTACCTTCGATAAACATTTCATAATGTTAAAACTGCTAAAGCAACACGGTTTCCCATGAGAGAAAAACCAGAATCGATACTATAAGTTAATGTTCTGGTTAAAATTGTTTTTCTTAAAATTACAGTACTTAGATATATTGTGCCTTCTACGGAACCATTTAGAACTTCTTCCGAACAGAAAGCCGCAATAAAGATAGAATTCCCACGAGTTGGAAAACGCGCGTAAGCGAGGGTAATGATGTGTGAAAATCATGCCGAGGTCCTGTTATTATCTGCGCCGGAACTAACGTTCCTTTGATCAGACGATGCGGCGCATCATTTGTCTATATTTTTTTTTTTAAACGGTTATTGCAGCACTTGCATGCAAGGTCGAATGCACAATAAAGCGTGCAGGATTGTTTCTAGTACCTAGCACAAGAAAAAGATGCAAATAAATGCTGTAGAGCGCAAACACTCCGTTAACAACGTTAAAACACAGTAAACGAAAGCTTATATCGCTTTGTCCAGGATTAAAATCACCGAAAATCCTGCAGTTAACGGGTCACAGACAGCAGTTTTCGTTGCTATTTGTAAGGTAAGGAAAGCAAATTCTTGGTTCGTCTATTGGCTGTAGTTCAAGCTGCCTACTCGCGCATGCGCGTAAGTCAGATGGGAACCAGCAACTGAGGCAGGTGTCTCTGTGATGCACATTATGAGTGGACAATTTTCACTCGCTGTGCTATCAGTCAGAACTAAAATGATATTCCGGAATATCACCTTAACTTATAAAGAAAAACTGCTCTGTGATTGCCTGCCTAAATTGCCAATGAAGACCCTCATTTACTTTCTGAAGCCTTTGTTTTTTATTTTAACTTTTATTAGACATTAGCAGAACAATAAAAAGTATAATTCATTAGAATTTGGCTCAAGTAAATGATCAGATCTGTTGGAAAATATTACTTAACATTTTACAAAACGGAATAGCTTTTAATAAGGATGAAACATTTTCAACAAAGGGAAGAATAATTTAAGAAATGCGGATAAATTTAAGACGAAGTAATGAAAACTTAAACAAATATGGAAAAATATTCGGGTGAATAAAACAAAAATTATGCCATTCCAGAAGTCATTACATGCTGGGATCCAGATCTTTGTAAATAAATTTTGAAAAAGATAACAATTGAAATGTCTTCGCTGCGCTGTTATTTACAAATACAACATTTAAAATTACACGATGCAAAAAATAAGCAAAACCATAACAGAAACTAAGTCGAAATTCAAAATTATGGTAGCACTAGTTCCAAAGAATAGGAGTAAAAACTAGATTGGGGGGAAAAAAAAACTGCCAAGTCCAAGCAGTCAAAATAATTTTTATGAGGGGAATAGTATTAAAGTTCATATTTAAATGTATTAATTCCTTACAAAACATTGTATTTGAATAATTGTGTAATATGTATTGCGTAAAATAGGAGTGAGGAAGTGAAAAGAAAAATTGTTGACGAAATTAGGAAAATAGACATAAGTGTAATGCAAATACTAACTAGCAGATTTTCACTAAGTAAACTTAAATAATTCGAAGCTAACAGGTAAGTGAGGCCTCTGGAATTGCAAATTACACGAACGATGCAATGTTAAGCTTTGAAATGGCTTAATTTTCGTAAAGGAAAAGAAAAATATGTATTATCACCTATTAAGAGTACCGCAGTTCACACTTCAACTTTTGTCAATCCTTGAACGTCTTATTTTAAAAATTTACCTCTCAAGGAAGTATTTATTCGTTCGCTAAGACAGTTAGCTGATTCTGTGTTCGTGTTTGTGTGTGATGCCTTATTTTAAATACTAATGAGCTCGTCATGTGTGAACGGAATTATTTTCAGATTTACCCATCAATTAATTCCTTCTAGAACTACAATTCACAATAGAGCGTAGAATTTTAAATCTACTGATTCAGTACAAAACAAACTATACCAAATTAGTGTCAACATTGAAACTTTTGCCAAGAGCTATTCCCCCAAAAATGGGAATTTAGGAATATAGGTACTTACAATGAAGAGGGAAACATCACGGTCACCAAAAGCGTTAATCAGAATGTGTTTATCAGATATACGAGGGTAGGTCCAAGTTTCCGGCCTAGATATTTTCTAGGTATGATAAAAGAAAAAAAGCTATATTTCACTTTTCAATATAGTTACCCTTTCTCATATCTTTGAACATTTCAATCTCTCCCCAAAAACAGTCAAAAGTCTTGCCTGCAAAATGGGCATAAGCAGCACCCATCACTTCTTCGTCACACTTAAATTTCCTTCCCAAAGTCCTTCTTGAGCTTTGAGAAGAGTAAATAGTCACTGGGAGCTAGATCTGTGCTATAGGGTGGATGATCGATTTCCTTGAAGCCACATTTCTGCACAGTTTCCTTTGCAACAAGAGCTGTGTGTACAGACGCGTTGTCGTGAAGAAGGCGCACACGGTCATTCAGCTTTCCTCGTCTTTTCTCTTTGATGGAAGTATGTAGTCTGTGCAGTAGGACAGCATAGTACTCACCATTTACTGTGGTGTTCCTCTTCTTGAAGTCAATGAAGAGTATTCCTTCACAGTCCCAAAAGATTGTGGCCATGATCTTATCGGCTGACTGAGTGATCTTGACCTTTAGGGCGGGGCTTCGCCAGGTTTAGGCCACTCCATTGATTCTCTTTTGGACAAGGGATCATATTAGAGGATCACAGTTTCATCTCCTGTAACAATGGTTTGCAGAAATTCTCTCTCGTTGTCACGGCAGGGCTCCAAAAATGCCGACAACAGATGACTCGTTTGGCTTTTGGAATGAGGATAGAAGTCTAAGCACCCATCTTGCACTAACCTGTTCATGTTTAAATGCTCATGAATAATTCGAAGACTGTTATTTTAGAAAGGCCCAACCTTGCTGCTATTTCTGAACTTCGAGTCGGCGGTCTTCCATAATTTCTCCTTCCACAAGAGCGATGTTCTCAAAAGTGAGCACCTGCACGTTCTTCGTCTTCAATGCTTTCTCGGCCCATTTGAAAAAGTTTGGCCCATTCTTTTACGGTAGAATATGAGGGGGATGCTTCCGCATGTACACTGTCCAATCGTTGTTTAATGTCATTTGGAGTAAGTGCTGCTTTTGTGAAGAAGTTAATAACAGCTCGAAACTCCATGTTGAACATGTCACAATCTTCTACAAATAGCCTTCTGTCTGAACAACTGAGCACAGTGGAGCGGAAGTTACAGCAGCAATTATTTACTTAACAGGTAAGATATGGCACCAGATAAGGTTTTTGTGAAGGCGATAATCTAATCGGCGAGGCCGGAAACTTGGGGATCAACCCCCGTATGCCTGTTTAACTGAAAGAATACATGAATTCCAATATGTGCTGTAAAGCAGAATTTTGTATGCTTTTTAGGAAGCGGAATTGAAGTAGCGCTTTTTCGGCCATGGCACGCTTAATAGCCGAGATATAAAGCACTGTTTAGAAGGATGATGTTTATAAATAAAGCCATTGTGTGTTTGTGTTTATATGTGCATGTGTTCGCACTCTATGCGTTAAGTGATTTTCATAAGCTATTCTAATGCTACATTAGCTCAGAAAATGGAGAAATAAATGTTTCCTACGCCGTCCTACTAAATGGTTCTTTTTCACTAAAAATACTTTTCTAATAGTTCTTGAAAATTATGAAAATTGATCTATGTCTAAAAGCACAGCAGAGGCATTTTTTCGAACGGAAGTTGTTCTTTTACCACCGAGGGTTACTATTAAAAAGTAAAGTATCTTGTGATCAGGAAATTAATTGTTTTCCATTTAAATGTATATCGGATTTTTTAATTTTTCATTGTGTCTAATATTATCACGATAGACTATGCTGTAATATATTTACGAATATACTCGCCGTTTCCAAGTATTTTAAAAATAAACAAATTAAAAGTCATTGTACATAAAACTGTACAATAATTATAAATGTATTATTTATATATACAAAGGGAGTTTATGAAAAACAGCAATCAAAAAACTTGTTTGGGGTCATTTTTTATGGACACTTATCCCTACATAATTATGTTATTTACAATACCTCACGATTATGTACTCTTTTTTGTTAGTTTTATTGTAAATAGACTAAACAAACAAATGAGAAGTAATAAAGCAAAAGCAATAGCTTTTTACACATAGGGGGCTGTGACTGGATGAAATCAAAAATGTCTTGCCATTTTATTGAAGAGTTAAATAGCCCATTAAATGTTAAAGCCTTTTATTTATGAAAGCTTTAATTTTGTCTAAAGTGCTCTCAATAAAACGTGTTTATTTTCAAACTCTTGGCTCTGTTTGTCTTCCTTAAGTCAGAACATACCAGTCAGTAAACAAGGATTTACGTAGAGTGGAACAACATCGCCTACCAACTTTAACTTAATTACCTCAGAGAATGGCGCGATATGGGTGCACCGGAACAAGACGAAAAGATCAATTCATTATGTAGGCGAACAGGTTTAATTGGCCTATAATGCATAGTATGATAACCCCACTAATGGGTTTTCCATGGAAAACATTCTCTTGACAATGGAATGAAGAGTAATTAATAGAGAAAAGCATTTGAAGACTGAAAAGCAACGGATATGAGTCCGTCCTTTCTGAGAGCGTTCCGTTTAAATTAAACAAGACAAATGCAGAGAACCGTAGTAAAGGGCCAAAAGGGAGAGAGACAAACGGGCAGGCAAATTGAGAACCTGAGAGACCACATTAATCGCTATGACCTGGTCTCTAAGGAATAACTCCCTCTCTTCCCCTCTTTGCCCTTCTATTGCACTGGTTCACCAAACCCAGCTCTATCAGCAAGCGACAGGGAGATGATGTGGTTTTTGTTTGACTTTGATGTTTCTCTTACACCTAGCAATTACTTGCTCCGATTTTAATACATATGTACATAGCGATAAACGTGTGATGCAAAGGTTTTCTACTTTTACTTGACTGCGGATTCCCTTTAAAGAGCTCTCTCTCTCTCTCTCTCTCTCTCTCTCTCTCTCTCTCTCTCTCTCTCTCTCTGTCTCTGTCTCTGTCTCTCTCTCTCTCTCTCTCTCTCTGACTTTTTAAGATTTAATTTTAAATGTGCATCCTTAATGCAAAATATGTGTATAAAATGCAACGTGTGCACCGATAATTGGCAGACCACATTACGCTGATTGATGAAGGCGAAGATGAGGGTGAAATGGTATGATTGAAGTGTTTTTTTTTTTTTTTGAGTAGTGTTTAACGCCCGTTTTTACTACTGAGGCACCACAGGCGGTGGACACTGATGATACATGAGATGAAAATGATAAATTGGGGAATGATATTTTTTTTTTTTAAGGAAGGAAGCGTTCCAGGCCTAAGTTTAGGTACCTCCCCGGCATTTGCCAGTTATGAAGACTGAGGAAAACCTGGAAAAAACCCCAGTCAGGGAGGACGGTCCTGGCAGGATTCGAACCGCAGACCTCCCGCTCACGAGTCCGTGCCTTAACGACCTCGGCCACCCGTGATTGATTGAAGTGTGTCAGGAGAAGTCGGAATACCCGTTTTTGCGCCAAGCGATAAACTCGGTGTCATGTGAAAGAGTATAGGGGGAATAGTCTGCGCATGTGCATGGACAAATAATCGAACTTATCCTTGCAGACAATGGCTTTCCTGTAGCTTCAGTGCCGACGATTGCGGAAAGCCGAATTCCAGGGAATGTTGGGTCGAATATGGAGCGATGTACAAATCTTAGGCGGTAGTATGTATCATTCTTCATAGTGCAGGCTATAATATAAGTGCAAATGGAACACAGAAAAACAAGCAATCGTACGCCTAACATTAACCATGTAGCTTAAATGTTAATCACATTCAGTTTCAGTTGTTATACAGCTATTTGCAGGACCGTTAAGCTAACAATATAACACACGTAAATAAAATAATACTATTACGAGAAAAGCATATACTTTCAATCCTGAAAATGATGTTTTTTATTAAATACGAAAGAATATCTTCAGTTAGATTACTTTTTTTTTTCTTTTTTTTTTTTTCTCCCACTACACTCTCTATTCTAGCGTTGTGTAATAAGCTTCACAAATTCAACTTGATGAGGAATTCGCTTAGTTTACGCAGCTTCTGCACGACGGACTTTTTGTGTAGTATATTCTTACACGATAGTAATCACCGCTACGAGTGGCTGAAGTCATTAAGGCATAGACTCGTGGACTGTAGGTCTGGGCTTCGATTCCCGCTCGGACCATCTTCTCTGATTATATTTTTTCCAGGTTTTCCTCAGTTCTCATAAATTACAAATGCCGGTTTTGTACCTTAAACTGTAGAACCTGACTTACCTATAAAAATCCTTTCGCAAATCATATCATTTCTTGTATCGTCAAGTGTGCACTTCCTAAGCAGTAAAAACGGGTATTAGCCATTACACTAATATTACATTCAATGTTTTAAATAAAACGCAATAAACATTAATAATGATAAATGAGTACTTAATGGTACAGCATCACTCCTTAGCTTTAGTATTAAATGCTCCCTTTGACTTGTTATTTTGGGCTTAATAGAAGAAATTTATGAGTTCTGATTCTACGTGTTCCAAACGGTTTATCTACTTGCTTTTAGATAAATGAATGCAGATAATTAGGCAGTGGTATAGTGTGGAAAATAATGAATTTCCAAAAAGAAAGTTTTAATAAAAATAGAAAAGATTTTATTATTGAGCTAGGAAAATGTCTGCAAAAGATACAACTTCCTTGGTCTAGTGGTTAGCTTTGCTGACTGTTGGCCGGGAGGCCCGGTTTCGATTTCCGGTACCTACATAAGACTTTTTCTAAGTTAGGGAGGTCTGGAATGGGGTCCACCAAGTCTGGTGAGGACAATTGGGAAGCTGCCTGATGGAGAGGTGGCGTTCTTCGATCACGAAAGCCTCGTGGTAGGCGACCGGCGAGGTGCCGGCATGCTAATCACATGCCCTCCTACAATTCTGCCCTCTATCAATGAAGTCGTAAGACGGAGGTGGAGGATGCAGAGGTCACCACGGCATGACAAGGCTTACCCTGGGCTGTAGCACCAAAATTTATCATTTTCAGTTTTGTTATCATTGATATTATTTTTAAAATGCAGTCATTCATTTTAAAAACGCATCCACCAATTAAAATAATATGTTTTAGGCATATACCTTAAAAAGTGTCTTGATAAAACGTTTTAAGGTATCTTCACTTCATACCTTGTCAATTTTCAAATGAAAATAAAGGATTTAACTTTTTTTTTTTTTTTTTTTTTTTTTTTTTTACGATTTTTAATTAAAGTTTAATTTTAGCACTCTTTTAATCACGGGTTTAATTAGTTACAAATTCCATTTTTAAAGCACAGTCCTTATGGTATGTAATGGAAATAAAACCGCCCTTGCTTTAATCCAGCTCTTGGTGCTTTTATAGCTGAGAGGGGTGGTTTAGAGACAAATATTGCACCATTAGAATTAGGATTGTATGATGAATAAACTCAGCTAAACCGCTCTGATGTCTTGCTTTGGTCCAAGGCAAAGAGGGACCTAATGGTTCATCAGAGAGCTTATGGACACAATTAGGCGCCTCGGGATCAATGGACGTGAAATGCGAGGTACGGTTTGTTAATGCGCAATTGGGTATATATGAATACACGTGGGTTTTGAGGTCAATTATTAGGCTTTGCTATAGTAAACAGACCTTAGTATTGATGTTGGGAAGGGTAAGTGGAGATAGGGATGCTGTAGCAGGTGGCGAATATGTTGCAAGCTCCCCCCTATCTCACCCACCCTTCCCTAATCTATTGCTACTACAGCCGCTGTTTGGTATTACAGATCGATATCCAGTGTTCCAAAATTCAGTATAACCGCTCCCCTTTTGTGTCGTGAATACTTGCCGCTATAGGGTAGGGTAGTGTAGGAGCTGATTGTAAACATCTCTTTCAAGGTATACCTTAAAAACTATTGTCATTTGTTAAATAAAAAGTACAATGCATCATATGAACATTTTCAGTTTACTGGCATTAATCCATCAATCGCCTTGAAAATATTTTAGGTTTGTGAGAATGACTTTTAACTCTTAAGGTTTGTCAGTGGTTCTAAATGGTTATATCATGAAATGTAGTAATTATAGTTGTGTATTATTTAGTTCTATCCAATGTACATTCATCCGTGATAGAGCACTCCGTGTGGCGGCTGTAAGCACGTTCTCTGCCGACCTAGTCATATATATATGTACATGTCCCATACATTAAAGCGCATAGATCTTGAACATTACGATTAATACCTACCTCTGTAGTAGATGTTACTGGAATCATCTTGTGCTATCACACATCTTTCACACCTTTTAAGTAAGTTTTAATTCATACGTGATAGCCATTGCGATGTTCTTGTACTTTCTCTTCTTATATTGTCTTTCAGTTCTTCCAGAGTGTGCTGGTTATTCCGATATATTTTATTTCTTAAGTCCTTTCATAAATAATAATCAGGATCACGCTGATCACAGTCCCTATACTGAAACATTTCTTAAAGCTAACGTGTGATTAAAGCTAACTGTATCCACTGTGATTCACAAATATATATATAGCCACCTTTTTTTAAGGCCGAGAAATTTTCAAACCATCCTCTTGTGTGTGTAAAACTACCTCCATAGGACACTTAATTCCACTTAGGTTCTGCCTGCATCGAGTTCTTATCCCTGAAACTGGATTAAGTGCAAAACTTGTGCCTTAATAACGCCATATTTCTTCAGTCCGACACTTAAATTAGACTTTACATTATGTGCATTCGCCAATTTTGCCTCTAGAAATATTTTATATGCTCAAGTTTAAATTTTCTCCTGCTTGTTATATTGGATTATCCTCTACTGCAGTATCCCTTAGAATAAATAACCATAGACGTCAGTTAAAACCGACTCTCCTCTTGAGCTCAACATGCCAGCGTTCACTTCTCTGCTTTTGATACATGTTTTTCCTTGGTTCTTATAGGTGCCGTATCTCCATCTCCCCCCACTAGTATACTCAGAGATAGAGATATGGCGGCCATATTTCTACATAAGGTTCATACCTCTCCAGGCCTAAATCTTTAGTTAACATTACACGAAGGGAAAAGCTGAAGCAACCTACTGCTGGCTGCAGTCCTGAGCGATAGCGGAGAGAGCCGAATGTAATGACTTTCACTGATTTAGCTAGGATAATAGGTTTTCAAGCGCAGCGGCTTGATAGCTCAGACGGTTAGAGCGCCACGCTATAGTTATGAAGATAGTGGTTTAGAACCCTCACGTCCAAATGGTTTTTTTTCTTCTTCCGGAGTTAAAGGAGATTTTCCAGCATTACAAAAATTTATTCAGTAACATAGTACCACACACAGAACGCGCTACAAATTGATGTTTGCTATTTTTTTTCTGCTGTAATCAAAGGGGATTTGCCATCATTACAGTTATTCACCCGCCCCTATCAATTTATATTTACTAAAAGGAGGCGAGCATAGGCCGTCAGACCGTAGCGAGTCGCAGCAAACCACTTCTAGGATTTCTACGATTTACGCGAGATTAGCGTTAGTGTGTGTGTGTGTGTGCGCGCGCGTGCGAGAGAGAGAGAGAGAGAGAGAGAGAGAATCAATTGCGAATTCCAATAAGAGCAGATTTGCCACCGTTACAATATTTTACCCCCCCCCTAGCAATTTATGTTTCAAAGTTAACGGATGACATCACGTACATTACATTATATTTAACAAAGAATAATACATGCAACATTTACACTGTTACCAGCGGTCACGTAAACATTAGTTCCGCTCTCTCTGTCATTTCCTGCGTGTAACGTGAAGTTAAATCTTTCTCTCTGATTTTTCCTTCACTGACTACGAGTTGATTTAGCTTCGCAAAATTTAGTTGGCCTGCAAGCTCTCTGAGTAACTTTCACGGTATTCTAGTTGAAGAAGAGTATATATACAGGATTTTTAAAACGATGGTAAAATTTACTAATGAGAAGTACAAACAAAAAGAAGAAAAGAGTTACAGTAAACGTGTCCGTGAATTAACCGCGAGTTAATGAAATTTATTTGGTAGGTTTCGGGCCAATACTGAACCAAGTGCATGAATACTGCCTGTGTGAGGGCCAATTCCAACAAAAGCAGTGACAGTTTTATTTCATTTATCAATAAAGAGACCCATAATATTCATAACTTTGACTTCAATAGAGCAGAAATGTGATTGAACATACACAAAAGAAACTTTTGTTTGATTGTAATATGTATACTAAGTGAAGACTTACAGCAGGTGTTCAAAATGCTAGCCGTACGCTTGGATGTAACTCTGTGGTCTTCTCCGCAGAGACCTGTGAATGCGCTCGGGCAATTCTGGGTCATTCTTCATTTGTTGGAAGACATCTATAATCCGATGCTGCAATTCTTCGGTGAACTGATGTTCGTTGTATAAATTAGGCTTTTTGTATAACCCCATTTACAAAAATCCAAAGAATTTAAATTCGGTTATCTGGCAGACCGCAGTACCTGTCCTCTACCTAACCACCATTTACCATATCGTCTATTTAGATATCGTCTCATACGTAGAAGGAAATGTGCTGGTGCACCATCGTGCACAAGCCGCGTCTGCTGGCGTTCTTGCAATGGAATATCTTCCCAGTAAATTTGGAAAATCATTCCGAAAAAAAAAAAAGATTCGGGTTAGCTTGTTTGGGAGAAAATGTGGTTCAATTTGACGATCGCCCAGACATTGAACGCGAAACGTTGTTGATGTTGTGACTGTTGTATTGCACAAGAATTGACATCAGCTTACAAATGACAATTGTGGAAATTGAAATAACCGTCACGGTTATTTCAATTTCCGTAAACTTTTTTTTAATAAGGGGTTAGGGTCCTCTATTGTTTCACTGCTGGCAGAAAGTCGCTCTTAGAAGAAAGTTTGTGTTATTGAAACCCTGTACCTGCTCGCTATGGTATAGATACAATAATTCCCAATATAAGATTCGCCACACACGCTTCCAGTTATTCCTGAATTTGCATCTACATGTTCTGCATCAGGTGTTATGGATCTTGATCTATCTGATTGTCTGGCCAGGATCGATGGATTTTTTCGGGCGTAAAAATCCTAAGTATGTCTTCCTTCAGAAGGGAAGTAAAGCTGTGGGTCCCGAGTCGTAGATTTACGACTTATGGATGTTAAAGAAACTCAAACCTGAAAGGAGAGGCCTATGAGTAAAAGTTATCAGTAGTTTCACACCCTGAATTGAATGCGGCGCTGATGACCTGAGTTGTTAAAGTGCGTCAGTAAATAAACCAACTCAATAAAACAATACCTTGTTGTCCTTTGCTTGCATATGTCCCATTTTCTCGAAGGCATTGAAAAGAGTTCTGCATACAAACGCACAGCCATGGATACATTACCGTCAGATTTGTCATACATAAATCGCGTTCTACTTTGCTGCATTTTCTTTCCAAGTTTACAAATATTTTTATAAAATTACGAAAGGCACATGTGTCTCTAATTCGCAATGTATCTTACATAGCAACCAAGAAGGATTTGATTAACTTTTGTTTTTTACTAATGCTCAAGCAATGAGGAGAAGGGTAGGGATAGAGTTCAGCATACGAATGAAGCATGAATAAAGATGGTTTACACTACCCAGGCGCTCGATTCAATGGAAGCCCCAACCAAGAGAATAAATTTTATCTCGTAAAGAGTTAATTTGCAGATCCTTGTTTAATGGAAATTTTTTCCTTCTTTTAGTTTCTACTTCTCGCTGGTAAAATTTTACCATACTTTTTTAAACATCCTGTATATACGTGCAATAATAATTTCGTTTCTACAATTCCTACCATAGCTGCTGTTCCTTTAACTTTCATACAGCGATAGTGTTCAGGAACTGACATGCTAATTTCAG
Organism: Metallyticus violacea; assembly: GCA_030762175.1. Taxonomy (NCBI): domain Eukaryota; kingdom Metazoa; phylum Arthropoda; class Insecta; order Mantodea; family Metallyticidae; genus Metallyticus; species Metallyticus violacea. The sequence goes on from CM060840.1 coordinate 58,765,032, forward strand.
AAAATTTGCGATTACAGTTGAGTGTTTATTTACTATAGATTCTTTTTAAAATATCATTGGCGTACTCCCTCTACCCCTCATCTGGTCTGACGCACCAGTCTCCTTGGTATCAAACATTTCAGTTTATTAAAGCAACAGATTGCATCTAACGAAAATACAGAGCAGTTGTGTTGTATGTACAAAATCCTATGTTGGTTTCGTTCGTTTGTTCTCTCTGCAGCCTGTCACTGCCTAATAGGCGTTAGCATTTCTCGTTAATTATTTTGCTACTGTATCTTTATGTCACTTTTAATTGTGAGAGATGTGTCGGGTTGACTGGTGCTAATAAATTATATTTTCCGTGACAGCTGATGTTTGCAACGTGATGGAGTTCATGAATTTCAAATCAATTACCGTGCAATATAAATGTAACATGAACCAATAAACCTACAGAATATTCTATGGAAATGCAGTGTACCAGTTGATTTTCTCCATTACGAATCCCAGAGTGTTAAGTGCGTTGTTAATATGGAAATTGGCACTCTAAAAATGAATATTAACAAAAGAGTATCAGAAAAGCTTGCCAGCGTAACTGTAACTTTAGTTTTAATTACTTTTTGATTTTTCTAAGATTAGTGTCGAATTTATGCTCCTTGATTTTATTTTGTGAATGCCACTGCCCATGTATCACGTTTATACTTAAATTGAGTTCGAAAAATAAATACTTCTGTAATTGTGTTTAAAATGGTGCAATGAAAATAAAAACACATTAGTTATTATACTTATAAAAGCTACACAAATAACATCTAACTATTGCAGACATTTATATCCAACTTTTTTTTAAAAAAAAATAAAAAATACTAAATTTTCTAATGAATATGCAAAATGAAAGGGTACTCAGAAACATACTTATAATGGCTTGACTCTTGTAAGTCAACAATAGTTTCTAATTTATTTTCACATGTAGCTTAGCCGAAAAATATTCATTACAACGTTATCTTTCTTGTGCTGTAATGTGTTAATATATAAAAAGTCATACATTTCTATTTTAATAATAAATAGACTAACATATAAAACAGAACAAATAATCCTTTGTGATTTTTCCATAACTCGGAAGTGTTTTGCTGTAAATTCAACTGAAAAGCTTTATGTACATAATTTGGGTTCACAAATTTATATCAGGCACACTCTATAATATCAGTGACGAATTTTTACAGTACGCGTTCCGTTGGCCAACTTATAGAGAAGTACATACTTTTTTATATCTAATATAGATTGCTGTTCCAAATCACCTAAACGTCGTATCCAGTTAAAGCAGAACTTTCAAAATTAATCATAAAAAGACACATTGTTTTGTTAATCTGTAATTGTTGTATTAATATGATTTTATATATATGTTATTTTATATTCCTGTGCTCGAAAGTCGTAAGACTAGGCTAATAAACTGTTCTAGATGCAGTAAATGTTACATTTCGCTTTCTATATTTCACTTTTATAATATGATTTTATGTAGATGTACGCGTAGTTTTGTAACACTTTAGTCTGATCTGCTTTATGACAACAAAATAAAATTACTGAAGTTATGGAAAATGAAAATATAATTACAAAAATTCCTAAGTTTCTCTTTTAAGCATGTAAACAAATCGTATTACAACACAGAACCAAAACTCCCATTTAAGACGCACTACGGAAATGAAATATATAACATGGGTCGCTTTAACAAATCGGCTTCCTTTGTAGAAATGTGACCGGCAAAGCTGAGTTTTGCAGCGGATGATGAGGGGTCTGCCCTGAGCTGCAAAGCCATGTTGCCACTTTTAACAAAAACCGTACTTTGTTTTGTATATATAGGCATTGCAACGCAAGGTGCGTAGTTCAGTAAAGTATTTAACACTAACGAAAGTGTACAATAATTTGTAATCAATACTTCCACCTTTTTATCTGACTTAAGATAATGTCTTAGAAACTCTTTAGATTAGCCGTCAAGCATTGAACACCCAAGCGGCAACTTCGCTAATTACAAAACTGTATTTTCTTTAACACAACGGGCTTTATACACTGAAGGGGTCAACTAATCATGTTTGAACAAAGATTGACATTAGAATGCTTAAAGGAAAACAGATCTACATATTTGGACAAAACTGAAATGCCTCTAATTTATCGAAAACTACGACATGATGGGAATTCTTTTGGTTGATGGATATTTTTTGACATCTTTGGTATGGTTGGAAATGTGAGATTATGGTGTTGTGACAAAAAGGAATAAAATAAAGTCTATTTTCAGCTTGGAATTTTTCACCACAGCAAAATATTCCCAGGCTATCATTATTAAAAACCCTCCATATAGCATAGCAAGGAAGACAGTTTATGTCGCAGCTTGTAGAAAAGAAAACGCAGTCCAGAAATATTTAAATGACATTCTTGATTTCTGTAACTTTTCTCAAGCAGAAATAGAATGTCTAAAACTGCCATGAATAGTTCCAATATATTATACAATTTGAGTTTGGTACACCGAGGAGATAGGAATTAACCTAGAGTTTTAAGAATCATTTTCGTAACAAAGTATAAGAAGCAAATTTATTTGAGAATTAAATGAAATTTGTGAGAATTTTATTCAAGAAGACTGGTTTAACTTGCTCGAAAATATGCAGTTAATAAAAACTATATAGCGACAATTAAATGAATTCTGTAGAAACAAAATAATGTTATGTTTTTTTAAACTACGACGTCTTTAGTCTGGAATTCACATATACATTGCTACATTTTACTCAACTTATTTCAGCACAATCGCCAAAACTCATCTGCATCAATAATCTGGTTGCTAATTAGTTCACCTAAAGCTACCCAAACAATTATATTGCTAATTTAATCTGTGTGGAAATAATTCTCTCTGAATGATTAATTGAAGTATTATTGGATTTTCCTGTACATTTTTAAGTCCTAGTGATTAAACAACGTATTAACTATTTATTGAAGTGAAAAAGATTGTTAATTTCACTTTTAAGGATTGTTAGCAGTTTCTAAAAGTCTTCATCTTTAATAAATAATTTTACAATTCTATATGTTTGGTGCGGTTATATTTGAAATATCAATTGATTTAAAGCGTGTAAAAAAACGAAATCAGTATGAATCATTTCTGCTCTGATCCTCGCAAAAATGTTTTTTTTTTTTTTGGTGTTAAGCTGACATCTTTGGAACGTCCTAGCCACGCATGTCAAAAGATAAATCAAAATTCAGCGGTTGAATTATTACAGTTGGTCTGCGAGGTTTTTGCGGGTTTGCACAAGAGATTTGGGCAATCGCTTCAATGAAAATCTGGGTGGCGTTAATCTCATTCCGGTTTATTAGGCTGCTACTTAAGTCCTGGCACATGTGTAACGGTTGGAAGGAAACCAGGTGTTTCTGGAATGTTAGTGTATTCCATTTACACGATCCGCTTTCGGAAATGGATGGGGCCGACCTCTGAGTGATTTAGGTGAATCAGTCAACCCACCCATGGACGGCGTAATGGAGGGTGCGTGTTTAACGTTCTGGATCCTCTCCTCTGGTCTTGGGTCTTGCCATAAAGTCTTCAGTGGTCTACCATGTCTCCTAGGCTTCAGAAGCAGAAGGTATAATGCTTTCAGAAAGCAAATTACTTCGGGATTAAGCCCCACCACCCCGTAAATTTAATAAAAATATTAAAAAACTACGATTGTGAAAAAATGGCATATGTGTTCAAGAAAATTCTCGAGATTAATTTACTCTAAGCAGAGGCTTTGGATCATCTTTGTCACCAGAGTACCTTATTTTGAAGATAAAGTGCCACATGAAGACTGAATTTCTTTTCCCGTTGCTTAAATGAACATTTCTATAACACGTTGCATAACAGAAATAAAAATACTTAGTAATAATGAATAAATATTCTCAAGATAATACCCAACGACACATTAATATAGTAGACATTACAGTTTCGACACATCTTTTTACCTTTCTTAGCTCGTACATTACATTAATCTTTGATTTAAAAAAAGAAAATCTATTTCAATTAAGTTAATTTGGCATTTAAAATAATCTTAAGTCATAAGTAGAAAACAATAGAAATAATAAGTAAATTTGGTGAGTATGATAAATTATATTGTCTAGAAAATTACATAAATAAAATTTGCATCTATATAAAATTGAAATAGAGTTCCTGGAATTGAGGGCATAACGGTTGGAAAAATTAGTAGAAAAGTATAGGGATTAACGATAAATAAATATATATATTAATATCACCCCATTATTGAAACATTGTTTCGTTGCCACAAAGAATAATATTTCTATAAGTATTGCATTAAACTTAAAGTATATATATGATAAAACATAAACAGGAGAGATCAACAATCCAATCAACCAGTGCAACCTATAGAACACTTTCAGTTAGTAGTGCGTATATTAACAGATTGAGTTTGTTCATTTATACCATAATACATTGTCACGAGCTGCGGGTTGAACTAACTAAAAGAGTAACTGTGTACATGGTTATCACACTCTCTTGGCTAGGACGATGAGAGGAAATATGTTAATATCGTCACCTCAATTCACAATATTACATTGTCATAGGTTACCAGAAAGTTTAATTTCTACACACCTGATGTAAATGTCTTTCACATATATTTGAGCTGGACCCTCCAAGCGGGAGATGTGACATCAATTGATCCGACCTGCTTGTGAATATGTCTCTGGTGTTACCTACACTTCCTTTATGTAAGGAGACTCTCGCTAACCAATCATGTTGCAAGAAATATCCGCTCCTTTTTAGAAGTGCTGTTAACCGTCGTTTTCAAATATCCAGGTTTTCTCAGTAATGATGCTGAATCAACAAACACACTTTAACAAATAAGCAATGCATATGCCACATCTAACCTTTTAAACTGAAAATGAAGACTGGTAGAGTTAATATTAATGAGAACGCAGATATAATGAATTATTAAAAACGATTATGGAAAGGAAGAAAGAGATTAAGGAGAAAATATGAAATATTCATAAATATTTTAGCATTAGAGAATGTAGCATCAATTTTCATATTTAAAATGTGCGCTGCAGGTATAAACATCGAAGCTCCAAAGTGCTTCAAGTGCTTCAGTTCAAATCTTATCGTTTTTGCCGAACACGTCGAGATCAATATCATTAAGCCTAAGTTCTCTCTGTAAAATGATAAAAAACTAGTTAGATAGTTTGGAAATACAAGAACTTTGGCACCTCTGGGTTAGAAATTGTGCAGTACAGAAATTGTTCGTTGTTACACACTATTGTCGTAACAGAAATATTTATAACCATTGCTTCCGTGCAGTTAAGAGTAGAGTTTCCTGAGTAAAAGCTATTAGATATCACCTGAGCGTCTATGTCAGGCTTTTGGCAATCTTTCTCCGTCTGTTCAGCGAAATATAAAGGGATGATAATCTGTTAAAGGCGAAGAGATTAGCGGCAGGCCAACGACTGTAATAATCAAAGATGTAGAACAAACAATCAAAGAAGATCGAAGTATTGAGGATTTAGAGTGGGCTCTAAGGATGAATTCGCAAGTATTTCTAAAACTTTTCACGTGGGAAAAAATTCGTTCAAGATGGGTGTTTCACATTTTTGCCGGAAGGCAGAAGCTCTGCAGAGTAGAATGATGCTAAGAAGTGCGCCAAAGATTCAAATATTGTCACAGGGGATGAAATTTGTATCTGCTAATTTAACCCTAAAAGCAAGGCTTCAAGTCTTTCTTGCTGTCCATAAATCAATGAAATCAAAAGGGTAAGGGGTTCCGGAAAGAACATTTTCATAATTTGCCTTCCCAAGATGATCAACAATATCTATAAAACAGGCTGGGAGGGCTCCATGAGGGTTATTCTGTTCACATCAACCTTACAGTCCTGACCTGGCACTGTTACCTTCCACCACCTTAGAGGCTAGAGTCTTTTCAACCCTGAATCAACAATCGCACACTAACAACCTCGAACTGACTGCAATGCCATTATGCGATTGTCGTGCACTTCCGTAAGATGAGCGTTGAATGCAATGCCAAGGAGACTTATCTGAAAAGATTCCTCTTCAACTCTCGGATATTGAGTATCTCAAAACTTTCTAGTGTTTCTCATACCACCCCACTCAAGCAGTTTGAAATCTTGCGGCTCTTACTCTAATGGCTTGCTCTTTCCAATCGATGGTGAGAAAATACGTCATCCACTCAATGAGGCATTCCATTAGCTTAATGTATGTCAGGCGTTAAATGTGTTGACCACAAGTCAACAATACCCTCCTAAGTCATATTTAAAGTGTTATCATTAAAACACCAAATGTCTACATTCCTTTAGGTTATATTCAAATGAATTTGTCCGTAAATTATTTAAAGCTAGTTTGATTATTGCTTTTATGCACTATCTTTATTAGGCATACTTTGCTTATCTAATATGGTTATTGTTTTAATTGCCCTTGGTTTTTCCGATTTCTTCACTAATTTTTCTAGTATTACTGTTGTAATTTGGTCTCTCAAAAAGTTACATGTGATGATATAATGTTCAACCTTTAGACATTATATCATAGAATCTTCATAGTACTTTTCACCTGTCTTCTAAAATTTAGTCTTAGTATGATATTAATTATAGTAGAAGTGCTTTAGGAAGATATTTGTACCGCTGCGTTTATTTTTACATTGAGACTATAGTTATTAATCGCCTAAATGCGGTTGCCTACTGGAATGTGGAGCCGCCGCAATAAGAAAAAGGAAAGTAGAATATACTTATTTTAATGTGTTATTTTTACTGAAAGCATAAAAGGATACAGCAATTAAAACTAATACTAATAAGCACTATGCATTGTTGAAAAGGATGACCCTTAGCGGCAATACATTGCTGAAATTTGCTTAGGCAATTTCTGTATCTCATGTAACTTTTCTTCTATTTGGACACGACGGTTCGGAACACGTTTCTTTTTATTGAAAGTTTCTGTTTCTCATAACTTTTCAACAAGTTGGCGAACAGTTTTTCTACTTGGAATACGATTGCCAGAATATTTTCTTTCGAATTACCTTAGCACTTTCCTGCAAGAATGTATTTTCACAATTGTACCGTACATAAAATACTATATTTATGTAGTGGTATAGCTGACGAAGAGCAATTAACGCAGCATTTACATATATTGAAAGCACCAACTAAAATATGAATGCATGACCACTCGCTGACAAAGTCTCCCTCACACTAACTGCAAGCTGCTATCTCCACATGCGACATTGACAATTGGCTTCTTTCAGTACGCATGTGAGCTCTATCCACCCGTAACTCAAATAACCTCACTGTACTTAACTATATATGTCTTGCAACACTTAAATACTAATTTTTAATCTGCTGTAACTCTGAGCATGTAAGTATTTTACTGCCATAATTATTTTTTTCAGTTGAAAATATTAATTGTGTAACAAGAATAGAACATTTATTTCAATTTTTCGTTACAAAAAGTATAGTAAAATATTTATATATCATACATTCAAAATGTTTATAGCAAAATTAACAAAAAAACTAATTAAAATATAACAAACAGGAACAGTGCCTTCGGCAAACCCAGAAGACACTAGGTCCAACAAAAGTTAATAACCCATATATTTACCAAAGTAAGTAAACTGTGCTTCATTGCCTTGCATTGTTATATTTTCTGGGTATATCCAAACACTATATGGTTATCGAGTTCTACTGTTTCAATGTAATCCCTCATGTCTTTCTTCGTTTTCTTGCTTACTAATTTTTTCAACCATTTTGCTTTCACTTTACCTAAATAAATGCCAGTTTCCACCATGTCTTTTCTTGATTTAATATTCAACATCATTTTCCCTGTTATTTCTTTTGGTAGATTGTACCAAAGTAATTTAGTTTCCTCACATTATAATAATAAATGCCAATTATTGTCTTTATTCATCCAAATAAATATTCATCCATTAAAAAACTCCATCGTAGAGTACCAAAATGCATAAAAGATTTAAAAGAACATGGGGGGACGAAAATGTTAAAGCATTAGGTTTGTGAATCACTAGCAGAGGGACGTAGAAAAGGGGAGATGTGCCATTCTGTAGAACATACGCAGAAAAAATGTATGGAAATGTGTCACAACTGTTAGAAAATCCAACATCATAGTTTTAAAATTAACTGTAGGCAATAGAAAACGGATGTACGTAAATTCGCTTTCGTAAATAAAACCATAAATAATTGGAATGAAATATTACCTGAAGTTATCTTTGAAGATTGTCCTTCTCTGACAAGATTTAAAAGTTACCTAAAATTGTATATGTAGAAATATCTTATTGATATAAGTAGATATATATGTAATTAGTGTTCAAATATATTTTTTCCATATTACTTGAAATGTTATTTAAGGTCCTTATAGTATTAAATTGATTAACTTCATTTTACTTATTTATACAGAGGGTGCAAAAATGTATACACACGTCAAGTATAGAAAAAACTATTAACAAACAAAACTGAATTCATACAAACATAAAATGATGAGCACTAATCATCTTGCACCTTTATAGTAACAGCAGTTGCTCAAAGTGCCCACCATCCGAGTCGATACACTTCTGAGTACGTTAAACTACTGATTTAGCAACGTTTGCGAAAGTGTCCTCAGCGATTGCAGCACATGCCGTTTCAATTTCTTCTCAAAGTGCTGCAGTGTAGCTGATTTTCTACGGTATACAACATCCTTATAAGTTCCCCATAGGTAGAAGTCCAACGGAACTAGGATCCAGAGAACGCGGTGGAAACTCAATCGGACGTCTTAGTCCTATCCAGTGTCTTGGAAGATTGTCATCAAGGTACGCATGTACATCTCTGTGGTAATGTGGTCATCTGCCAAATCTGCCCTTGTGAACATCGCATACAGTTCCACGAGTCTCACATTTGTCTCGAATGCGTGCAATAGTTACTCGTGTTGGCGGTTCTGTTCTGTACACGCTTTTCTATTGCCTTTAAACTTCAACAACATTCTCAATTTTCCAATACCACTTCAAAATTGATTTCGGATGTTCAAACGATAATCTTGGCTCCATTTTGTTGTAGCAACGCTAGCATAACGTAATGTGGGTCACATCTGTTTACAGAATATTATACGATAATCTTGGCTTCATTTGTTCATTGTTGGTTTACTTATCACCTATCAACACTATCATAATATATGTGAGTCACATCTGTTTACAGGACATCACGCTACACACTGCTGTTGTTTTTCGATCGAATTTTGAAATATATTAAATAGATATCCACTGTGAAAGTGTGTATACATTCTTTTGGCACCATCCGTATTAATATTCAAGCCCAAAATTAAGATAAAGCTAATAAGTTTACAAATATATTTAATTATGTTAATATATGTAAAATGAAATTCACATGTATTTACTTAGTGTGAACTAATGAACTAAATCAAAACGTTTTCAGCTAGGTGAAATGTCTTTAAGTTAATATTTATGAAATTAAGTGGGAATCAGATTTATATGTGTAAATTAAGTTTTCATGTATTTAGTGATTTTGACTTAATTAACTAGGTTGAGCGTATCTAACTAGATTACATGCTTTTGGTTAACTGGCATGTAAAATGTGCAAAATTAATTTGGCATGTATTTAAGTTATATTGATTTATTTAATTCTAAGTTGCAGGTATTTAATTAAATTAATTGTTTTATTTTTAAGTATTTTGCTGTAAATAATCACTGTATTTGAATTATTCTTCACTGCCACCGGATTTAAGCCCAATCGCAGTAAATAAATAAATGCATACATACATTAAATAAATTGATAGGTCTGCCCACGTGAACATTGCAAAAGCATTCTTATACAGAGATCTTCAAGATATATTGTAATTTTAGATAATTGTTCCAAAATATATTGCTTTTTTCAGCCTAAATTATCTTGAAATATAAAATCCTAGCATTGATAAATGAGGTTTCGTCTAATATTCGAAATAGCCTTATATTCAGATAAATACGACATAATAAACACTGGATAAGAAGAGCTTTTGCTTAAACTTTTGACGTGGACAAGAGAAGTTTTACTCACCTCATGAAAACAGATCTACAAAGTTTTGCATCCAGCAATCGATTTTTGGGCTCTCTGAAAGCAGAATTAGACTATTTTTGTAATATCAACAAGTAAAGCTAATTCCCATGGTTAACCCATTTTTTTAAAAAAAATGAAATATCTCTATTGTTGTTTTCTGTTACCTCTTAAAATATCTAAATTTATTTTTTGTGGATAATAACCTCTGAATTCAAGTTATCCAAATTTACAGCAGGACGATTTGTTCGGATATTTTACACATTGAAATATCTGTTTATCTGTTTTGGTGGTTGGTCATAGCGGAAGAGAGGTTAGTGGAAAACGAATAGACAGTGCCGATAAGAGCTTTATCTGAAATGTTGAACATGATGTATAATATCCTATTCAGATCTAAATTGTTTTACATAACTGTCATTCCTATGTGATTGATATTGTTCACAAATTTTTCCCCTCTTGTCCCAACAGGATATCAAGTTGAATTCCGCCGCAGTCGTAAAATATGTACATATGCTGCGAGTGGGGGCAGTCACCTGGAAAACTGGTCAGCAAACCAACTCTTTTCCCTTTGTAACATCAGTTTTACCGAGCTATAGCTAGTTCTGGGACCAATAACTTGTCTGTTGCAGCAGATTAAATTTTGGACTTGTGTGTGTGCCTCTAATCGCCCATGACAGTCATGTTGATATCTGTTTATTAAGCGGGACAGGGTGGGAGGTCCCAGTTCACGGTTGGTTGAGCGCGAAAAGCCATATCTATTGATTGATGTAGTGTGATAGTGCTGTGGTATTGCCGTCTTGCACTCCCAGCCTCTAGCTCTATTGGAACTTAGTTATTACTGAGCATCATAACGCAAATTTGCGCTTCTGTACCCCGCCGGCATCTGAGGACTCAATTTGCATGCGGCATACTGCAACTCTCCCGTATTTGGCTCTTTAGAGAGGCGGGTATCGCTCTGTCTGGACAGTAAATGTAAAAACAAAACACACACACAAACCGTTCTCTTCTGTGGTTATCTTTTTGGAGGGAGAGTAGACAGTCGATGGAGGCCTGCCAAATGCAGAAGTAAAGTATAAAATAATCCATCTTACTTTTTTTCAATAGCGCTGGTTGTTTTCTTTTAGTCTTTCTTTAGGTTTTTAAATACTCTTTGGGGCATCTAAGGACTCAACGTAAATGTTAACCACATTAAGGTTTTTTCGCAGTTTTACAGTTCACCTCTCAACGAACACTGATCATTGCAGTTAGCTTCGATATGCAAACATGAGAGAATAGGCTAATGTAGGAAACATTTACAACACCTCTAAGCTCTCTGGGACTCGGGGAAAGATTTCCATTTAGTAATTGCACTGTTTGTTTTACACCAGAACGATCCAGCTTCGAATCAACTGAAGGTTGTGGAAATTAATGGTGGACAAATCTAAACAGTTTTCTACTGGTGTTCATTCCGGACAAAGGCGATCGTTAAGTGCTCTTAAATCATAGAACCTTCGCTTTGAATGGAGAACAAGATGAATAAAACTATTCAAGCTACACTAGTGGTGCCTTCCCGCTCCTATCTGCAGAAGAGCTGTGTAATTTGGGTAGGTTGCAGCCAAGCAATACTCCATGCACTGTTACACTGTTGGAACTTCTCGTTGTCCAACGGCGAGGGCCCATTGCTATGTGCCGACAAGTACAGCGAAACACAAAAATGAGTAGGAAAACATTGAACTTATCTAGCGGTAAGAGAAGAAAAATCTCCTAGATTTGAATTTATTTTTATATAACCTCACAAAATGAAATAGATCAATTTAATTAATATTCGCCTCCTACAAATCACAATTTTATATTAAACTATTTAAGCTTTTATACAAATAGAAACATTATTTTTTTAAAATTAAAGAATTAAAGGAAACCAATGAAAAAACAATAATAAATATACCTACGAGAGAAAGGGAAGGTCTCTAGTGGAGCAAAAACGTGCACAAATCGGTAAGTAATTTTGTAATATCCTACATTAATATATTTATAATATATATGAAAATTTTTGAAAATATTATAAAGTAATCTTATAAATAAGTTGAATACGTGTATGTTACTTTCCACGATAGTGTGCATGCAGGTGTTATATTAGTTCAGCGATGTGTATGTTGCAGCAATAGGACTATAAACAAATGCCAGTCATGCTCATTGTTTAAGGTACTTCATTTCGGTTTAAACGAAAAAGCTGATATTGTGATGGGAAAATATGATGTACTGGCATATCGGCATGCTATCCTATTTGCTTCCTAAATAATATCCAGAGACGTATATTTTGGTAGAAGGAAAACTTATTAGGATTTCTGCTTTAGAGAACCAAAAGTAGCAAATTAATACACATCAATTTTCGGCCTCTCAGTCGTTCTTAATTTATTCAGCACCATTATCTGTTGCCAATGTAAAAAAATAATATCAAATATCCTAAGATAATATATTTTTAATGCCGATGTTTTATGGAAAAATGTTGAAAATTAAATAAGTTGTAATTTAAATTTGCAACTTTCTCACTTTCCTGTTTTTTTTTTCCCCTGTGTTATAGTCATTAAGAGTTTTTAGTGATTTATTATAGCTTATTTATTCTTAAAGTTCACTAATAACGATGCGCAGTAAAGTCTTTTTATTTTGCACGTCTCCCCCGTCATTTGACTTGTAGTTTTCTTCCACTACGCATGTGTGGTGTTCGACGACTTTCACCCCAAATTTGTTGATGCGTTGTGTAGACCCAAACATATTTTGCTCCACGAATGTACCCAAAACTTTTTCTGCTCGGTCATGTTTTCGTCTAGGACCCAGATTTAAATTCCAAAAATTGTAAGTTGACCAACTTTTCTATTTAATTCCAGTAGTGCGATAACACGATTTGTTGCATCCAAAAATGTGATATCTGATACATTTGCTCTCTCGCAAATAATTTCAAATTGTTAACACCCAATGACGAGATTCAAATCTATTCTTACGGAATAACTGTTTTTCATATTCCATTGGATTCACAAATGAATAATCGATAATGTTAAAATAGTATTGAGTTACATGAAACAATAAATAGGGCATATTTTATTATCTGTATATAACAAAGTATTAAATGTACTCCATTTTTATTATTTTCACAAACTTTTGCTGCACCTTATTGAACACATGTGTTTAATGGCGTAAAACATTTAGAAATTTTTACATTAATATGAATGTAATACAATTTTGTTTACATTGCTCTGAAGTACATTTGTGAGCAAGAATCTCATAGAATGTAAATAAATTTTAACATCAATCTTAACCTAATTTAGGGTTTTAATGGCACGCTCTGCCTCACTCCTTTACGCGCCTTTATATTTCTTGTATGCTCACTTATATCGGGTTATCCAATTATTTGATAACCGGCTTGGCGGCCGGGACTGCATCGGCTGATATGTCATTACTCACGGCCAGCCGTGAGGTCGATTGTAGATATACCAGCATGATATTCTCTCATGCCCCCAAAAAATAGTGTTGGAACTCCCTTCCTCCATTTTCTACAGGTTTTTGACATTTGCTTATGAAATTACCCCATTACCCTTTTTAATTCCCTTTGATAAATTAACTTTTTATCCTAATGGACGTTATCCTGTAGTTTGTCTAAAGTTTGTGTATATTACCAATTACAATTTTTAATGGCGTTTAACGCTCGTTTTTACTACTGAGGTACCACAGGCAGTGGACATTGATGATATGTAAAATGAAAAGATATATTGCAAAAGGGTTCATTGAAGGAAGGAAACGTTCCTGCCCTACGTTTAGGATACCTCCCCGGCATTTATAATTTATGAGGAATTAGGAAAACCTAGAAAAACTCCAGGGAGGACGGCCTGGAGGGAATCGAGCCCCATACCTCCCGCTCACAAGTCCGCGTCTTAACGACTTCGGCCACCTTTGGCGGTCTCATCACGACTTGGAACCTGATAATCTGGGAAGTTATCTTCAAATAATCTCTTATTGCACGAGCGGATTCGGTACGGACGTGCAATCACAAATAAAGAGTCTGTTATTGTGTAACAGAATGTGTTTGTCATTTAATTTTCTTAGCAGACTTTACTCTAGGGGAAGCTGTATCTTTCACTATTCACTGTTTGGCGTAAGACTTAAGGCCAACGTAACAGTTCGGAAATCCCGCCCTCTTGCCTCGACTCGTGTAGCCCGGCCGGATGAAGTCCCCTGCCACGGATGATGCAGTACTACAAAAATTTGCCGGAACTCACTATTGTTGCAATGAAATGTGTATGGACAAAATAGTCTGGCATTATTTAACATAAATCCAGTGTCTGACAGTTATTTCCCGCTGCAGTCTACAATAAGTCATAACTTACAATTCAAGAAAAGGCCTTGACCGCTTTGTTGCATGGATCACCTGCGCACTAATAGTCACTGTCTTATATTCATAGCTCGATCATTAAATGCTTTGCGCTTATGTGTTTTTACCTAAGAATCCTGTAAAGTGTGTAGCTGACGGCAGCTGTAAAGCTCATAAAACCCCACAGCGGCCAGTACGTTGTGTGGAGTCAATTGCTACTGGCTCGGGGCTACATCCATATTCAGGAATTCTTGTCGTGTCTGAACAGGTGGGTTGTTTACTACTTCCCTCTCATCAGACATTCCCCTTGTCTAGGTTGCATAAGCGGCTTGTCGGGTATCCACAAGTGAAAACTCTCTCTTTTAGTCATATTTTATCAATTTATATGCAAATACACGCATAACATGGCTATAACAAGAATGAGAGATATGTATCTGAATCAATATCTAGTCATATAATGGACACTTTGCTAAAATTCAGCTAAGGTCACATTGCCTCGTTTGAAAACGTGAGCAGGGTAGTTTATTGGCCAAATTGCCATGAACAAAATAACCAATCTTAACGAAATTCCTTCATGAGAAACTTAAATGGGTGTTTCGTTATGGAGCCAATTTACACGTTTCAATTTGAAAAACAATTTACTGTTAATGAGAAATAGCCAGCTATTTTATGCAATCTATTAAAAGGGAAAAAGGATTAAAAGCCATAAGATTTACATGTCTAATCGCTAGCAAAATTCCTAAATGGGTCGCAACAGTATATTAGGCATATTCTATTAAAAGTCTTGCAGTTTGTTTTGTCTTATCCCCCTTTGTCTTGTCGTGCGAGGTACCAGCTTTTAAATGCTGAAATGTTTTGTCTTAGGTTGATAAATTTAAATATCTCAATCTATATATATAAAAATTAACACTAATAATAAAAGTAGATAAAGATAAAACACAGAGAAAGAGTCACACTTGAAATTGCTATATTTCGAACTACTGGGAGTTCTTCAATGGCAAGAAGCTAGACATTCTTGCCATTGAAGAAGTCGCAGTAGTTCGAAATATAGCAATTTCAAGTGTGACTCTTTCTCTGTATTTTATCTTTATCTACTTTTATTATTAGTGTTAATTTGTTACATTGTTAATAGTGCTTCTTTATTTTTATTTTTCATTAGTATTATATATATATATATATATATATATATATATATATATATATATATCTCGTACGAAATAAGCTGCTAGGTCAGTTATTTGTAGTAAGTAACAATGACGGAAATAAAGATTGCGCAGAGAAAATAAGCGATGCATTGAACGATCCTTCAAAGGTCAGCTGGCAGTAGGCTTTTTGCTTGTGAGTGAGAGAGGAGGAGAAAGAGAAAGCAATCATTAGAAACATGAGAACACGATGAACTTTTATGCATATAAGGAATAACCGAGCTCTTAATTTTCCTCACGAAAGATCTAGAATATATATCTTACACTCGCGCCTGTATTATGCAATTATTCGAGCAAAGGTTCTAGTTTTTAAATTGGTTTCAAATGACCTCACGATGACAAATGATCTTGAATTATTTAAAATCAGAAGACATGGCGTCTCATCTGTTTTTCAACTGTGACCTACACCTCGTAAAAAGATATACATTTTATTGGACACCTTCAACATTGTAGTGTAAGAAGATATGCATTTTATGAACAGCTTCAACATTGTAATGTAAAAAGATATACATTTTATTGAACAGCTTCAACATTGTAATGTAAAAAGATATACATTTTATTGAACAGCTTCAACATTGTAATGTAAAAAGATGTACATTTTATTGAACAGGTTCAACATTGTAATGTAAAAAGATATACATTTTATTGAACAGCTTCAACATTGTAATGTAAAAAGATATACATTTTATTGAACAGCTTCAACATTATAATGTAAAAAGATTTACATTTTATTGAACAGCTTCAACATTGTAATGTAAAAACATATACATTTTATTGAACAGCTTCAACATTGTAATGTAAAAAGATATACATTTTATTGAACAGCTTCAACATTGTAATGTAAAAAGATATACATTTTATTGAACAGCTTCAACATTGTAATGTAAAAAGATATACATTTTATTGAACAGCTTCAACAATATATTTGTAAAAAGATATACATTTTATTGAACAGCTTCAACATTGTAATGTAAAAATATGTACATTTTATTGAACAGCTTCAACATTTTAATGTAAAAAGATATACATTTTATTGAACAGCTTCAACATTGAAATGTAAAAAGATATACATTTTATTGAACAACTTCAACATTGTAATATAAAAAGATTTACATTTTATTGAACAGCTTCATCATTGTAATGTTAAAAGATATACATTTTATTGAACAGCTTCAACATTGTAATGTAAAAAGATATACATTTTATTGAACAGCTTCAACATTGTAATGTAAAAAGATATACATTTTATTGAACAACTTCAACATTGTAATGTAAAAAGATATTCATTTTATTGAACAACTTCAACATTGTAATGTAAAAAGATATACATTTTATTGGACAGCTTCAACATTGTAATGTAAATTACACCAGTATTTCATTATGCTTTTTATAAACATTATGCGTTTTATAAACATTACTGTACTATAGTTTTGAGAAATTCATAACTCATATTTATAAAAAAACTGTAAATTAAAAATTTGTAAATCATTCTAAATTCAATTTTTAGAGATTGTCAGTTTATACTATTGCAAATGTTCTGTTATAGTGTGAAACTATAACCATAACATACCATATGGTGAAATAGGACTTATTTACTTCGATATTAAATAAAGAAATATTAAAATAATAAAATCACATCTAGATGAATGTAAAATTCGAAGAAGATAACACTAGTAGAGAAATAACTATTTTTATAGAAAATAGTTTATGTAATGGAAAACCAGAATTGAAAGGAATTTAGGAGAAAACAATATAAGCTTTCTTTTAATGTATATTTTTATATTTCCGTTAAATATAAGGGAGTATTACGAGTTACGATTAACGTAAAGATAATAAGGAAAAGTAAAACGTGTTTTCTTCTAACAAGAAAGTACACATATCAGAAACAATATTGTTTTGATCAATACCATAGCCTCTTCGAACTGATGCGACAAGCTGTGTTAGAAGACTGATGGAAATCTCTCTTACGGTTAAAACACTCTCTCCTAATCGAAAATGAAAACCTGCTTTACCCTAAATCACCAATTAGGTGATATATAGAGGCCGGTTCAATTGTTTTTTCCATCACTTTATAAAGTTCATCTAACTCGTTTTATACCTAACTTTTTCAGACGAAACTTACAAAACAAACAGTACTAACAAGGACACCATCAATAAATGCGATTTGATACACAAAATTTATACAGTTTATTCTGTTTATACAAATGCAACAGAAAGCGAGCAAAAATTTACTTAGTATGGGCTAGATTCCAAATATCGGCCAATCATTCTACACATACTTTCATCATTTATCTTTGATCTTACATTGGGATATGTTTTTTCCACCAACCCCGAAAGAAATTTTACTAAATAAATAAAAACACAGCTAAGATCATCTGTTAAATATTAAGCAAAGTAAGTACTGGTTCAAATTTTATATGATTGATAGGTAATAAATGTGATAACATCAATGCAGTCAAATCGACAATTTAGTTACCAATTAAAATAAATATAGACTACATATAGTGTTAATAATACATTTATCTGTAGTTATCTACCTTCACAACGACATTCTAATATAGATTAAATACAGAGCGAAATAATGGCTAAATATAACGTAAGTTTCAATAATAATAATATAGCTGAAAATCATTATGAGGAATACCATTTAACGATAGGGCAAATACACTACATCATTAATTCAGAGTGTTACTTTAATGTATATTTATCACCAAAGATATGCAAATAATGATGTGTTGCTAATTTGTAATGGGAGTATATGTTTATCTGAATTAACTGCATTGTAATGCTTTTATCGTAAAGTTTAAATACGGTTATGATAAATGTTAATATATTTCTTTATTTGGTACCTGCAACAGAAAGCACTTTCCAATAATGATAATTCTCATTGTAAATACTGAAACAAAACAACGATAATAAAACTAGTATATAGTACAAATTTACAGTGCATAGGAAATTTCATGAATAACAATTAAATTTAACCTTCTGAACACATATATCTTGAAAATGAAATGGGTAATGCAAGCGCAATATTTTTACTGTCATTGATGTGCGAAATGTAACTTTGATTAAGATTTATGGATGAATTCCTATTCCCATTTCACAATAATAACTTTCATTATATAAGAAATAGTAAGGTTTTGCTCCATTGTATAATATAAACTTTTGTAGAAATAATGAAATATTGCATAATGATTTAGCTAAATATTTTATTTCAGGCGAATAGAATTACATTTCAATATTTTCATCTATTATACCTTATCTTACACGCGGTGGCCTTACAGAATTTTCTCCTTCACTAATGATCCTGTCAGAATATGTCAGCTAAGATGTCAGTGTTTTCTCAAAATTCATGCATTCAAATAAAAATTAATTATTGTTCATTATTTATGAAAAACAGCTATATGCTTGCAGGTATGTACATGACGAAGTTTTACCACGCAAATTCCTGGAAAGACATGATTCTTAATGCATAATATCTACTAAAAAAACTGTGTTAGTATTACATATTCCTGAGAGTATCCTGCTGTTTATGCAGGGTATTCTAGGTAAATAGAAGAGACTGAAGATGTTTTTTTTTTTAAATAAATAACCCTGGATCTGAAACTAACATCGAGTTCTTAGCCTTCGAAGAAAATGTTAGAAATTAGAAGCGTGATTGAGAATAAAAAATAGTAGTTTTCATTAATTTATAATGACAGTCATAATCCAAAACCACTAAAGTGTGTAATTTGTTAAAATCCATCTCATTGGCAACATTTACTGTCTTCATGCTCGAGTATTTTTCCGATTATTCGGAATCGCATGTGGTGTCAACATAACGGTGTACCTTCTCACTTTTACAGTGCAGTTTGATACAAATGAACTCATGGCATGGTCTGCTCGTTCTGCCACCTCACACCACTTTGGTGTACTTGATGAGCTTATGTTGCACAACTCTATAGATGCAAAAACCCGCCTAGTTTTTGTAAAGGATTACATTGTATTTTTAAATGTAATAGTTTTATTTTCAGTCACATCTGAAGGCCTTTTCCATGTCTTATCCTTCATAGATTGAGTATTATAAAATATTATTAAAAATTAAAAACGATATAAGTAATTGTATGTTGTCAGATTTTAATTTTTTATTATTATTTTATATTATTGTTACTATTCTGTAGCATAGTGTAAAACAATAACCGTAACCACCATAAAGTGTAATGGAACTCTTATTTTATTTGGAGATTATAAATAATAATAATAATAATAATAATAATGATAACAATAATAATAATCCTAGAAGTTCCAGTATTGCATTTAGGAACACCCGGTATTTTATTGCGAATCGCAACTTAAAGAAAAATAAAGAACTTTGCTTTTTAGATTTAATTTACCTGTACTACATGAAGATATTCCTTTAGGTAAAAAGAAGCATTTCTGGAAAAAAAATTCCTGTCCTCTTCTTTACGGACGGAAAATAAATTTATTGCACTCCACAAACATCTCTCAAAGTGCCTAATTTTAATGAAGAGAAGGGGAAAGGTGCAAGATGGGAGTCGTTTAGCCTCTGTTTTATGCGTGTAGTAGTGTTCCTCACGGGAGAAATAAGATCCTTCCTTGGTCTGTACAAGGGTCGAATTACTACAACGGTTTTCAGCTGCTGCATGATTTCACCGTTGAGGGGCGGACATCTTCTCTAGCGTAATTTGTTTTAAAACGTTACGTCCGCCTTCTCTTCTTCCCAGCTTTATAAATATGCACAGTGGAAAACCCAACATTGTTTATTTTAGGGTATTTCAACATTCCTCCTCAAAGACGTTTTGTTACGTCTTTTTTTCTCCTTTCTTTCTTTTTAAAGAAAGCGTTAAATTTGTACAATACTTAGTATGCATTGTGTTGGTGCGTTTTGTATGCAGTTCTATAATAACCGATATTAAAATTACTATAAATATATGCTATATGTACTTTAGCAATTTATCATTTTTATTTTGCCGGGTAAAAATAAAAATATTCTATTTGTTTGGGATGTTTCATAATGAATTGGTTATTCTTTTAACTCAAGAACTAACTTTTGCATTTGCTTCTGTCTTATCCCTTTTAGATAATATTCTAATTTACTTCATCTATTCAAAGCCCTTTTACTCTCTCATCCCGATTCATTTGCGGTATTCTGCTGCTTTCCGATTCTAAAATATATATTTTCTTTTTCTTCAATCGGATAAATATATACTTTAAATGTTGTCTTCCCACACTGTATTTCAGAGCATAGCCGAGATTTTTCCATTTACGATGCCCCATTTATTATTAGAACCCTGAGTTTGGACACCAAGAATTTCCAACCAATTCTCAATATGTAATTGTGCATGGAGTATTGTATGGCGGCAGCCCATCTCACCCATGCGGATAGTAGATAGGAGGCGCCTTCACTGTAGCTTGAACTGTTTTGATTCATCATAGTTTCCTTTCAAAACGAAGGTTCTCTGACTGACAAACCCCTAACGGTATACAAAGTGATCAAAAGCAGGGCTCTATTTATTATTAAGCTTCACTCGCGAACTTCTCGCATCTGAGTGGAAGGCAAGGATTTAATAACCAATAAAGTGCAAAGGCACAAGTATTCCCCTCAGGGACGATGCTGTACATAAAATGTTTTCATTAGAAAAGTAGTTAATTTAATAAGGCTGTAACTCCAAGAGCTGAGAATCAGAAATAATTCAAAATGTTCAAATGGTTTTGAAATATATTTCTTAACAAGTATGCAATTAAATGCGTTGTATTAAATTTTAATAGTAAATATTTTAAATAGGTAAAAGTTAATGAAAAATGTGTAAGTGTTGATTTTAATGATATATACCAAGAGTACGTAATAAATATGAAATGCTATAGACTTTTCTTCCAGATTGTTAAATCCCTTTAATTTAAGCCTCGTGAATGAAGTAGTGGCATAAGAATTACATATTCGTCTTTTGCGAATGTGATTCTTTTATTGCACACCCTGAAATATCAAATATTTCCAGACAAATTGACTTACAATTAGTCAAAGAGGTTATTTACGGACGCTCCTTAACATCTCAGGTAATCAGCGTCCCATTCAAACCAGGACGTGAAACGGCCGGCAAATTTTGCTCAGAGGCCTCTTTTTTCAGGCTTGAGGTTCTTTATCGTAAATGCTCGACACGGAACCCACGACTGGATTTTTACGCCCGAAAAAATCCATCGGTCCTGGCCGAGATCGAACCCACAATCTTGGGTTTAGGAGGCAAGTATGGTTACCACTACACCACCAGGACCGACTAAAGATGACTTGCAAAAGAGTGTATGTGTATACCCTTTGACGTTGTTTTTTTTTTTTTTTTATTTATTTATTTAAATTGAAAGTGGAAAAATTGAGCCAAGTTGTATTACAACGAAAAACCACTTGGCATGTCAGATGGAACTATGTATAAAATTAGTTATTTGTTGCATTTGTGCTATTCAAAATAAAATCCCTAACAATGTCTATGTTCGCATTTACTTAACAAAATGCACCTTTGACCACTAGTGGTCTTTGAAGACAAATGCCAATTCAAAGCATGTGGTACAAGTGTACGTACAAGCTCGACTGGTAGCAGAAAGCGAACTAAGGGGTCTAAATGGAACCCTCTAGTGGGCAACTGCGGCGTTTTACAGGAAAACGAATATCACTATCAAATTCAGAGATAAGTAAATAGGATTTTTATGTTTTAATGATACTTTGAAGGCTCGTGGTAAAAAAAAATATCTAATCCGCGACTAAAGAAAATCACCAAAAATCCTAACCAGGGGATTGAAGTTGTCCACACGGATCTCGGATGCTACTTAGGCCATTTCGCTCGGATCATGAGTATTGAGAAATTCTGTATTGTGGAAGATGTAGCATCTGTTTTAATAAACTCTGTATTATATTATATTATTACTATAGTGCAGGTATTATGCATTATAAAAGGTAGAAATAAGTGTTCAAATCGGGCACCAAAAATTAACTGTTGTGACCAAATTAACAAATAATGTACAGTTATGCAGTATACAATACATTTCCGTAACTTTTTGTCTTACTGTAATTTGTCAAAATGTGTCATTTAAATATTGAACATTTTAGGAAACGATCCATTTGGTGGAAATAAAAAATTCTTCAAAAATTATAATGAAAACTGATATCTATGATAAACGTGTCATTCTAAATGGGCCAGTAGTAAACAATGTATAGGAACCGCTAGTATGATTTCCAGGCAAGTATCTCTGCTACACCATCAGCACTTTCTCTCCGTTAGAATTTCTCTTCACGATTTTGAAATAACTCTCATTGCTTTCAATATTTGCACTTTAAAACGATTTCAACTTCCTACAAAACGTGAACTTTAGTCAGAATGAAACATCCTTTGCTTCTAGTTTTATTATCTGAGCAGAACGTTTGCCATCACAAAAAGAAGGTTTCAGGTTGACTTACGCTGTTTTTATCTCTATTTTGATTACCATTTACTGCTCACCAAGGATATAAATAATAAGAAAGTGTATATAATAATTAAAATTTTAATTTCGTATGAATAATGCAAAAGCAATTCAGAAACAGCTAAAGGCTTTCAATTTTTTTTTAAAAAAAAAGGATATGAAACGCCAAGGAAATGAATAGAGGCGTATATAGTAAAATACCTCTTTAATTTTCCTAAAAACTCCGCAGTGTATATGGGACAACATTCAACCAGCTATGTTAACCTAAAATTAATTGTAATGACAATGGAGTTTGCAAAACATCTTTGAATGCAGATGAGACTCGAAAAGACGTCTTGAAGACCTTTTTTCATATCGGAAATAATGGAAACTGTGACATTCTCCTCGCACAGCCTATGAAGTGCATGTGTCATACGCTCAATATTTGCCTGTCTGTTCCAATTTATTTATACAGGGTGTTATTGAACGACTTTACCGCAAGTTAAGAACTGGGCAACATTTCAATAGCGCGACATGAAATCAGAGAACTACACGGAGGAAGATCAGGAAGCATACAACACAAGAAGATCTCATTTGAAGTACAATCGGGGCTAAAATCTGGGTGGGGAATGGATGGAGCAGTAGATTAAAACTGGGGCCAAACTCATTGAACAGGGACTCAATTGGTTTAAGCTTGGGGCATAACTGATGAAAATGAATCGAGAATCTGTCCATTATGTGGCGCGGAGGAAATATATCCTGGCGAACTGTAGTAGTACAGGCTCCTTTATTGATTCTAACATGTTGGACTATGCCGACAGCAAGGTAAGCAGTGTGTAAGTAAATTCCTGTCAAAGGTGAGAGGAGCACAGGTCTAAAAAGTCTGAAAGCTGAGGAGAGTGAAGAGAGAAACTGAATTGAAAATATTGCTGTATATATTCGCTTATTCCACTGAACTGGGGTCTTACGTTCTGGGTGTTTTAGTCTGCTAATATTGCGATTCATATCTTATTACTTTAGCTAATTGAGGTAATACATATTTACTTCTTTACTGTATATTATGAAAACCCCTACCCGTAGACCCTGCAAAAGTTGAAAGAATACTGTCATATACACTAATTTCAATAAATACACGCATCCATTTATTCATTTATTCAACATTTTCAGCGTTTGTACTGATGTTTTACACAATAAATTTGAGAAAGAGAATTTATAGTTTGTATGTTTAAGTTTCAAAGTTATGGCATTAAATTTCTAAAGGACTAACTAATTAAATTCCCATTGAAAATAACGGATGTAAGTTGTGGAGTACCCGTCCTTGGCGCATCGATAAGACACTGGCGTTATTGTTATAGATTTGTAGTGTAGTTAATTATTATTATTTTGCTTTTACATATTATTTGTGACC
Source organism: Metallyticus violacea (assembly GCA_030762175.1). Classification (NCBI taxonomy): domain Eukaryota; kingdom Metazoa; phylum Arthropoda; class Insecta; order Mantodea; family Metallyticidae; genus Metallyticus; species Metallyticus violacea. The sequence goes on from CM060840.1 coordinate 58,789,434, forward strand.
ACACTTCATCATGAAATAAAACTAAATAAAATCCTCTGCAGGACCCGAACCTACGGTCTTGGAATACACAGTAATCATTAGCCCCATAGTCGAGTGGATAATTCCCTCTAGACAAGTACACAACACGATAAATCAGTTAACGTTTGATCGGTACTGTACTGTCATGTAATTAAATATTTTATTGATAACACTAATGATGGACTAACGAAAATGGAAATTTTTTGTTCACATAGTATGTTTGGAGGCATTCCAAAACAAAACGTTACCCTATTTTTATCCAACGCTCGCCACCTATTTAATTTCAATTTCTTTGTCTCCATATAAGTACATTATTTTCTTCGTGAAAATATCTGAAATTCAGTAGTTCATGAACAAGGTGCAACATTTGTTACAAAACAATAAGCAATATATTGTGAACGTTTTGGCTAGTTCTAGATATCAATAATTAAAATAAGTAATTAGAGATATAGAATTCACGTACATTGCTCCAACCATCGGATAATTAATGTGTACGGTTCCTAATTAAGAAATAAAATATATATTTGGATTATATTTAAGCATAAATCTGAAGTTAAATTATTGCAGTTTCTTTGAATTATCACGTTGTCCTCATAACAAAGCTGAAACGATATACTTTTAACTTTTCTAAAATGAAAATATACTACAGAAAGCAGATGCAGTAAATCTAACGATGAAAAAAGCAAGAAGTTATGATTATGTAAATGAAACATTGTTCCGTTTTAAAACAAAGCTTTTCATTCACCGTTTCAGGAGGCCGTTTGTAGACAGCACCATTTGTCATCGTAGCACTTAATTTAAAATATAATGAGGTCTGCGGAATTCCAATTATTAGATGCTCCTAGCCGTTAAATAAGGTCTGTGTTTTCTTCTCCCAAGAAAACAGAGAAGAACGATAATCTGGGAAAACTAACCACTTAGTGGAAACTAAAAGTTAGCGTTCTAATGCAAGAAAAAATTCTGGCATAATTCCTTTCTACATTCTCAAAAGAAATAATTAATGGCAACAGTGAGCAGATTCTTGGAGTGTTATTTGAAAGTATATACTTTTTTATATTCATCTTAAGCTTTCGTTAGGTCTTTTAATTGCATTTCGGTCCTCACCCCCCTGAAGGGCTAGCTAATCTGACAAAATGCTTAGGAGCAACAATAAAAAAGGAAAGGCTAACATTTTATAAACTTGCAGCAGGTCCTTTGTAGCTATCTGGCTCCAAAAATATTCTCATATGCATATTCTCCAAACAAACAAGCAGAAACATTGGGAGCGCATTTTTTTTCCATGAAACTGTTGATGAATATGTAATAATATTTTTATTTGAACTAATTTAGCTTTTTAACACCCTTTATTTGTACCTAAATTTTAAAGTAGACGCATTTATTTTCAACAAAGGCAATTGAAGTTTCATTCTACCCACTTTTTAGGTTAATAGATATATCTGTTTTTATAACTTAATTCTATAATATTTTATTTAATTGCTTCTAATATATGTACATTTGGGTTGTACTGATTGGATTAATAGGTTGAAAGGAAGATATTTCGTTACTTTAGGCCTCGCTCGTTATGTTATGCCTATAATCCTCAGTGAGGGCACCTTCAGGAGGAAGGGATGTGTGAGGAAGACTGTGCGCAGCAGGAATTCATTGGCGATGAGGCACGGGCGGTACACTGGGTCCCTAACATTATTTCTAGGTAGAACAGCCTAATTTATATGTAGTCATAAGATACACTTCTATACCAGACCGGCACAGATACCTTTTCAAGGCGCAAGCCACCGTCACACCGCACTGATTTACCTTAACCTGTAATAAAACAACGGAATGAGACGATATAAAGTGGAAGAGTGAAAACTTCTTGGAAATTAAAGACCCATCTAGCATTTGCCTAAGCAACCAAGAAAAAGCCCAAAGTAGGATGGCTAGCTCCAAGGAACTCCCTGAATGCGAGCCCAAAGTATTAACGCCTGAGGCATCTACTCGTCGTCTTTTGTTTACCATTTTTTGCCGCCATAGTTTTCAGATTAATATGATTGCCCTGTTTTTTATTCTTAACTATTAGCGTACTTTTATAATTTTTAATAACTAGTCAAACTGTATGAACTGCTTTACAAATTCCTATAAATCTATATTTTTATTTCTTTGCGTATATTTTCTGTAAGGTAATATTTCAAAAATTTACCTTTTTTATTGCTTGTTTTTATTAAATATAATTAAAGAATTTATAGTTTCAGTTTTATTTGTTTTGTTTTATGGCTGTAGTGATATTAAACATGTAACTGTATTTTACTATACCCTTTCTGTAGTTAATACAGTATGTTTTCAGTCAATGCACTACTTTGTATTTTTATTATAATTATTTGTTGCTGTCTTGAAGGGAGATTACTCTTTCTTTAATTCCCCGCAATACATTTCATGTACCGCTACCTTTTATCCGCTGCTGTGCAGTGTTTCCTGCCTCCACCTTTCTCAACCACCCTCCATTGAGCACCAGCTTGGATACGGCCCGGAGCAACAGCCAAAAATAATGATGCTGTTAGTAATAGCCTATCCATTTACCGAGGGAGTTGGGGATGGCAGGCCGAATCGAATATGCAGCGATAATTTAACCTAGGGTGGTTTGGCGTCTAGTAATGGAACGTTGCGCTCGGCCAGGGCATCATCGCTGATAAGCACATAGGCGAATGAATATTAATTTAGACATCAAACGCGTAACATATGGTGATGTGAACTTCCCCTCAGGACCTCTGGAACCAGTTCCGATCAGTGACAGGAAGGGGAGTGACCTTTCTGACAATTTATTTAATAGTAAACACGACTTTGTATCAGGAAGTGACAGACTTGATCACAGTTCTTTAGCGCAGACAGTGATGTAGTATGAGGCATTAATAGTTTGCCTACTTAACCGTGCTTCCTCTTTGGTGACTAATACTAAGAGACGAGGAAAGTGTAGGCTGCAGTAAATAAATTATAAGCTTTGGAATATATGAGTCTAATGTGTCGTTTGTGATGGTTTTACTTTGGACTGGGATGATAAAATTTTTGGCAGAATTGAACATGATTCAGGATGGAAAATAGGCAGCAGTTCTGGATACGATGAAAGGTATTTCATGGTAAAATTAATGAATGATACTCAAATGGGCCATGATTTAACAGAGTTCGGAATGTCGATTTGTTTTATTTACGGATGCTCTTTAACATCTCAGGTCATCAGCGTACCATTCAATTCAGGGCGTGAAACGGCCGACAAATTTTGCTCAGAAGCCTCCTTTTTCAGACTTGAGGTTCTTTTACGTGTCGTAAATGTACGACACGGAAGCCACGGCTTCACTTTCCTTCCGGAGGAAGCCATACTAAGGATTTTTACGCCCCGAAAAAATCAATCGATCCTGGCCGGGTTTGAACCCGCGATCTTGGGTGTAGAAGGAAAGTATGGTTACCACTACACCACCAGGACCGCCAGTTCGGAATAGAAGAAGTAAAATTGAATTTGGGTTTAGCTGAAATGCACAGTAATTGAGTAGCCTTTAGACGAAAAATGGATAGTAATGTGGAGTAAATGACGTTTGATTTTGGATGGATGAATTTCGAATTTAATGAGATATGAACACTTGAAGCGGTTCAAATTCTCTAAATTTTCTCACTGGAAATTATAAGTAATCGCGTGTTGAAGTCTGTATCGTTATGGTAAAAGTTTTCAAAAAGCTTGTCAAGGTACCCTCTTTCCTCCTTTACATGTGTGTGGCTGAACACATACCTGAGAGAGAGGGAGTAAAATAATATTATACTTACGTACCCATTTTAAGGAAAAAATTCTCCCTGTTTTGATGCAGCAAACCTATCGATACTCCATGAATTAAGTCTGGGATCTGCAGGATGAAGTCTGTCTCTAAAGAAAGTATCGTGTACTTCTTATGTTTTGAAATCACATTTTGATTGAAATTAATACTTGCAGTTGGTCTATCCAGTTATTTAATTTAGATTTGCTCGCTAAATGGTATCGCAAAGAAAAAATGTTAAAATATAGGCTATGTACAAAGCTCATTTTCCTTACATTCAGTTAACACAAAGTGAAATAAAGCAAGTACTTTGCAAATTTACACTAAATGTGAAATGCTGGAAAACACTATTGCTTCAAATGTAATAATGTTTGATACTGAAATAACTTTAACATTTCCCATGTTTAATGTGTGGTTTCACTTCATGACAAAAGTATCTCAGGGTTTTTCATCTATTTTGTGACTAGTGCTGAGCAGAACTGGGAGAGGATATCAACTGTGTTAATAATCACGCAATGAGTAGATCTGAATATGTATAGTACGCGCAAGGCTCGCACCTAGTTTTAAAAGTTCAAAATATACATCTACTATAGACCGGTTCAAATTTATCTGCTTCTATTTGAAAGTTTCAAACATCTATTTACATTGGTTGATTTAAGTTAACTGTTCAAACGGCAGGCGAATTTATTGCCCCAACGTACTTGAAAGCCTGGACTTAACCCTCACCAACGGAGGGTCTTTTAAGAAGTGGTATAACTCTTATCCTCCCTCTTTTTTTTTTTTATGGCTCTTTATTGTCTCCTTGCTCTGCCCCGTTTCTGGCTGAGCTACCGTAGACATTTACACTAAAGAACTTTCTATTTTGACGACATACTATTAATATGTTAAAGTTATTCTTCATGATATACATAATATCTACGTTACTAATTAAAACGTGATTAGGTTTGCAACATATATATATATATATATATATATATATATATATATATATATATATTTATATTTAAGTGGGGGAATTGTAGGAACAGTTTCAGCGTAGCGTAAACATCATCCTAGAGGAGAGTATACTCGTATATGACAAAAGCGTCTTTACTTGCTGTTCCTTGGTCACTAATGTAACAAAAAATGCACTGTTCCCTCAACAATTTATGCATTAAAAACATTTAAATATTAAAAACTTAACAAATTTTTGGAATGGAAGTGTTAAAACTATCTACCATTGCTGTAAATATAGATAAATATTTATTGTGAGATAGAAAACATAAGCATAACGTTTGGTACGTATGCTTCTGTAGACGTTGAGCATAAATGCTATCCGAGTGGTCGATACTTGTACTGCAGGTTCATTGGGTTTCCTGCTAGGGCGGCTAGAAACGAGATAAAACATTTATTATGCTTTTCAATTTTCCATTGTTTAATTAATACTTTAAATTTTGTTTAACCTAGCTCTGTGATAAAAGAAAATCTCTCTAGATTTTTCCATTACTTTTGCTACTTATGAATTAGCAGGTCTGACTTGTAGGAATTAAACCAGACTTCTTTTACAGTTTCTCTTCGATATGTAAAGACAACGGTATGCTAATTATTTAATAGTTCATTTTGTTACTCTTTTGGAAATCTTTTAACAAATTAAACTGACTTTAATACTGTCTTCTAAAATTATTAAAGGTGATTAAATTTAGTCTGTCCAACAATTGTTTAATTTTTCTCGGGTTTTATTGTTTGCCATACAGATTCCATATCTAAAACGTTTCAAACACTTGCATTTTTTGTCTCTCATTAGCAATGTGCTATAATGCAAAATGCTAGGGCAATGAATTCGCGAAAGCATCAATCGATCAACACTCCAAACGAGTCTTCAACGCAGCGAAACTTCATTTGTACGCAAATAGTGTGACAGGGAAAGCGAGTAACGTGTTAACGCATGCAAATTAAAATCCCGCATTCATAGAAAGATTATACTCATAATTGGGTCTCGTTCAATAATGATGCACATTTTACAGCATTGTCTTTGTGAAGGAACAGTGTAAATACGAGGCGAGTGCACTGTGTGTGTGTTTATTCCCTCCAACGGTTGTTCTCGTCAAGCAAACTCTCTTGGAGCGGAACGAATCATAGCGAATGTGTTCGACAGATGTCAGCTTGTTCAATGTGAAATGCGTTGCTGCCCGCTTTACTTGGCAGGCACTGCCTCTAAAGTACAGATGCTGCATCTGTTGTGCATGCCAACAAGGACGGTAAATCGGGATAATTGTTTTTACAGAATACAAGCCGTTTCTGTCAGAATAGTTACACTTTTCATGAATACTCTGGGAAATATATGAGGGTGTATGTGTCTTTTGTAGTTATCTGGGTTTAGAAATTAGTCAGTTATTCCCCATGTATCGAGAACTATTCGCACGACCCTTCAGAGGAATCTTATTGTTAGATCTTGCTCCCAGCATCACTGAAAAAGGTTTTAATGTTGTGCTGGAGATTAAGGGGTCAAATATGACAGAAGGTTGCTGACTCAAACATTTTTCCTTGAACATGTAGCAGTATTTTGGTTCCAATGTCAAGTTCCTTTCCAGGTCTTCCCTGGCTGTAGAAAGAGCAAGTATCTTTCTTAGCAGCAATGGGACATTAAACAGGATATGCGAACCAGTTTCCTCATCCTGTTTACACATCTACAAATGGGTTCATCTTTATAGAGTGCCACTTTACATAGCTGTTTCCTGAAGTGATCATGTTTAGTAATTAACGCAACTGCTTTCTTCTGTTCAATTTGGGAGAGAGGGAAGAGTGTTGCTTGAGCGCAGAATCAATCTCTTAGCTTGTTTTTGTCTAGGACAGGTATGCCACCTAATTTACCGCAGTCTTGGTAGCACGTGTACCGATTCCAATCACCGGTTTAGGGCCAACAAAGGGTGTATCAATACTTTTTTTTTTCCAAATGATATGCTTTTTCGTTTCCATAAATGCCCCGATACCCCAGTTCAAGTCTGTTGCAAGATGCCAGATTAATTAGGGCATTTAGGCATTTCCATACCATAGCTTTACCTGTCGGAGGAAAATGCTTTTAAGTCACGTTGATATATGAGTAGATGAGAATTCTCTCACCATGGTAACCGTTCTCAAGTCCTCTAAAAGCATAGTTGAGGATGGCAAATACTTCTACCTGAAAAACTGGGCAGTGTTTCTCAAGGTTTATACTGATGTTTGTCCTTGGAGATGGCCCATGTATGCCTGCACCCTATTGTATCTCTATATGAAAATCATCAATTAAACCATAAAATGTGATCGCATTCTTTAATACGCGTGATTCCTTCCATCCAATCTTTTCGAGGGGAAGAACACATTCGTTAGGTTGACCTCATGCTCTATACTGAAATATCCAGGAAATTTAAAATGGAAGTTTGTCCAGTTGTTGCTACACAATTGCTCCATTTCCCTGCCTGCACCAAGCTGTACGCAGCAAGTCTAGCCTCCGCTTGTAAATAAATGGCCAATGCGAGGCAAACCCAATAGAGTGCCCATTAGAATTGCCGAAGTTACTCCGAAGGCCTCTATCACATAGTCATGCTTTGTAGTGTTTTTGGCCACCAGATGACACCGCAAGTTATGACTGATGTATGGCTTTAGGCTCCAGGTTGTTCCGATAGTGCGTTTGATGATCACAAGAGACCACCTGGCTATCCAGTAATTTCAGGTCAGTTTGTTATCCTGTATAAGACATAGATATTTAATTGAGGCAGGATATTCCAGGACTGAGCTGCCTAGTTTTAAAAGTCCTAGGCCAAAACGCCTTTAAGATCACCAAAATAACAATAGAATTCAATTTTAAGATATTTAAAATCTAAACTTACAGCTACTTTATTTGTTAAAGTTGTTTTGAATTTTCAGGGAAGAAGGTAAGTTTTAAAGAAAGGAGAAAATGAAAGACATTGACTGTGGGAATACGATATTTTCCAAGGTAAAACACAAAGACGGAATAAACGCAGAAGAGTCTTAAACATAATGGAGAAAGAGGGTTAAAATGGAACATAGATATGATGAAGCAAAGAAGAATAAAATTTTGAGAATGAAAGACATAGAGACTTTGGAAAATATGCATAAGATATTTGAATATTGAAGGTTATGAAATAAAACTTTATTTAAATTTTATTAATTTTATTTATTTATGGACACTCTTTAACATCTCAGGTCATCAGCGTCCCATTCAACTCAGGGCGTGAAACGGCCGACTAATTTTGCTCAGAGGCCTCTCTTTCAGGCTTTAGGTTCTTTTTCGTGCCGTAAATGTACGACGCGGGATCCACGGCTTTACTTCCCTTCCGAAGGAAGCCATACTTAGGATTTTTACGCCCGAAAAAAATCCATCGATCCTGGCCGGGTTCGAACCCGGGTTTAGGAGGGTTTAGGAGGCAAGTATGGTAACCACTACACCACCAGGACCGACGAATTTTATTAAGACAAAAACGTTTTTGTAATAGAATAATATACATAAAAGTATTAATAATATTTTAAAATACTAAAATATGATACCACTATTTAAAATACTAAAAAAGCAATTAAAATAGAGTCGACTGCTAAGAATATTAGCGGTAGCCTCTTTACGAATATTGAAAGGAAAAAAATCTGGCTTTGTTTGCTTTGAATACCTTTCGGAAATGAGACTTTTATGGAGTCTCTATAAACCAGGAATTATCGGATAAACATGCTCGAAAATTTCATAAAATTACTAAAAAAAATCGAATTTTTCTGTGCATTGGTTTTTCTCAAAGTAATTTCATTAACTTGCCCACGTCTTACCAAGGCGCGTGTCCTCGTGTTCTCCTGATAACACGCCATCATGAGTTATAAAGCGATGAGAACCAATCAACTTTTTATGGCCTACAAACTATGTACACGCTTTTGTTAGAGTTGTCACTTTTTTTAATATCGGCGAGCGCTAATTAAAAAATGAAAGAATGGAGCTGCCGTAATTCGTTCGGGCTTTTGTGCGAAGAACAAAAGCTGGCACGGGATACAAAGGGAACGTTAACATCACAGTAATTGGCATGCCACAGTAATAATTCAAAATCTGAACGTAAAGGTTTAAGTATTGGAAAATGCAACTAACGAAATCAATTGCTTTTCTGCTCTCGCAATTCTTGGCTGAATGCACGTCGGATTTTATTTAAAATCTTGAAATAGGTTGTTTTAGTAAATCAGTCTCTCTCTCTCTCTCTCAACTTCGTGGTATTGACGATCTAATGTTGTGGTTTTACAGCCCTTTCTATATGGGGTTTTAATTTCAAAACTTCCTAATCTGAAAAACTATTCGTTTAAAATGAATTTAAACAAAAGTATGTCAATTTAGATATTGAGGAAGAAGTTTAAAAGCAATGTTAATTACATTCCCAACTACACCCACTTTAAAATTTCAAATCAATGTGCTCAGTTGAGAGAATACTGCAGGGATTTTTAAGGAACTGTACGTGTATATATATACACATTGTTTTTTTGTGCGTCGTACAATGCTTTTTGGTTGTTTCCAAGATTAACCTTACTTGCCATGACAACAGAGCTTTAACCACAGGCCAGAAATCGGAAGTTAAATTAATTCAACTATGGGAGTAGTTTCAAAGATGCCTAAACAAAGATTACAAAATGGATGTAATGCAATAACTTATGTGCGTTGCGTTAGAACGAACAATCTTTTTTTTTTTTTTTTGAATGGTGTTTAACCATTCCTTTTTTACTTTTTACTTTTACTTTTTACTACTGAAGCACCACAGGCGTTGAACACTAATGATACATGAAATGAAATGATATATTGGGAAAGGATTTTTTAAAGGAAGGAAACGATCCAGGCCTAAGTTTAGGGTACATCTCCCTCATTTGCCAGTTATGAAGACTGAGGAAAACCTGGAAGAAACCTCAGTCACGGAGGACGGTCCTGGCGGGATTCGAACCCCAGGCCTCCCGCTTACGAGCCCGCGCCTTAACGATCTCGGCCACCCGTGGCGGTGAACGAGCTGATTTGAAGTTTGTCAAGGTAAGGGAGGAGGAATAATTAGTAATATCTCAACAGTTTTAATTAGATGATAGGTGGCCAGCTCCGATCTGCAGACCAGAGAAAGTGCTATGCATTCACTCAGTGATAAGCAAGCCCATAAGGGAAGGGAGTTTCTGACCCTTTTAAATGCTCTAATGTGAGCTCTATCAAACACCATAAGAATTAGGGTTACCCAACTTCAGAGCTGGAAAGGCTGATGTTGAATTAGGCCGCCCTACCAGTGGTGTCAGATGATACTGGTAGCTTAGCCGAAGGGCGAAGGAGCTTATAAGCAGCGTTTCTGCTTTCATCCCGAAAGAGAGGTCAATATTTGGTAATATAGGAACCGTTTTATATAAAATTCACCAAGAGAAAGCCTCAGTCTTATACCTTGCTGAGAAGAGGCGGAATCCTCATCGAACTAGCAGTAGCAAAGTCTTAAAATTTCACCACAAGCTGTCATTGCGCTTCGAGTCCTTTACCTATTTTTCAATAATTATTTTTAATGTTACCATTGATTTTATAGCAAAATTATTATTACCACATATAGGGTAGCTTATATTCGGTCTTACTGCTCGATATGGTCCATGCGGAGCAGTTCCTTTGTCAGAAAAGCCACGAAACATTCTAAAGTAGGTACTTGTTACAGCTTTATACGACGTTTTCCCATTACGAGAAAGGTTACCAATTAATTTAGTCTTTATTTACACAAAACGGGAAGATGTTACATATACCTGACATAGCTAAAACCTTTTGCAGAAAATTCTTGTCTTGTTACAGTCTTCACACACAGCCTCGGGCTTCAGAATCTAACCACACTACCAAATGAACATTTTGCGTGGAATTCTAACGGCGAAGACTTTTCCCTCAGCTTAAATATTGAAGCTAACAAATTACATGCAATTGTTTCATTTAGTCGGGAAGGTAAAGGTACAGGAGTTGTTACGCGTCGCTAGCTTGCTCAAGTTCCCTCGAGACTGCTCTAAGCATCAGAACTAAGTTGCGCTGCTTCTAGAAATAGAAATAGAAAGTTGCTTCCCTAACGTCGAATGCCACGCTAATTTGAATTTAAAAGACATTTGCAAGAGGAGTGGTGGAGAGAGGTAAATTGCTGGAAGCCGAGTAGGGAAGAGGGTGTTCGACAATGATTCCAAACTCGTTGAAAGACAAACAGAAACAAGAAGGGTTGGCACGCCTGCTACAAAATTTATTGCAGTTCCCCCAGTTTTTAAAAAAAAGTTTCTGTTTCTGTTCATTTTCTTCCCACTCCCCAATAGATCCTTGTATGACGGAAACCCGTTTGTTTTTTTAGGATTTATTTTCATAGGAAGCCAAGAAACAGAAAGTGTACAAAGTTGACTTTTTACTCCAATGCTTTATTGGACTTTCCTTGTGGGTGAGTGGGTGTATGTTTTTGCTGCACTCCGTCCACGTGCCAAAAGTCCTGCTGACAGCACAAACAGACATTGCTATTTCCCAGCTGTTTGGATGCCCCAGTAAAACACAGTTAGACCCTGATCCTTTTTTTGTGTATCCAGAGTTGTTACTGTTGCTTTTGTACATTAAAGATTGAGCGGAAACAATGAATATTTGCTGTATTATTGAGAATATCTGAGGTGCGTTTTATCAATAAATTACTAATAAATGACTTTCACTTCCGCATGGGATCTCTGTTATCACTAAACTATACTGAAAGAGAATGCAGTGACGTAACAACGTTGTTTTCCTGGACAAACTCTGATATACCTCATTCCTTACGCGTACCATGTCAACATAACATAAATACAAGAAACAATAAGGATTGACACGCCAAATAAATGATTGATTGTGATTTCAATTCCAGGAACAAAAAAGGCCAAAATACCTTCAAAACTTATCCAGTACTACATATGAAAGTTGGCATAGATTTTTTTTATCATATCATATCACTTCAATCTGTGGACCCTATAATAAGTTTAGTCATTTCTAAAAGAATTAGTCTAACTTCAGGATGTAGATTTCGTCAGAAATTACATTAAATGTGTACATTTGATGAAATTAATTATATTTACATATTTTAGAGATGGTTATTTCTTATATAGTTTATATTAAAGTTCCATCTTAGGAAAAAAATAAATGAAAATTAATAGTAACTTAACTTACATCTAGAATATTTAGAAAAGGTTAGCTTTAAATTATGTACATGTTGTATATTTACAAAATTGAACTAATTGAATAGATAAAAATATTAGTATACATATGTTATTAACAACATTATGCCTTGGACTTCCTGGCATTATCCTATTTTTAAAACTCAACATGGAATAGGGTCTTCTTTCAAAATCAGCCCATTTTAATACAAAAATATTGAGAAGAAAAGTAAACTATTTAATAAATGTCTTGTGTATTTTGTGTTTTTTCTGTACAATCAATGTTGTTGTTTAAATAGTATAAGATTTATTTTAAATTGTTTTCTTATTATGAAAAAAAATGGAATTACGATTCAGATAACTTATAAATTAAAAAAAATATATTTTTCCGAATTTAATAACCATTGCATTTAAGTTAACTATGAGCTGACTGAAAAAATACGCAATGCCTTTTTTACTCGCTATATTACATATTATTTTAAGCGTCCTTTTCTGCCGTTTTTAATACTTAAAGTTTTGAACTATCTCTCATTTATAATTATGCAGCGAATATTAAGGCACTAAAACATAGGGAAAGAAAATAGATGTTATAATAATAATAATAATAATACTGGTACACAAATTCTTTGGTATTATTAGTCTAAATAGTTATACTAAGTTGATGCCAAAGCTATTGAGAAGAGAAGTAAAATGTTTATTGAATGTTTACGTTATTTTATGACTTTTTACAAACATTATTATTCTTTAAAAATATAATATAAGAAGCATTATTTAAATTGTGCAAACATGAAATTATTACTTCAGTAGTGATAAATTTAAAAAAGTATTCACGCAATTTTAATAAACATCGTATTTAAATTGATTATTTGTTAGCTGAAATAATATGTAATGCCTATATTTAAAGCGTCCTTTTCTTGAACCGTCTCTCATTTATAGATATGTAGGGAATATTAAGACACTAAAATGAAGGAAAAGAAAATGGATGTTTAAGAAAATAATAATAAAGGTCCCAGCATTTTCTGGCATTATTATGTCCAAATAGCTATATTATATTTTAGAAGAATTGTATACAATAGAATTTTATTCTGACGTAATGCAGTTAAAATTCCGCAACATTTGTCTAAATTTTAGCAACAGGATATGATTGAAAATATATTATTGACTTTTTCTGGCATTCTTAACAGATTTTCCCCCTCTCTAGTGACAAAATGAAATATATGAAATTGCTCATCATGGTTTAATGAAATATGGGAGGGGGGGGGAAGTTGATTGCCTTGTATTAACATCCTAGAAGACAATAATAGTCTTCTAATAATATGGAGGCTGATTTTATGTATTTATCATTGAAATAAAGCATTAGACATACTCCAGCACCTTATTTATAACAATGAAATATTTAACTTGTTCGTATATTTTCTTCTAGGTGTAGGGACATTATCAGAGAGCAAGTATTTATAAACAACTAGTGGTGCAGAGGAGAATCACACGCTCGAGGGAGGCTGTGTTAGCCAGCCAATCACATGCTTTTGTTTACTCTCCCTTTGCTGGGAGTACAATCAATCTGAACTATTAATCCCATTTTGCCATACAAATGACGTAACAATTAGAAGCAGTATTTGTTCTGTGCTTCATCTGAGCTTCGAAAACAGGATATACCGCCCTGGAAGACTTAGCTGGTGGGTAAAATAAACATTTTCTATTTTGCTGTTCGGGAAGAGTGTTTAGAGAAAGGCGGTTCCTTTAGGCACTCCGCGGGGTACCTTTACTTTCAAGTTGCCATCTTTCCGCCTCTTGTATCTAGTCTGAAAACCGCTTGCATCTTTAAAAATAGGACACAAACTAAGGGCTGCAGCTTCCCCTCGCAACAGGAAACCACCCCCCAAAACGCATTTCCCAATGCAGTTACAATATTTCACTGACAGACCACTCGTCTTCCACTTTAGCTCGCGTTTTAAACCTTTATTTGCTTAAAATAACTTCAAAAACTTCCTCAGCTCTATATTTATACAGGGGTTAAAGATAAATTAGAAATAAGGCGCAAGTTTAAAACTGGAAATATTTCTGACATCAAAGTGAAAACGATAATGATTATATGTGTGTAGTAAATAAGTTCATATTCTCGGTTTGTTTTAATGTTTTCAGCATCTTTCTAGTGAGTGGCTAATTTTATTGCCATGCTATTCCACCTTTACCTTCTTCCTACTGGCAAAACTTTGGGGAAATGTTACCTTATTCATATTTTAAACTTGTCTATTCAATCTTAACTATTTGCAGAAATATAATTCATAATTGTATATTTAACTTAAATTTTCTCTTGGTTACTTCAATTTTATGCTTTTCTCTTCTTAATATTTTGGTAACTCTTTAATCAAAAATTCGTGGCCAAACTAAGCTCTGCAAATGAGAACGTTTGAAAGACTGTTTTTAAAATATTTTGTCTTGTTTTGCTTCTGAAATTGACATTTTAAAGCGCACATAGCAATTTTGTCTTTATAATTCCTATATATTATTATTTCATCATAACTGTTATATTTTATTGCTCTTAAACTTCCAATATTTTGCTGTTTTATATGTTTGTATTTAGTGTTAACCCTAGCTTATTTAACTTAATCAAAAAGTTTAGTATATTAATATGTACTTAGGGCATAACAATTTGATCATTATCAATCTAAGCTTATAAGCAGTTTTAAAACCTTTATTTCCATTTTAGAAAATATTCTTATAAAAGTTTTAATACATTTTTAGAAATAAAGTGGTACAGTTCAGCAGTTATGATGTAATGCCGTTAAAATTAACGATGCAGTACTGAGTAAACTCATATGTTGTTTCAGGAATCAAAGTCCAGTATCTTCTACAAATGTCCTATAAATCAACATTACATTTAATGTTGCACCTAAATTGTTTCATTAATCGAATTAACGGTTACGCCTGCTTCTCCAACTAATTTATCGTCTAAATGTGAACTTCATTGTTTTAAATTATAAAGTTAAGAAATAAAGAGGGTGAAGTAATAATAAACTTATATTGTTTATCAGTTTAAAAGCTGTATCTAGGGTTCCAATTATTAAAGAGGTTAATCAGTTTCCAAATCCCGCAGTATTCTAAATTTGTATCACCATCCAATTACTGCAGGGTAATTTTTTTTATTTTTACTTCAAATGTGTATATTGCTTTAAAAGACAAAGTATATAATCAAGTATATATTAAGAGCGTTCTAAAAGTTCTGGGCTGGCCAAGAAAACACAAGATTTAAGTTGTTGTTTTTTTTTTTTTTTTTGTCTTCCATTTTTCAACAGTCATCTTATAAAGTCAGTAAATTTAGTACAACTTTCCAATTTTTTAATATCCTCTGTAAAATAAGATTTGGAACTGTGAAAAATAAGCGTCTCTCTCAGCTTCAACCCTACCATTTGACGAGAACCTTCGTCCACTCAGTCGTTTCTTCAGTTTGAAAACGAAAAGTAATCGCTGGAAGCGAAATCCAGCGAATATGGCGGATTTTGGCAACACTTGAAAGCGAAGGTCATGCAGTTTTGCAGCAACAATACCAGACAAATGAAGGCGCATTATCGTGATGAAAGAGAGCTTTTCTTTTTCGCAAGGTTTGGAGGTTTAGCCTGAATAGCATCCTTCAGTTAGTTCAGTGGTGGAACATAATACTCCCCTGTGATGGTTCTACCCTTCTGGAGATAGTCTATGAGTACCGCACCATGAAAATTCCGGAAATTTGCAGCCATGATTTTTCCTGTATTTGGAACCGTTTTTGTTTTCTTTGGTGCACTTTCACCTGTTGCTAGCCACTGTTTAGACTGCTTTTTCGTCTTTGACGTGTAGTGCTCTATCCATGTTTCATCTACAAGTACTGTTATGAAACCTCGGAGAAACTTACTAGAGTTGCCTTTAAACAAGTCTAAACACTCTTGATCAATGTTCATTCGAATGCTTTTTTGATTCATTGTTCTCAAGCGCTGCAGCCAGCGAGCGGCAAGCTTTCTAATACCCAAGACTTCGTGTAAAAGTAGTGAACACGGCCTATCGAGGTATTTGCAATGTCAGCCAACTCGCGTACCTTCAATCGTGAATTTTGTCACAATCTCATCTTTCGTAGCAGCTTTGGGATGCCCTGAACGCTTATAATCTTGAAAACGACCATGCTTAAATTCACCCGCACATGTTTTAACCGTCGAAAACTAAGGAGAAGGAACATTTATTGTGGAATCTAACTGCTTTTATTTAAAACGAAGTACTTTATTACAGTTAGTATTTCAATTTTATCCATTTTGCAGAAAATGTTAACACATTTTGTTTGCATGATCTTCACAAACAAGTGACTACACTTGCGTGTCAGAAACTTTATAGCGCGCGATCTTAAGGATGATACTTAACAACTATCACAATACTTTGACCATCTTTACAACATCTCTAAGTTAGACCGATAACTTTTAGAACACCCCTCTTAAATAGTTCTGCTCAGTAAGATTTGAGTGTGTTTTCATGTGTAGTTGTGGTAAAGAACCAAATCTTCGCACTGGAAACCTTTTGACTTAAATGTGTGGAACTAAGGTGAAAAACGAACAACCGGGGCCCACCATACACCAAATCTCAACTCTTATTTTTCAAACCGGATTTGTTCCTCAAATGAAGTGAATTATAAGTTATTCTGATCATACTCCATATGGAAACACAATTTATTCAGTAGAATTTAATATTTTAATAATCAATTCGTAGTACGACAAACTCATTTAATTTCACTTTTCTTACTATGTACTAAATAAATTGATTAATTACTTTTTTCTGTATTTTATTTTTCTTTCTTTAAGTTTGACATAGGTATCTTGTTTTGATGTATTTTAACATTCTTACCATGGAAACATCAAGCGAAATTTCCGCTTTTCCTCGCGTTCTATCAAAGAAAAGGTTGCAACTGCCCACAGAATAATTAAATGTACTGCTGGTCTGGGAGCTGAGCTCCGTGTCGACTGCGCTGGAACAAGACGGGCGTGGTCTTTTACCTTCCCATTAGAAGAGATGCCGTGAAGTGAAATTCAGAGCAGGGATGCAAAGCTGCGCCGTTTTAAATGAGCGAAGGAAGTACCCAGTCGTTTATTTTCGGGCCATGTGACAAAGAAGGAACTGAACTTGAGGTCCCGGTACGCTTGATATATATGGAAATCCGACGTGTCCTCCTAACCGTTTCCATTTCGGCGTCGATAGTGCGGGCCGGAACGCTCCCCGCATATCAAGTGGCCTGCCGCCTCTCCCTCGTTGCATTCGAATGCCGAACTTATCCTGGGCCCTTCTGCTTCCAGCAAACCTTCCTGAATATGAAACCCCTGTTATATGGCACTACATCCACCCTTTCTTCCCATTAAGGGGAAAAGTGAATTAACTGCAGTAATAACGACCTGCTTTCAACTCTCCAAACTTGATACCGCTTTCAGAATCTGAAGTTAACCAACTTAAAGCAGACGGGAAAAATCTCTCGGATGTGCTCTTAGTTGTACTCAGGGAATTAGAAAACAGCAAGTATGGACAACTTGCATAACAATACACAAATATTGCAACCGATCAACGAAGTCAAACATATCATTTGCTCCAACGGTCAACAAAGGCTTTCTCGCTGATTATTTAGCAAATAAGTCCACACCATTCGGTAATCAGTTGGCACATGACAAAATGTTTTTAAAGGTTATAACAGAAGTATTATTTTATTGTACAACATATCTTATACCTCTCAGTCATCAAAGGAACTTTTTATGATTATTTTGAACAGCAGAAATATATTTAAAAGAAATTCATTTCATTAGTTGCTAAAGCAGTGTGCTTTAAAGTACTGTCAGCATTTGATTATGTTCAAAGCGCCTGCTGCATATGAATACACATCAGGTCTACTATAAATAGTATATATCAAGTTTAGAAATATGTTTGATAACTTGCTTATTCAAAAATAAACAAAATTATATATTAAATATTATGCATTTATTTAATAATGACAGCATATTAAAACAATTATAAATAATAACAAAAATAATATTAAATGAAGTATAATATTTTTCCGAAAAATATATTTTATTTGTAGTTTATGACGCAATAAGAATATCGATCTTAAAAATACTAAACAAGTACCACATTACACATTTAATTCATCCCTAGTCTTCACAGAATACGAATGGTTGGTGAACATGTCTTGCGGTTCACAACGAAGGCAGACAGCTACCGCACTAAATCAGCATTGCATGAGGTATGATGCATGCGATCATTCAGTTCCGGACATCATCATTATAGTCGATAAATCAGATAACTGCGTCCTACTTTTAATTGCCCAATTCTAAAAGCAGGGAGAGGAGAGTACGTAAAAATCATGTCAGACAAGTGTAAGGGGACTGAAGTTTGACGCCCCGTTATTTGTGACACTCTTGTGCACCACTTTCGAAAAGACTAAACAAGGAGTCGGTCACAGATGACTGATGTATTATTTGATCTAAGTTTAATTTCCTGAGGATGTTTTTTCTTTTCTTATTAAAAGTTAATAGAAACCTTTTAACATTCTCTCCTAAGTTCATATCAGTCCTCGTTTCCTTATTTCGTCTAAAATGAGCAATTTGACTATTTTAGTGCTTCTTTATATTTTAGATTCCTCTTAATGTGATTTTTTATTTACATTTCCCGTTTTAATAGTTCAATAATATTCATTTTATATATAATTATATATTTTTTTAATTTGCAATAAATTAAAACATTTACATGAATACTGCTTGTATACATTTTGTATATGAATTTTCGTTTCGTGGAGAAAATGAAGTTATATCTCATATATTTATAAAGTTCGTCGTATTTTCCTTCAAACAGCGATCTCTTGGGTCTCTCTCTCTCTCTCTCTCTCTCTCCTCAATTCACAAGTGCAAGAAATTACTGTCAGCTGACCTTTAAAATGTTGTACAAAGTAAAATATATTTTTTGACTGCTCTTCTTTTTTCCTCTATTTACTACTCTATGTACAAAGAGTACATGGGTACTGTGGGTTGCAGCAATTGCTGGAGAAAGACTCGAGGTAGCCCGGCGATTGCGATGAAAGGACGATCTCAGAACTATAGTCTGAGAGATTGTGTATATTAATGATATATACATGAACAAACGCATAGAACTATGGAGGAATAGTATTTCCAAAGGAAACAAATAAAACAATATTGTAGTTAAGCCGCTTTGTTTGCAAGCAATCAACTTTCATAAGCAAAATCCGTAGATATTTTCACGGTAATGTAACCTAGTAATGTTTCAAAGAAAAAAAAATGAAAATAAATTCATAAATATTAAAAATATTTATATATGACTATCAGGATTTCACACTATCCAAGATTTAGAGGAAAACAAATAGAAATGCAAAAGTTTGAATGACATTAAAATAATTTCTACAGAATAATTAAAACATGACTTCAATAAAAACCATTAAACTATATTTAAAAAAAACTTGGAGACGGAACTTCGGATCTCTAGAATAGGCAAATGTGCCCTTTTTGTTTGTTAATGGAATAACATAAGAAATTACAACAAGAAGGAAGACGTTAGAACGCAAACTTTCCTTCAATAAAAGCCACGTGGAAAACGAAATCGAGATGAGGGAATGACCGTCAACGTCGAGGGGGGGGGGGGTTAACACTTACCCATTTTATAAAAGAAGACTCTGAAACTACCCAATATCGTCATTTATATTTTTGGAAATTTTTTTCAATTTACCTGACCTAATGTTTTCGAAAGGGTTGTATTCTTCCTTTATTAACCCAAACCCTTCCGAAATCATTTGATTACTACATAAGCTAACTATGTTTGAATTTGAGCAATTGTCGCACAAGTGGTCGATACTTGTTCTGACTTGCATAATAGCTTTTAAATATATATTTATAACAAACAATGAAAATGTTAGAATTAAGAATTTTATTTTTAAAATAAAAATCCAGACTTCAGCTGCTTTTAAGCATTATATATCTGTCCTATCAAGTGGAATTAACTGAAATATGAAACAATATATTATTGTTATTATTTCACCTAATTATATTCACTTCTAAACATATGAAAGTTGTAAATTGACGACGTTTTATATCTACTTGTTCCTTACAGAGAATCGTTTTTGGTAGGTACGTAGCTGTGAATGTTAGCATCAGGTTTCACAGTTTGCTGGTGGCAAGAAACGTTCACTTCTCTCTCTTGCTGTTACTCTTCTCTCCCAACTCCGCGTTCTCCACTTGGGTGAGCCAGCAAGTTGCTGCGGCAGCGTGACTGTTTTATAAAGACTTGGGCAAAGTTTGTGAATACTGCGGCTGGTAATGTCTTCATTTTGCTTCTGATACGGAAGTTAGAGTGTGTAATGGGATGGAGGCGCAGCAAGAGAGAGTCAAGAACGAAAGCAAATGCTGCCACTACACGTTTAAATGTTTCCTCTCTTTGTTTGAAATGCGAAACACTATTTCACTGTTTACGGTTGTTGCGTCGCATTCATCGAAAAATTCGCATTTGGTAGCCTTATTTTATGTCTAATTCCACTTTGAAAGACAACAGCTGTGTACTTTTTTATACATACATGTATCATAGAGGTAATTCAATTCAAAACGAGTTAAGGCAACTTAAAAAGAATGCCTATAGGTTGCAAGGCGTTTATCAAGTTATGAAACTGAATATTCTATTTCTCAAGCCAGGAATGCTAGCGGAACTCTTTCCAAACAGCGTCCGAGTGGAAATCTGTGACCCCCACAGGTACTAAAAACGTAAAAGACAAACCTGTGCTGTGTATTATATACTGGAGTAGTTTACATGAATGTAAAAAAGATGGATATGTAAAAAGATGTAAAAGGTATGGTTGTTTTATGAAGAACCACTCCTGAACAATCCAACCAGTGTTAGTTGTTAGAACACAATTGAGAGAGTTGGTGAAGGCAGAGGCGGCGCTGTGGCCGAGGGGTAGTACTACTCACATCTAACCAAGGTGGCCTCAGTTCGATTCCAGCGGTTGCAGATGACATTCCCTGGGCAGGCCCTCTCCGGGCACTCCGGCTTTTCGTGCCATTTATTCCGCCTTGTTCCATCATCTCATCCACATCTTCACCTTCATCACTCAACATAATGTAGCCCATGTTAAAAAACACTACGCTACTGTACTCTACCTCTCCTGCGGAGAACTCCAATGTTGCCAAGTTGACATTAAAACTCATTCATATTTTCGAAGGCAACAATTTCAATCAGCAGCTCCTTTGACTGGTTTTCAATTGAAAGTTCTTGATATTGAAACGCGAAACATTTTTGACGGCTAAGTTGAAAATTAATATAAAGGAGTTCGACATTGCTATAAGAACCTATGAGTAAAATGTAGAAACTAGCTGGACGTGTCTTCTAAATTAGTAGACTTGCAAAATAATAATTTAATTCTCTTAGTGTTAATTTTATGCAGTATTTTATTTTATTTTCTTAAGATTTGCTTTTAAATTTAGTTATCTTTTCAAATGATAAAGTATTCTTAATAATATAAATAACAAACATAAAGTGAAGTCAAGCTATTCAGTTGAAAATATTAGTACATCGTCTTGTGTTTAAAGTGCCTGCTAATTTAGAAGACAAAACCTGCTGGTCTCAATGAGGTTTCTGGTGGGCAATGTTAAATTCCTATGTGCTAGCATACTTTCATCGATCGCCTCCGTGGTCTACTGGTAGCGTTTACGACTATTAATCCGGAGGTTCTGGGTTCGATTCCAGGTCAAGCAAGCTATATGGGTAATTTGTTTTTCTGAGTAAAGAAAAGGTGAATGTCTGATAGCTTAAAGGCCCAAGAAATCCGAATTCATTTTCATCAGCATTAATTCATTTTATTCACACATTGGTTTAAGAGTCCCCTGGCACTTTCTAATCATATCACATTTATCTTCACTGGAACAACGCAGCGCTGCACTATGAGCGTCCCAAGTTATAGACAATGGAGCTGGTATTGAGGGAAAATTTAATTCAACCTGTAAGTTACCCTATGAATATTTCTTTCCATTTTTACTCGCAAATTTTGCTTTTCTTTTTCCCGGCAATGGTTTTGCACTTATATCATCTGGGCGTTTGTACGATAAATTTTAAGTTATTATGTTCTGCACAATTGGACATAGTAGGTAAGCCAGAAAAAATAGATTGTACAAATTTATATATTGAACACGAGCTCGTTTCTCAGAGTGGAAGAAAAATAAAATGCAGGTATATGGTTGAGCAAAAAGAAACCTGACAAGGTCAACTTTGAAGTCCTGGAAACAATTATTATTATTATTATTATTATTATTATTATTATTATTATTTGTAAGAAACTGTTGGACTTAAATGTTTAATCAAATATCTTTTTTTTTTTTTTTTTTTTTTTTTTTTTTTTTTTTTTTTTTGTCATCCCAAATGTTCCTCGTTTCTCATGAAGAAAATGCCGGAGAAGTCCCTAAACTTAAACCCGAAAATAAATTTTTTTTAATTTTATTATTTCATCTCGTGTATCGTCAGTGTCAATCATCTCAGCATTGAACATTATTTAAAAAGTCAGTACTAGCATAAATTGAGTACTCCCTATTTTCGTACGCGTATGAAAATTATTCCAGTAGACAAATTATTTTTCTGACAATTGCGTGAAGTTCATGGAATAAAAAGGGTGAGTTTTCAGCCGTTAGAATGATTTCTAAAAGTATAATAATTTTAGGGCAATTGTTTGCTCTCACAGTAGATGCCGAAAATGATTTTCTTCCTCCTGTAGTACACCCGTATCTGTCACTCCATGGTCTTCAAAACGCCTGCTGTTCTTGGCCGATTTGAGTAAACTCTTATTTTTTTAAATAAACTTATTAGAAGTAATTCGGTGATATAATGTGACCACTAGACAAACTAAATAGTGTTTTTAACAGATTCCTGTAAACCAGCTATAATTTTATTTGTCACGTTTGCCAAACCAGAATTGCTGCGCTTAGCAGTCACATACAACAAAGACCGCCTTGTTTCCAACATCCTCATTAAGGCGAGTATTGTGTTTCTCATCGAAAGCATGCGCTAGCTCTCTCTGGAAAGCCCTATGGGAGTCAAGGATGGAGTTCGATATCTAGTAATTTTTCACTAAAAACTTGCGTTTGAGATCTTCACCTAATGGAGAGAAAGTTAACATTTCTGACGGTGGCTACATCACTTAGCTTCTCATTTTCCTGCATTGGTTGATGCTAAAACAAACTCTTTGAAGAAAAAATAAGAGCTTATTTATACACTGCAGCTCTTGAGCTGAGGGCTTTAACATTTTTAAAATAATCGCAACATGTAACAGCTTACGTTTAAAGATAATGAAGTTGTTACTTTATTACTTTTTCGTGAAATAAAAAAATAGAATCTTAAGGCAATATCCCACGACAGAAAGCACTATAGCCGTTTCAGTATATATCTAATTCCAATAATTGTTGTACTTCTAGCACAAAGTTTCTTTCTTTTTTTCCTTTTCTTTTCTTTTTTGTTGAAGTGGGGTAATGCCTATTGACTTTCAAGAAAATAAAACTGGGTGATATTACGATGTAAACGGGTTTATTTGCTCAATTCAAGGCCAAATGTGGGTGTATGTAGGGCGTGTATGATAATTAGGCAAAAGCTATACATTCCCCCGATTGTTAGGCAAAAACAGTACATAGACATGTAATTCGCATTTTGTCTGTTATTTAGGGAAAGCATCAATAGTATGTTACAATTTATCCTGGGTGGATTTAAATTCCGAGAAAACATTTAAAAAGCTTTCTGCCCCATTTAGCTGCCTAGATACTAGACTGGAATGTATTGCACATGTATTCGCTAAGTTCTCAAGGAGAATAAGAAGAAGATCACTGACGGTCGCGGTAGGTAAGAATGTGCGGTAGACTTCCAGTGAAAAGAATGCGCTAATAGCTCTAATCGTTTCATGTATCTCCTTGGTGGTAGTTTTAGGCCATTCACTCTGTGTATAAATCTAAATCATTTAGACATAAAATTGCAGGTTTCTCAATTAAAAGGAACATTTATCGAGCAGAAATCTAGTTACAGAAAAATGCTCACAAAGTAAATTAAATGAATATGTAAGAGAAAATCATTCAGATTACAGTTAGTTAATCCATAAATGCTAACAGACAAAGAAAAGTAGGTGATATCAGGCATCAAAAAGGGAGAACTGAAGAAAATCGGACAATATCATAATTGAAATGAAATGTACGCTGACTTTGGTGTACTATTATTTAATATGCAAATAGGCAGCACGGTTGTATAAAGTGCAATGCATTCTAATTTTTGTAAATAAAATAAAACGTAAATCTAAACCAAAATTATTAAATAATTTATGACTGTAACGAAAAAATCAGTAAACAAGTAAAGCAAATATGTTAAAATGTAGCTGAAATGTGCAAAATATTTAACAAAATTGGATAAAAGTATATAAAAG
Source organism: Metallyticus violacea (assembly GCA_030762175.1). Classification (NCBI taxonomy): domain Eukaryota; kingdom Metazoa; phylum Arthropoda; class Insecta; order Mantodea; family Metallyticidae; genus Metallyticus; species Metallyticus violacea. The sequence goes on from CM060840.1 coordinate 58,813,818, forward strand.
TATATCTAAAGGCAGTTAATGAGCACGTGTTTTAAATTTTTATAATTGTCTCTTTATTTTCCATTTTAATATGGAATCTTTTGAAACAATTCATTGATTGAGAACAACATTTTTGTATTGCTTTGCTACTCAGGGTGGGCTGATGTTTAAGAAACAAGGGGTTTCTTTAGAAGCTGGAAATCTAATTTACTATCAGGAAAAGATAAGCATATACTGAAGGTATATACTTAGTGTATTTAGACTGTACCCTTATCCTTAGGGTATTATAACAGCCAAGCAATTTTATTATTTCCTTAACTGCTTCCAGCCCATTCTTAGAGCTGCAAAATTTGGAGAAAAGCCATTCCATATTTCTAATAACTTTCTAGACGCAATTTGGGAGCAAGGTCTTATACGTTTCCCAATGAAACTGAGCAAGCGGAGAGCGTCGATTTCCTTGCGTAGCAGGTTTCCAATTTACTAGAGTGCAAGCAGAGACACCTCCATTTAGCATGGCCTGCAAGTTCCTTTCTATTGTATTGCAGGTGATTGATTCCAAGTGCCAAGCCCTTTCATTACATTGCCTTAGCTACATTACCCCGAGAAAACGAATTCTTCCGCGGCGCACCCCGCTATTCAGGAAAAGAACGTATTTCAGTCGCACAAAGGGTTTTGACTATTGCTATAATGCTAAAACTCTCGCTTCAGCAGCTGATCTGCAGGCTTTTGGGTCTGCATCCAGAGCTTTGTTTGTGCCAGACGTGAAGGAAGTTCCGGAGAACGATGGCGCAGTTCCCTGTGAAAGCGACATCTTGCCAGAACTAAAACAATGGAACCGAATAAAGTAGGACTTAAAACAAGGATGCAGCTAACGCGGCAAACAAAGGAAAGGCTTCCGCTAAATTCTCTGCATCAAGAACAGAGAATTTCGCAGCTCTCGCTTAAGGCAAGTGACGGGATTTGCAATGAAAAAAATTTCGAGGTTCCAAAACGCATTAATGTATAAAAATGTTAGTTTCGTCTCATACTCTCTTTTCTGTGAGTGTGTGTTTTTTTTTCTTTATCAATTTATTTCTTTAATTCTTTTCCGTTTTATTTCTCTCTCTTATTCAGGTTTCTTTTCTGATTTCATCCTTTGTTCTTTATACTTATGCTTTCTTCACTAAACTTACATTTTCTTTTAACTTCATTTCTCTCTTCCACACTTCTCTTTGTTACTCCTTAATTTCTTTCTCATTTTCTAACTCTCTCCTCTCTTATTATTTTATTATTATTTTTTATTTTTCATTTCCTTCTTATCTTTTTCTGTTCGTTATTTTTATTTGTCCCTCCCTCCCTCCCTCCCCCCTCCCTCCCTCCCCCTCCTCTCCCTCCCTCCCTCCCTCCCCCCTCCTCTCTCTCTCTCTCTGTCTGTCTCTGCTAAATCTAAATAAAATTCTGGAATAAAATAATAATAATAATAATAATAATAACAATACCTTTGGTAGATTTACTTATTACTGTAAAGCTGTGATGCATACCATTCTGAAATATAACCACAATATTAATGGCTAGTTTTTCACGACACATAATATATATCTTGTACTTAAATGTGTTCATAGGAAGGACAGATACTTTTCTTCGTTTTCTTTTGTAAAATTATTATTTTTGCTGGAGTCACCATTATTCTATTCACTTTGTGCATGAGACTTCTTTCAATATTATCTTGTTCGATATTTCCTTTGAATTTCTATAGTTAAAGGGGTATGAAATTTGTCACATTTCTCTGAAATTACGTTGTTCTAAAATTGAAAAATATTCAACAATGATTGAGCATGACTTTCATCTGTAAAATAAAGTCTTGCAAAAAATATAAATATAATTAACTCTGTTTAAAGTAATAAATTTTGCGCCTGCATTCTGAAGCAAGAATGCCCTGGACAAATGCAAACAATTGAATTTTCCCCCCTTTGCTTGTGTTACTGTTCTTCCTGTGTCTTTTGTTTATTTCAGTTAATCTAGCTGCATATAGTTTATCATACTAAAAGCATCCCGTTGCATCCCCCCCCCCCCCTAAAAGCAGCAACTTTTGTGTAAATGGTCGCTTAAGCCTACTTGCTGTGACACACTCACACATTTTAATACTGTTAAAACAAAAACATGATGTTTCGGTCACATAAAATTTGAATTGTCATTTTCTACTAATGCAAGTTTTCGATTTTGCTCATCTTTCGTGACGAACAGCATTGTTCACGATAGATAATAACCTATAAATAATTCATTCTGTTTTGTAAAAGTTGGCTGCTGTTTTATAAATGCGATATTCTTTCTCAAGATAACGAAATACAAGTTAATAAAATCCAAACAAGATATTAAATTTGAATTATAAACATAGCAGTAATACTTTTTTTTTCTGAATTCATGAATATATGCGTATTTTTTTAGTCTACCTTATAAGATTTAGAAAGTTTGTGTAAATATTTAATATGATTAAACAATATCATGGTAGTACTTGTGTTCTTGCTTAGCTTTGATACCTAGATGATTGAAGATTAAAGTTAAAGTTTAGATTAATGTTAAGCGGTTTCCAGAAAATTGCAACAAATTTCCCTCCAACTCTCGCCAAGCAAACATTTAAATGTTAACGAATGTCTGCACAACACGCATGAACACCAGCCCATGAAGCTAATAATAAAAGCGAGATATGTTGATTGAACGGCTACAAATGCTAAAAGAAAAAATAAATTTAATGTCCCAGCAGTGTTAGAAGAGATTATAAGTATACGTCTTGTATTATTACATGCTGCCTGCATTGCTTCAGTTTTCTTACAATAGCATCATTCTTTTGGGTGCTCTTATTCTCTGCTGTTTATTGTTTAACACTGTGTATAATTTTCTCTTCAGAGTTAATGAAATAATATACAATTCCTTCATAACACAAGTTTCTTAGTTAAAATAATTAAAGGTAATGTTTATTTTAAAATATATTGCACACATTTGCCATTTAAAATGCCTTTGTCTGTTTTGTGTCGCATTAATGTTCATAATGATGAAAGCAATTCCTCAAAGTTTCTACTTCTCTGTGCAGTTTCAAATGCCCAAATAAAATCCCCTTTCATTTGCTATACTAACATCTGACTGAATAATACTTCATAGAGCAGATGCCGGTGTAACGAAGGTCTGGTGCTAATATACTGGGAGATTAATGATAATTTACAATAAGACACAAAGTAACTCAAAAGCCAATTAAAAGGTGAAAATTTTTAAGGAAGCCTAACATAAGAATGGTTAAAAAAGAAAATATTTCATGGGTTTAGAAAGCTATTACAAGATACATTATATCTGTATCTGAATTCTGATAAAATCACTCATTTCGTATCGATAGGAGAATTGGATTCTCAGCACATAAGACAAATCAAAAGTGAAATGCTAGTGATCTTATTACATCTTCTAGTAATCAATAAGAAGCTATGTAGGTTCGTGAGACTTCACTACGATATTGTTATGACAAGGTGATGATGTATTTGGCGTGCAGGAGAATTTTACTTTTGTCATTAAAACTTTTTTTTATTTAGGTTTCAAAACATTGCTCTAAGGATGGTGTGAAGTTATTCGAATATCTTAAAACATAAGGTTATTTTAAGGATAGAATACATAAGAGTATAAATGTGAGATGAAACCGAAAATGTATTTTAATGTAAAGTAGGAATGAATGGGACTTTTGTCAATATTGCTGGTTACCTAATAGGCAATTATATCAATTTGATGAAATCAACACTAACTTTAAAAACTCCCATTAAGAATTTAATTGTTTGTATTTATTTCATTAATGTATACTTAAAGGCTATGTATGTAAATAATACAATGTGACATAGTGGTTGGAAATAATATTCAGAATTCCATTTATTAACGTACAGACCAAAAAAGCTCACGTTATTAGCATACTAGAGAATTAAAGCCAAATAAGTTATGCATGGTGTATATCATTCGGAAATAGAGTCGGTCCTAGTGCTGTAGTGGTAACCATACTTGCCTTCCAAACCCAAGATCGTGGGTACAAACCCCGCCAAGGTTGATGAATATGCTAAGTATGGGTGTAAATATGCTAAGTATGGCTTCCTGCAGAAGAAAATGGGTCCCATGTCGAAGATTTACGGCATGTAAAAGAACCTCAAGCCTGAAAGAAACCTCTGAGCAAAATTTATCGGTCGTTTAACGTCCTGAATTGAATGGAAAGCTGATGACCTGAGATGTTAAACAGCTTGCGTAAATGAAATAACTCCATGGCCATCGTAAAGTTTCTTTTCAGGAGTGGCCTAGTTCGTTAAGGTGCGTATTCGTGAGCGGTATATCTGAAGTTCGATTCCCACCAGGACCGTTCTTTTTTAGACTTTTTCCAGGCTTTACTTAGTCCTCATAAATTGCATATGTCGGGGAGATACCCTAAACTCTGGGGAATACTTCCTTAAAAAAGTGTATTTCCCAATTTCTCATTTCATCTCGTATATCACTGTTCTGAACCAATACATTTAAAACTATACTAGTATAGTGAATTGAAATTTTGAAAGGAAATAATTGAGTAGGGAAATTCTGAATAAATTCCGCACGAGCACGGTAAGATGATAATATTTAGAAGAAAAATATGCTGCTCTAGACTGAACTCTCTAACAATTTTCCCAAATGAGTGTATACTGCCGCGAGAGAGGTAGAAACACGTTCAAAAAGTACGTTCAAGAAATATGACAAAGGAGATGGGAAGTGGAGTTGAAGTGCAGATACCGCATGATGTGCCGAGTGGGAAATCATCACGTTAACGGACAAGATTTATAAATAAATATATATACTGTTTTAATTGGTTTGTACTCAAGAGTACAATAAATATGAAATAGAAAAGGAACCCGTAAAGATAACAAATATTTTGCGTTTATTACAATAAACATTAAATTTATTCTTTATACTGTTAGTGTAGTATAGTGTAACAAATGGTGTTTTACATACATCACGACGAACTGACACATTTCCTCTACCTCTAAAGCGTTTTTGTCACTACACTAATTTAAAGAGACGCACCTCGAAGAAATTATGCTGCTTATGCTGTATGAAGTGCAACCACTAAGCTACCACAATAACTGCTTTTGGTTTGAACGCTTGTATTTTCATTGCTAAAGCCTTATAACAGCTACTTGCAGAAAGCTCAAAGTGAAACCAGTAGGAGAAAAGCAATCATAAACAGGAGAGCTGAGAGCCTTCAGCTAAGGCTCATGCCTTATATTAGTCTACATTGCACAGAGAAGTAGAGATGATGCTCGTATATACAGTGGCAGTGCTGCTTTGTGGAAAATTGGAAAAAGACCATAACGACTCTCTAAAGCCAAGAAATAATGAAAAGAACAAGATATTACATTTTTCTTTTCTAGGGCGGAAGAGAGGGGTTGGGGTTGTATACAAAAAATGAAATCCATGAACTTTTATTCCACTCACAATTTTATATAATTATTCCAGTTAAATTATATGAAATTAAAATTGATCTTTGTGTTTGGAGTTATTGATATACTTACAATATTCTTCACAATATCAAAGTTTCCTAGCATTTGTTCTCGAAATAATTTGAATCCGGAATATAGCAGTTCTGCAGAACCAAGGTCTAAAGTACATCTACTGCTATAAAAGGCACCTTTTAGGGGATACATGTTTTCTTCAACGACATTATTAAAATCGTTAATCTCGGCTTTCCTGACCGGATTCACTACTTTTCAGTCAATCACAAACTAAGGTGACCATTAACTTTCTCCAATCAATTCAAAGAGGTATCACAGGATAACCAGAAACACTGGACCGAAATCGTAACACCTTTTTTTGCTTCGTAAATAAAAAGTGCCATATCGTCTGTTTTAATTGCTGTATACAAAAATGGTATTAAAAGATCTGTTTTTGTTCTAGTTTATGAGTTATTTATGTGTGCGATTGATTTTTTTTTTTGTTTGTTTGTTTGTTTAAGGACGCTCTTTAATATCTCAGGTCATCAGCGCCCCATTCTATTTAGGGCGTGAAACGGCCGACAAATTTTACTCAGAAGCCTCTACTTTCAGGCTTGAGGTTCTTTATCGTGCCGTAAATGTACGACACGGAACCCAAGGCTTTACTTTCCTTCCGAAGGAAGCCATACTTAACATTTTTACGCCCGAAAAAATCCATCGATCCTGGCCGGGTTCGAACCCACGACCTTGGGTTTAGAAGGCAAGTATGGTTACCACTACACCACCAGGACCGACATGTGCGATTGAAAATATATTAAATGTTTTAACCTTAGGTTGCCTCTTTCACCATGAATGACACCTTTTTGCCTGTTGGGTCATCTCTTGTTCTGAACCAGGAAGCCTAAAAATCCCCCAGTTGCCCTGGTATGGTCTTTCGATTGTAGAAATTACTCGGTGAAAGTGCTCACTAATTGCGTTGCAATTTTACCTATCTATTGCATCCCATGTTTGGTGTGATGGCATAAGATGTTGCACAAGCTATTTATAATTTTCAACTCTAAGGGGCCATTCACAATGAAAAATGAGGAAAACGTAAGAAATCAGGAATCAGAATGCATTACTGCTCTGTTCGCAGAATGGCGTTGATGGATGAAAGATTAATTGGCTTATATCAAACCTATCCTTGCTTTTATGACTAGAAATAAAGATGTAGTTTTGAAAGCAAACATGTAGTCTTCAATCTCAAGCACGTACTTCAAGTGAAATATTTTTGGAACTGCTTTGGATCACTTTCCCTCATTTTGTGTAATAAATTATATAAATCCCCCTGGTTACTACTTCTTTGATTTAAGGTGTGAACCCATGTTAATATTTATTACAATTTTCGCCCAGATGATCGACTTTATACATATATTAATCTAAACAAATAAGTTATTGTACTTAGCATGTGCATTAATGGAAGCAGCCGTTTTCAATCAGCTGTTAGTTGACCTTCACTTGTTCTTTGGCTAACACTTGCGTTTGCGTCTTTCATTGTGAATATCTACATAATCCAAAGTTTACACCTTGAAGCTTTATTTATTATGTTTATATTAACTTTTCATTGTGAATGGTGTGTTACATACTCTAGAGGGTGTGTCATCACCTTCTTGAAGGTGTTCCATGCAGAACATTGTTAAGTTTCCCCTCAGTTCAGAAAGGTCTAACTCTAACAGTATAACCGTTACCGGTAAACGATGGAGACGATAATAACCTATTTATTTCCAAATAAATACCTCTCAGAATTCAGTACCCTATTAAAAACCCACAGTTGCAACAACGAATTGTAAAAAGCCATTCAGGTAGGAAAAAGTGAATTAACTGTTAGAAAGTTTAAGCCAGTAATAAGCATAGATAAATGTCTTAGCGACCATCCTCGTTGTTTTTGAAAAATCAAAGTAATTCTCAAACAGTTCAAAAGTTTTGCAACGTTTTCATAAGCAGAACTTAGCAATTGGGTCATGTGCGGAAGAAGACCAGATTTCGTTATCAAACAATAACCTAACTCTTAAACATTTATCACATTTCCCATGTTGTTCAAAATGTATCAGTGCTAAGGAAGAGTTGGTTCTGGTGGTCTAGTGGTCACCATGCCTCGTAAACCCAAGATCGCGATCGTCAATGATTTTTTCGGGCGTAAAAATCCTAAGTATGGCTTCCTTCTAAAGAGAAGTAAAGATGTGGGTTCCAGTCGTAGATTTACGGCATATAAAATAACCTCAAGCCTGAAAGAAGAGGCCTCTGAGCAAAATTTGTCGGCCGTTTCACGCCCTATATAGAATGGGACGCTGATGACCTGAGTTGTTAAAGAGCGTCCACAAATAAATAAAACAATGATATGGCAAATGCCAGTTTCTCATTCCTTAAATATTCTCATGGTGAAGAGGCATTTTGCAGTGAACAGTTCGCCGAAGCGAGGTCCATAATGTAAAATAATGGTACGACTCCGTTTAAGACAATGGCCTCAACATTTCTCCTCGCACAATGTGCGGAAGAGATCCGTGCTTTAACATACACTACGCGTGTCACCAAACGATGACATTGTCTATAGACTCCAGGATATTGAAGGTGCGGATGGCCATACGTAATGCTGCCGCCGTTTCCTTTTCCGGCCTTTCCATAAGCATCTTTACCACTTCTGCTTGAAACCCTTTTGCCCTTTTGCCCCTTCAGCTTCTAGGTAATGGTCTCATATTTTGGCCCTTCGAGAAGGGTGATGGGAGAAACGGTAAGTTGCTGAGTGCCCGCGTCGGAAAGCTGTTATGACAGCAGTTCGAGAAGCATCGCAAGACGAGGCAGAAGAGCTTAGTGGGTGGGGCAAGTGTGTGCATTCCGTGCAGCGATGCAGAAAAGCTGATACCTACGAATAGGAATTGAAAATAACTGTAGTTTACTTTCGAAATCTTGGGACTTCACTTTCTTTAAGGTTAGAGCACGACTAAACATAATGAACTTTAATACTTGCTACAATCCATTCAGATCGGGAAGAGTACTTTCAATAAAATGTTAGATCATTTCCCAGCTACCTTATGCATATACAGATTAAATTGCCAATCTTTTGATGTGTGAAATTTTAGCAATTGATGCTTATGGGAATAGACTTTTAGTAATTTGAGACTTGAGTATCTCCTTACCACCTGCTCGATAGGAGCAAGTTGGTCGAGTATTTCCGGTATTTATCCGCAACCTATGGAGGTTACTCTCAAATAATTGAATGTCAGCTATTCCAAAGACATTTCACTGTTGATATAATACACAGAAAGCTTATATACAAATCTGTTTTATTACTAAGTTATTTTATATACTTTTCCATGCATTAGTGTATACTTCTATTTATACAGAGCACGAAAAGGCTTTTCTTTTGTCTTTTTTATTTACTTGAAATTTAAAATTAGGGCTGTTTCATATGTTCACAGTTACATATATAATATTTCCAATCGGTGTTTATATTAACATTTGCTAATGTAGCATGAATAGTAACGTGTCGTTTGCAAATTATTACTGTCGTTATGACGTCGGTATTGAAAATATCGTTAATGGTATAATTTTTTTCTTTTTCAGTTTAAATTTCTAAAAAGTGGAGTATAGGTAAATAACAGCACTTAATCTTTCGGGATGCACAACATTTGGTATGATACTTTAAAAGATTTTAATATAAACAAAACATTTTTAAATGTGCTGGATTTTTCAATGCTGGGCGGAAAAAAAATATTAAATCTTATATTTAACGATGTGTACAATTGTTATAAATGAACGCATTTAGCTTTGAGAATATTAAACTGCTGTGTGATATTATTAAATAATTTACATTGAAATGTTTGCGCTAAGGATGTTATACCTTAAACTTAAAAAGCGTCCAGTTTTGTTCTCTAACGTTGTTGAAATTGTTTCAAAGGTTTTTGGACGTTGACAAAGCTATTTTTGAACTATAATTAAAAATGTTACTTTTAGAAGTAGGAATATTTATGTAATGAAATTCTGAAAAAGTTCACCTAAAGCTGTTAATGTTCTGTATGGGGGGATTTAAGAAATAAGAAGATTAGTTGCGCATAGGCATTTATCTTCTTAAACAATCACACTACTTGTTAGTTCAAAGTTTAAATTTAATACAAAATTGTCCTCACAGAATAACAAAAAAATTATAGGGGTGTAAAAATAATTTGTCAAGAAAATATCTATATAGAGATCAGCATAAAAATAAAAATAGAAATTCATTAATATGTTAACGCTATATTTATGGCTGGGAGGGTTTTGCAATATTAAGTGCATACCATTTTTATTAGTGCATATTTGAATCTTTTTATGAAGGCTATATTTAATAGAGTTCAGGCATTTCTTTCTCCAAAGATATATTAAAAATTCGCTTAGTGCTTAATGATGAGGCTACCTCAAGCGTTAATTTTCACAAACAGAATTACAATATTAACATCTGAATTAAGCTAACTAAAGAATGGGTAAAACTGGAAACTGTTTTACGACAGTTATAGTATGTGGACCGAAGACAAGACTTTCTTGAGCTTGTTTATTAGTAACAAAAACATCATGTTTAGTTTACAAGCATTGTACATTTATTCACCCTTGAGAATGATGGTCTCAGAATAGAGAAAAACATATACAAAGTAATTGCATAATTAGTTTAAAAATGGACCTAGCATTATATTTCCAAGGAACTATCCCATCCAGTCAATAGTTTACACAGAGAACATCAAATGGTCTGTGCAGCGTTCCTGCAAATTTAATCTCGGCGTCATAGACAAGACTTTGTTACTTCTCACATAAAACAGCTCCCCAGAAATATTCGTAGAGCTGGGTGAACGCCGTTTCATTTCCATACCTATCGGAAAAATTCTTAATGGTGGTATGAGGAGTCGAACTAGAGATCTGCAGATCCACAGTCAAACATGCTGCTCACTAGACTTCATAGGCAATCAGTAAGAAAATGACTACGTTTAAAATTATTAAACGCAAGATATAAATTAAAAGTAGACGAAGAGTTATGGGAACGCCGTGACTTGTATGATGTACATGGGCGTTTCAAGTGTCGCGGGGGCGAAGTGGAAAGACCGGTAAGTCCGTAGCTGATGAGGTCCGTGTTCCCACACAGCACGGCGCCAGCGGTGGTCATACGACGCTATTATCGTTGTTAGCTGATGCATACGAGACACTTCAGTCGAGGAACCAGTTTGAAATGCCAGTACACTCAGTCGGTGAGATCGATTGACGCTTTTCTCACGAGGATTGCACACCAGGGTTAAGGGGAAGTACACTAGAGTGCTTTCAAGAACCTCTAGCTCTCTATGCGAATCCTCAACTCTCCAACAGAGTGTAGTTTTAAGAGGCAGCAGTACCCCCTCTTCTACTGATCAACCGATCCCTCCCAAATCCAGTAGTGAGCTCGACTTGTAACCGCAGAGAAGCTATCCCCCTTCTCGATCGACTCCGTATGTGTTGGTCATAGGCTCGAATTCCGCTGGGGAAACTTCTCGGCTGATATTACAGTTTGCAGCTCCTTTAGCAAGTTACTATTGGATTTATATACTATTATAACCTTCTGCTTGAGTTAAGCCTAAAGGCTTAACATTTGTTACTTTAAATCTGCTATGAACTAGAGAATAATACAGCATTAACGTCATTTACGTGACATTAAATAAAAGAATAAATGAGAATAATTACATTAACAACTAAATAATTAATATAATTTTATTTGAGTAGAGGAATATTTCATTAGGAATAAGTCTTGTACCATATATAAATAATACTAGCGTTCCACCGGCACAAATCACAGCTTCATACCAATTGTAATCGAAATAACACCATTAGGTTCCTTACCATCTTTAATGCAGGCTGGTTGGAATGCTTTCTTATTGCAAATGAAGCGGCTCTTGGGCAGGTTTTCTCTGGGTGCTTTGATTTCCCCTGCCACTCATTCCGCCATTGCTCCATCAAAATCTCATCCCCATCTTATCCTTCATCATTCAGCGTAATCTAGTCCGCCGATTATAGATGCGTGCGTTTCAATTGGATTATGCTACTGCCCTCTGACGCTTTGTGCAGAACTGCAATGTATGGCCGGCAAGTGAGTTGGCATTAGAACTCGCTCACAAATTATTAAATTTGTTTTAACGTTTGAGATGAATTCTTTGTTTTAATGTATTATTGTTTTAATTTTTTAAATAAAAACAATTCCTCGATTTACATAGATTATAATTATTTGGATTGCTAATATAGAATGTCCGGGACGAAAACCATCAATAAGAAAAATGTATAACCCAGGAACTAATAAATTGGTTTAATTGCTTTTTGCTTCAAAAGAATGCAGAACTCACAAGTTTTTGTGGAGGCAACACTTTCACTAAATGCTTAATAATTTTATGAATTTTAAGTTTTGTTAGCAACACTGTTTTTTCATTCATTGTTGCTTAGATTTCCGTGTTGAAATGTTTGTTTTGGGTGTTTGTTTATTTCCGATGAATGCAAATTTCATGTTTAATGTTGTAGTCAACAGAGATAACTGCTGATTATGGCATTCGGAAATTCCGTGTGCAGAGAAGGAAATTAAACGAGATAGCCCCTAAAATCAATATTTGGTGCAATCTCATGGTGCAACAAGTCAGTCCATTCTTTTTCAATAGAGACAAATCAGGGAAAGCGTTTATCTGGACAGAATGAAAAATGATGTCATTTCTCAGATATAAGATGCAAATCTTTTCCAACAAGATGGGGCTTCCACACATTATGCTGTACATCTGAGGAATTGTTCGGGTGTTGTTTTCACAAAACGCGGCTGACCGATACTGTCTCCTTTCAAGATCCTCAGCTCTAACTCTTTTATAGGTTTTCTTTGGGGGTATGATAATATGCAAGGTTTGTATAATTCCAGCAGCAATTTTGGCTGCTTTGCGTTGGGGATCGTCGAGGTTTATGAAGGTGTCAGGCCGGGATGTCGGAAAACGCCTGGTGGAAATGGAGATTTTTAACAAGATTAGCAGAAAAGAAGTTAAACATATAATATTGTGTCGAAATACATCAACTTGTAGTTTAGTTCTTTAATGACATTTTTAATCTATAATACGAAGTGTACATGTGGAACTTTATTGACTGTCATAATACTTGACGAGTTCCTCTGTGTTTTGCAGCAAACAGCATTTAAATAAATGTATTAGTTCGTGAGTTATAACACCTTATTGGTAGTTTTAGTCTTGAACACTCTGTATATGCAAAGCTACACCGTGACTGTTAACTGTTCACAGAAATAAACACACGATTAAGTAGCAGGATAATGGGTCATCTGCATTAAAGCAAATTATTTTATCAATTTTGCAATCAAAAGCCATAAGCATAGTATTGCTACTTAAATTATCAATTTGTGCATATATAATAAATATATATAAATGAAAATAAAAATAATGCATGCATAGTGTGGGCTGCTAGCCATAGAAAATAAATTATTTGTTATTAATTCTTAAATTACTCCGTCTAGACCTAGCAGTACGCATGCACTAAATCGATAAGCCATTCACGGTGTATAGACAACAGCCTACAACCTGAGTGCGACCGTAAATCACAAACTTTTCCCCGACATTTCCGGTAGAAGGGTATTCCATTCAAAGCCAATAGTTTCTCTTTTAATGATTGGAAAACACATGGCATGTTTTTAAAACATAGGTATAGCAAAACTTTTTTGTTTTATTTTAAACCACAGAACAGACAAACAAAGGATTATAGCATAAATGTAGAAATGAAAGATTAAGTTGTTTCCTAGCGGCTGAAGTAGCTGTATAATTTTCAAGCTTTTAAAACTTAAATGAAATAAACGTGCAGCGTCTTATAAGTTCATTGCAGGTGTTGAATATTGCAATTAAAAAGAATTGCAGAACTAACACCAAGAAATGTACCTTAAAACATGGAAAAAGTTTAACATTGCATGTGTAAGAAGGATTAGAGTTAGAACATGTGCTATCTGTTTATCAGTGCCATCCACTGCTGCTTCCTGCCATTCCACTGTGCTGACCATCCAATGCTACCCCTCTATTCTTACCCTGCTGCCCCCTTCTCACAGTGTGTGTTCACCTTGATGCATGTTCAACAACTTCCTGACCACAGCCCTGCACACCGCAGACGAGCTATCCAAATGGCATGCTACATAAATATGTTCCTCACTTAACTAAGAAAGTCACTTCATCAACAAAACGTGCCTGCAATTCACTAAATGTAATAAAGTGTCCTTATTTTCATAATTGAACCGAGTGAATGCCATTTTTAAATACGTGCATTTATGTTGATAGTACTACCTTTATAATATCAGGGCTTTAACTATATGACGCGACTGGAAGATAACAGAACTATGCTATGATCACCGGAAGATATAATGCATCAGCTGTTTGCAGGCTTTGTGCATTTGACCAGCTTCAACATTTTTAAGCATCAAAAATAATGTTTCAAAACTTATTCTTTCTTGGAGTGTCGAGTTGTATTTATGCATGACAAAAATTGTAATGCATGAGCTGTTTTAAGGATCGTGTGGTTGATTGACATCCATTTTCCCTAGAATAAAGTCTTGCTACATTGTGGAGTTTGTTAAAGTACAGTTGACCCACCAAAAACCGGTCCTGTTGCGTTTATTTTTGTATTAACTTAATAGAGCTTGTAAGCATCCGTACTTGAATAACCGCAACCATACTAAATGTAAGAACAGGCGGGTCTCGGGTTTTCCATTCCGTTATACCTTTTTAACCAAATCTTATATACTGTTCTTTGCACCAAAATCAACATCAGGAAATTTGAAAGAAAAGTTCTCCTGCATTTTCTTAATGGAGATAGTACTCGCGTACGCCACCACTGTATTGATTCTTTGTTGCAGAGGATACATCTCGTTCAGCATTGCTGTGAAAACAGCTGCCACATACTGACCAGAGTTTTAAATAGCTGTCCCATAGGCTGCAATGCACAATTTCCTTCCCCCTTTCCTTTCCTCTCTTTGTCAGTATTCCTTCATTATCTGACCAGGTTTCGTGATCCACTTAGTATAAAGCATAGATACCAGTTCTCATATACTGGCAAGCTACAAGAGAACGCTCAGCAATTAATTACAAGAATATCAGTAGCAGAAATCCGCTGCCTATTCCAGGTGCCAGGCTAGTTTGAGGAGGTACATGGGTTATATATTCTGTAAAGTTAAGTAATGTAATTAATTGCGTGTAAGGAAGCTATGCCTGCAAACGTACCATAGAAACTGTATCCAGTGAGGAGGACGTGACCGCCAAGATGCCGAGATTCAGTGGCATGTTTTAGTTAAGATCCCGTCGAATCTGCTCTATATCCCCGAAGAACACCACAGAGGGTTTTGTGGTCGATGCAGCGGCACCTGACCAGCCTTCGCCTCGGATTTCAAAACTGAGAGTCACTAACCCAGCAATTGTCTTCACGAGGCTGTGGATACTCCATTGCAAACCCAAACTGACCGAAAACCTCCTTAGGAATCCCGGGATCGACCCCTAGTCCTCCGAATAAGTAGTCAGGCACGCTGAATTATTATTAGATAATAATCCCCCTATTACGACGATTGTGCACTTTTTAACAATATCTATTATTTGAATTTAATTGGTTTTACAACTATCAATTTACGATTATTGCCAATTCCAATTTATATATTTTCTCCAAATAAGCCCTGACTAGAAGCATTTACATTCACAGGTATACATTCAATCATAGAATGAGAAATGATTTTGAATTTGTGTGTTAATGATTTTAGCTAGAAATTCTATTTTTCGTTATGAATTTTATAGAGGATTATTTTTGTTCTTAAAATTGTTAAAGGGTATGATAAATAAAATTGCAATTGATATAACTAAAGCAATAATGCCTCCTATTTCGGATAGAGCTTATGCAAGGTGGTTTACTAAACCCCCATCCTTTTTAGTTATAGGTTCCTGCAACAATAATATCAGAGCAGTTGATCAGAAATGTAAATTCTACATTTTTCAACTTCAGTTTGTAATTAACTTAATCAGCAATAACTACATGAATAATTATTAATTATTAAAAGTTCATACATTGATGGCGTGGAACAACCAAGGACAAAATTAGACTATATATGATGTGTTGGAATGCTTTCTATATTAAAGTATTAAGTGGATTCTGTTCTCACAATTCAATTTGCATCTCCTTTTGATTCATCTAGTGTATATTCCTACATATGCCACGGGTGGCCTAGGTCGTTAGGGCGCAAATCGTGAGCAGGAGGTCTGGGGTTCGATTTCTATCAGGACCGTCCTTCCTCACTGGAGTTTGTTTTCAGGTTTTCCTCAGCCTTCATAAATAGGAAATGTCGGGGAGGTACCCTAAACTTAGGCCTGGTACATTTCCTTCCTTAAAAAAAAATTCCTTCTCAATTTATCATTTCATCTCGTGTATCATCAATGCCCACCGTCTGTGGTGCCTCAGTAGTAAAAACGGGCGTTAAACACTATTAAAAGAACATATAAGATCATTAAAATACATGGCTGCCGCACATTGGGCATATGCGTTCTGGAGGAATGCTATTGCATTGGCCGGTGCTCTCGTTACGCATTTCTCCCTACTGCCTTTTGACTTTAAAGACATGCTTAATCTTAATATAGCTCAAGAAAATGTAACTCGTATCGCATGAGATGGGGATGCATGCACAGCATATATCTACTAGTCGTATTAGAGTTGTTCTGGTGGTTACACGTGTGTTTAAAATGATGCGACGTTTAACTGTGGAAGAAATACTTTATTTTTTGTTTGTTTGTAAAAATTACTTTAAAACAGTTCTGCTGGTTTAGCTAGAAGTGAGTTTTGAGTTCTTTGCCAATGCTGTATCCCCTTCAAGATATGCTACACAAAGAATATTGAATAAATCACTGGAAACAGCCAGTTTAGAGCTTTAGATATAAATTTGCACAATAGACAAAATGCTCTCCCTCTTCTGCAAGTAATATAGTAAAATAACTGAAGTTCAAACCATACTGATACCAGTGTGTTTAGGCTTTACGATAAGTGGTTCAGAGAGTAAATTGTTGCAATTGATTTCTGAATAAATATGAAATAAGCAGAATTTCAGTTGACGAACTTAGACAAGTGAATGACAACACATTCTCGTGATATGCAGCTGGTATAGAACACGGAAAAGGGACACTTTTATCATCTACTTTGAAATAAGGTTCACGTCCATTTGTGCTTCCCAAGATGAAAGTAGCAGTTTACCGGCTGACACTCGACCAATCGCCCGGAAACCAAGTCCCGTACTACGGCCGTCATATATATTAATGCCCCGGTATTTAAGTGGCAAATCTCAGTCAAACATTAATTATTGTATCTCTCTGTTCTGAAGTTTATTACTTATTGGCCAAGACGAATTTACTTTACTGCTCTACGAACACATATTTCCCATTTCTAGAAGATCGGCGAAAAGCTGCAGATGAACAATTACATTTAGGTATGCACAGTATAGTTAATGACATTAATTTGATGCCGATTTCTCCAGATACATAATCTTTGAACAATACTTAGATATGAGAGTTCCAGAGACAACATTATATGCTTTATCCAAGATCGATGATGATTTCAGCTCTTAAAGTTCGTGTCGTCATTAGATTTCGGTAGCAACAATTGTTCATTATTGAGCCAAAAGTAGAAACTCGATACTGTGGGTGTATTTCTTATTTCAGGTTAAGATTGTCAGTTTTTTGCTCCATACTTGGACACTTTTTTGTTCATTTGTTTACTGCATCTGATGAACATTCATTTTGACATAGCTAGTATGTTTGTTTTCTTTCATAAAAAAGTTTTAAGTCAGTTTAAGGAGTTGAAAAAATACTTTAGTTGAAAGCTAATTTATGCATAAATTTTATTTTATTCATGTATAACATTTGATGTTTTCTGTAGCTTCTGTGATGCCTTCATTAACTCTGATATGTCTCATGAAAGTTCTGAAGTTGATCTTTCCGAGAACCATTTATAGATCCGGTGCTTTGTTAATAGTGCTGTGCTGTTTAATATTTGCGAACGATAAGTTGCATAATAGTAACCATTATATTAATTTCAGGAAACTCTAAATGTATTAGACAGAAAGCGATTGGTTTCTTTAATGATAACTGTTGAACTGATCCACAGAGGTTAATAACTATGCCCTTTCAATTCCTGCATTGCTACTGGAACAATCATTAGAAGATAACACATCTCATTACTTGCCTGCATCTGTTTTAATAACGAAAATGCTGCGTTGCATTTTATCCACTGCCAGAGCAAGTCGTCAAAAATGACAGTGATTGGCGCACTCGTTTGTTTAGTAAACAAAAATCATTTATTTCCAAACTCATTTGGTCTGCGAGACTGTGGGCATGTGTAAAGGGAGGGGGGACTAGAGGTTGGATGTAAAATACGGTTATTTAAAAAGTCTGCAAATGAAGGAAAGCTTAACTAGCTGGAAGCAGAAACATATCACAAAAACCTCTTTTCACAAAGGATGCGATGCGTGTATAATTTTTTTTTTGTACAAAAATTGAGCAGAAACAAATATAATAACGAAGAAAAGCTCAAATGTATTGCGCATTCGTTTTGTTAGCAAATACGTAACGTTGAAATATGGTTCTCGGACAAGGCTCAATGCACTCTAAAGCTATGTCATGTTCAGTACAGTTTTGATTGATGTATGCAAACAGAGATTTGTGGTCGAAGTTGAATGTTTCGTGCCTAGGTAGTGGAAATATTTTCTCTTCTCTACATTCTGAAAGGTGTGGCAACTGATATGAATTCCAAACACCCGCATTGCCTGTACGTCGTATTTTACTCCATGTAGAAACAAGAATATCTGAATTCCACTTGTTAGACAGGGGAAAGCTCATAAAACACTGAAGTTATAGTTTATATCTCTTCTAAGATTACGAAATACGAAAGGGATTACACTAAGAGCCAGAAATATGTAATCTGATCATGCAGGTTCAAGGTTAGATATCTTATTTAGTGTTAAGAAGCTATCAACTGAAACAGGAAGAACTGCTGTGCGGTTCAAACCAGTGAAGTCCTACTGATGCTGATTACGAGGGAGGAACGAGAAATAAACTCACGTTTCATTTATTTATTTTATTTTATTGTTTATTTTATTTGTTTATTTTTATTAAATACTATTTGGGGATGTTCAAAGCTGGTAGAGAGCAACTTTGAATCTTGTGCTATGGACATACGAGTAAATGGCTCGCTCAGGTACTGACTGCCCTGGCGGAGCTAGTGGTAACTAATAAGCTAAGATGGCGGTGCGTTAGCATCGTCCACGTGTGATAAGCAGCGTGATGTAGTGCATTTTTGTGCGCGAAAGGAAAAACACGGAGTGAAAGTAAAGACAAATTTTGGAAGTGCGTGGTGCTTATTAGATTGCAGTATCTACTAACTCTTTGAAGAGGGCCGAGTAAACCTTGCCATTCGGCAAACGTATCTACAAACTTACGCACAACGATTCAACATTTTATACAGCAAAGCGTACGATATTATGAATAACAGATTGAGCTTTCATAGTCAGTGCGCGCTGTTTGCCCAAGGACCTGTCAGAAGAGCAGAAGAGGCAGAGAATAATGTCATGCTTGAACCACCAAAATGTATGGCTGGGAGGTACTCAAATTATCCAGACTTTGCACAGTTTGTCTTTCACTTCTTCGGGCCCCTGGAGAAATTTCCAGGACATTAACTCTTCATTTCAGATGAACAAGTGGCTATCTTCTCAGGAAACAAGAGTTCTATTAATGACGCATTTTCAAATTGGATCACGATGGTAAAAATGTTTCAAGAGACACTTGGTTTATATGTTAAAAAATAACCAAAACCTGTATCTTTATATACTTCTTTCCCCCATTAAATATTTCGTAGGAAAATGTTGCGCATTACTATTTGGTCTTCCCTCACACTTGCAAGCGTGCCGTCCCAAGCTAACTTTCGCTTCAGTAGCAAGCTATAATATCCCTATAAACATTTAAAACATTTAAACACACATTCACAAGAAAACATTTTATGGGACTTTCTCACTGTTTCTTATGGAGTTGCATCAAAGACATCTGCTAGTATATATCCCACTTTAACATATGACTGCTGTTGTTTAGACACTGGATTGCGTGTGGGCAATGTTTAATGTGTGTTAAAGCGCTATGGCCTCACATGAATTTTATATGCTTAGAACTATAAGATATTGCAGCCTTGGTATGGAATTTGTGGACACCCTGTACAGTGTAAAAATAAAAATACAAAATAAAATAAATAAAAAGTAAACATGGTTCGTTTTAGCAAAAAACAGTTCTGTGTTTTTATTGTTTACTTTTTTACGAGAAAGGTGTTGCTATTTGTTTATTATTAAGATATCAATTATTTTTATCATGCCTCACATTCTTCAAGCCTGTATAATAAGTAAGCACGAGATCTGTCCTTCCATGGACGCAATGTTACCTAAGTTTCAACCATAGTTGCATGTTGAACATTGCACAGCGGTCCAAAGTAAACAAGAGCAAGTTTCCGATATACAGAGTACACTCAGGTGGAATGTACAAGTAGAACGCTGTCTGCTTGAACATTTGTGTAAAATTGCTACTCTTGGTAATCCTAAATGGAGTGAATAATTCAACTAAAATCTACATATATTAGAATGTCGTAATATATTAAGTAATGAAAATATAATGATTACTCCCATATTAGGAGTCAATCTTACACAAAGTACAGATTTCTTCTTTTACTGAAAACTCAGTTCCAAGTTCTTTTAACATTCATCAATTTCGAAATGCGTGAATTTACGTGTTCCATCTTATAGCATTTCACTACAGGTTACAAATCGACTAGTTCACTTTCGGCACTGTTGTTGTGACCTCACTGTACGTATTCCGGTTCTTACCCACCTCCCTGTGCCATCATGTGTAATGCTAGTGTCAGCCATACGCTGATATCTTTTTTTTTTTTTCCTAAGAAATTGTTTCATCTCTATTAATAAGATAACAAATTACTTTCGTTACCGTATCTTTTGTATTTAAGAAAAATTCAAAACATTTTACTGATTATTTCGTTTAACATTTTTACTATATACCCAACTAATTAAGGAATACGTATGCATAGATTTTTACGTATGTAAAACTATAAGATATTGACGCCACGCGGTGGAATTTGTGGACACCCTAAACAGTGCAAAATAAACACATTAAATGCAATAAAGTAAAAAGTGAACATAGCTTGTTTTGGCACAACCATTTCTAGGTCTTTATTATTTACTTTTCATCAAAAACGTTTTGCAATAAGATATAAATTATTTTTATCATGCCTCACATTCTTTAAGCTTTTGTAACAAGAAAACTAATTATTTTCGGTATCCCATTTCTTGTTCTTATGAGAATTTTTAAAACTTATTACTGGTTATTTCGTTTAAAAAGTTGCGCATAACTGTTTAAAGAATAAATTTACAGTAGGATTATTTTAATTATGGGCCGGCAGAGTACTTTTTCCGGAAGCTGTGGCTGTTCTCCCCCAGTAACTAGCTCAGACGGCCCATAAATCAAATAGCCTCACTGTATATATTGTTTTGTATTTTATATGTTTAATCAGGAGTTTGCAGTTACAGCTGCTGCAAAGAACAAGCTTCTGAGATATTGATAAATTTATTGTCAATAGCAAATACGTTCAAGTCACCCTTTTGTTTGTAATTCACGTGTATTGCCAACACCTCCTATAGCTGGCTAAAGAGGCCTCTTAGTTTCCCACGTCAGTACTGCAGAAGGAAAGGTGTGGAGTCCACGTTACCGTGACAAACTTGCGGTTCCGTACATTAACATTAACGCTGATTAAAGGGGGAGATAGCTTGGATGAAGAGGTGGGGATGTGCGTGTCTACTTCCAGGATAAGGGTCCTTCTTTAACACTGCCATGAATAACAAAAAGACATTCCGGAACTGTAAAGATGTAGCTATTGTATCCTCACGGGAGATCGTTTTGAATGCTGCGGAAACTCCAGTCTGAAGTGAAGCTTGAACACCGTCCTTTTACATTTCAGTAAATGTCTTCCTACTCTAACTAGTATAGAAACCGAACTATATTAAGTGCGGAATTTAAAGGAATTTAGCTAGGAATCAATGTGCGGCGTTTCCACAGGTAGAATATGCTGGAAGCTATGGCTATGTTATGCGCAGGTGCAAAGTAGCATAATTGAAGAGTTGTATTGGTCCATTTTCCAAAGTTCCGTTAATGAAAGGCAGAGCTCTGGCATAAAACAATAAAAAATAATTAATTTGTTTTTTATTTATTATGAACTGAACGTAATGCAAGTTTTCATTGCACAGCTTTTTCTAGTCAATTAGTTTTCCATTTGTTTTTTCTGTTTACGACTTGTTTTATTACCTTGCCACAGGGATTTCTGTGTTCTGGTCGACGATGTGGTCCTTGTCACCAAAACGCCGACAGCACTACTAACTATGCGAGCAGGGCAAAAATGATGCAGGGTTTTCAATAAACAAACTGAAGATACAGTTAATATCAAACAGTGGTAAAAATAGATGGAACAGTCCTCACATGTGTGAGCGAATATAATACCTAGAACAACGGATCTCCTTTCATGATAAAATGGAAAAAGAAATACAAAGAAGAATCTCATTAACCTGGAGAGCATTTTTGGACCCTTAAGTTTATACTGTTGAATCAAACTCTAACTAAGAAAAACAGATTCCAGACGATCGAAATCTGTCCTGCATTACTCTATGTGTGCCAAATATGGCCGGTCAGCTAAATAAAAAAAATTAACAAATAAATAAAAAATGCAACGCTAGATCCTGGGAACAACTTTGAAGGGCATTATATCTACAGCAAATATCGCACAAATAGCCATCAGAATTAAAAGTCAATGTGACCGCCAAGTGGCAAGAATGCAGGACAATAGGTGGACCTATAAGATTTCAACATGGGATCCTCGGATAGTAAAAAGGAAACAAGGCATACCCCGAAGTTGGGAAGATCTTTTTAAGGAACCTGCAGGTCCACAGTAGTGAAGTAGCAAGAGGATAAAAATGAAAATTTCTGGAGCGAAAAATTGCAGTGAGAAATAGTGTACAAAAGAACAAATCAGTCCGTATCTTAAACAGCATACGAACAACTAGCGTGGAATAGTTCATTGCGTTAGGTAGAACGAGCTCCCTCTACTTGTTAGGAGGCCTTTGCCCTTTAAGGGGCACACTAGGCTGTCTTTATCTTTATTACATTGTCGCCAGGAGAGTAAAAGAGGAAACAAGAAGTCAACATTGAGCTTGTAAAAGCCTTAAAAACAGCCTTAAGTACTATAGGTATGGAGGAGTCAGTCCTTGCTTATTTTCAGTATGTTTGCAAGCTCAACCTTTCCACCTGGTTTGCTCCCTTCCCTATTCCAGGTTACTTAGACCAGCATGTTTCCCTCAGTTAAAGAAAGTTTTCAGGAAGCACAGCTGCAATTAAAAGATATTGGATGAAACTAAGCCAATAACTTTTTTAACTACAACACCGGCCGTGAAAGCCTAAGAACTATCAGCCAATAACATCAAACCGCATCTAAATCACATAGAATCTAATAACATTGTTTACTTTGATTGCAATTGTCATGTTTCGTTATGAAGCTCTTTAAATGTTTTACTTTCTAATTTCGTATGATCCCATAAAACATCAAGTCATTCAGCTGGCCTTGGTTGATTTTTATTTTTCTTTCATATTTTAAAAGGTGGTTCCGTGTTCTAATACTAGCCATTCTTTTAATATTTACTTTTTATTATTTTTTCGTCGCTACTTTTATATTTATTTACATTTTCGTTCATAGTTCTTTAAGTTTGCCAAACTTCTTTTATACTTGACAGAAATCTTATTTTATTTCTTTTTTCGAAGTCTGTAAGTTCTAAATGCATATAAATAAGAAGACAGTATGGTTTATTTTCTAAAATCTTAGTAGTAGTAGTGGTAGTGGTAGTGGTAGTAATATGATGAATATAATCCATTTTACTAACTTTTGATGATCAAATAACACGCAATAGGCGAAGAAAATAGAAAAGATAACCGTTAAAACAATAAAAGTTTATATTTATGCATATGGTAACCCCAAAGGCCATCATTTCTTGACAGTTACATCATGTTATTTTGAAATGTAACCCATAAATTGCTGTGTATAATGTTCCTTCACTTTTTACTGTTATAGCTATTCACCTTCAAACAATAAACTGAGCAATGCACAAATTTAAACTATAGATAATAAAACTACAAATTTTAATTTTCCAGTCCCCCATAGTTTTCTCTACAAAAATTTTCATTAAGGTGAAATTTTAACTTTATTTATATATCTTTAAAACAGTGACTTTCGTATTTTATTTTAAAATATTTTGAATAGTATAGTTTTTTTCATTATCACTTGGCGAAAGATCAGTCAGCTATATTCAGTTCTGTCTTCATTATTTAAAATAATTTAACAGTGTACATTTTTCGATGGAATTTTTAAATATCAGGTGTTTATATTTTGGAGACATATTCACTGCTATTATCTTTAGTATTTTTATTTTTATACCCAAACGATATGCTGATACAAAAAATACTTTCCACTTTAAATTAAGAAACTCATAAGGATATGTATATTCCGAAATATATAATAAGACAACGTGTATAAATGTCATCGGCTTATAAAACTATGTAAGAATGCAAAACAACAAAAACTATTTTTATCAGATGTAAGGCTGAAAAGTGCAAATAATTATTGCCGGTAAGAAATTTGCTAATCCATAAAGTTACTAGCCATTAAAAGTTGTACATTAATTCCCACCCAGTGATATTAGAAGCTAGTGTCAGAAAGGCTGAAAGATACAAAAATCCTCCACCCTGACGGGGAGGCATTGATCTGAGAGGAATGCTCTGGATTTCATAGCAGCAGTACAACATTCCTTCTGAGATTCAATATGTTCAAAACAAAGAATTTTTATGAGAGTTTCTGTATATGGCGTCTGCGTTCGCCTGGTGCATTCTGTAATGCCTGGAATGTATTGATATCTCTAGAGGAGGGAGTAAATCTCGAAGGAAGAGGAATAATATTAAATAAAATATTTTGTTTCATACTAGATCGAATATCCATTCTTTCCGTCCTTGAAAACAGCAGGTAAATTGCAAATTTCCTTTGTTATAATTGTTTTCTGGGCTCTAATAAGAAACCTATAAATTCGGTTGAAACAATTGCCTTACTAATGTTAGGATGCTATACTTCCCTCTTTCAACTGTTTGTTTATTTGTTTGCTGCTTCAACGTTTTTTGAAAGACTGCAATTATAAACCCCGTAATGGCGTAATCTTCAACATATGTTACAATATATCTTTTTTAAAATAAAATAATTGGGCATAGTGTGAAAGAAAAGTACTATTCTAGATAATGCTCTAATTTACATATCCCATTAGCAGTCCATACTTTACTGCAGTTCGCATATTACAAGCTAATTCTTAACTTTGTCATATTATAGGGTTTCACTTGTAGACAAAGCTATGCTCTCTATAATGTGTAATATTTAACATATTAGTCGGAAATATAAATGCTTTAATGTAAGTTTAGTACTTTGTGAGTTTGTTTTTGTAACTTTATTTGCATTCCTACTCATGGGATGATAATGGTCCTTAAATGCTTGTCGGAGGATTATTGTGGACTAGAAACTCTAGAACTGTTATTAATTTTGGAGCATTGACTTGGTGAGTAGATTCTATTGTAACACCAATTATAATTTATTCAACATATATGGTATGAAAACAAATACTAAATGATTCATTCAAGTCACAAAAATCGAACGTTTAATTCTGATTTTGTTAGTTTCATGATAGTCATTTAAAAAGTAATTTTCTCTTATCTTTACATTTGCTTAATTGGTTCCTTAATTTACTGTCGGTCCCGATGGTCTAGTGGTAAGCATACTTGCCTCGTATACCCAAGATCGTGGGTTCAATCCCGACCAGTGTCGGTGGATTTTTTCGGGCGTAATGATTGTAAGTATGGCTTCCTTCGGTCGTGGGTTCCGTGTTTATGGCACATAAAAACCTTAAGCCTGAAAGAAGGAAAATTAAGCAAAATTAATCGGCCGGTTTACGCCCTGAATTGGGGCGCTGATGACCTGAGATGTTAAAGAGCATCCTTAAATAAACCTAATCAACAAAATGCATGTATAGTTTAGAGATAAAGGAATGGGAGTTAGATCAGAGATGCAGAGATGTTATCTAACTTTAGATAAAATATATTGATCATTGGTTCACTATCTTCAGCAGTCATCCAAGAAGTAAATGAAACATTTTTTTTTTCTTTCTGCAAAATAAATCTTATAATGAAAATTTCTTCTGTATTTTGCAGATTTAATTTTATGCAAATTTTAGGCTGCCCCCAGGCATGATGAGGTATAAAACCGAATTCCTGTGAATTTTATTAATCTTTGAAGCATTTGTTCCCTTTGTAAATACCATTTCTTCTTAATAAACATTTTTAAAATGGTTACATTTTAGATTAATTTTTATACTAAACATTGTAATAATTTTAATTTAATAATATAATAACCCCCTAAAATATACAGCTGCTACCCTTAATTATTATGCATGAGGAATAAACGAATAGAATTCACTCAGGAAAACAACGTTGTTACGTCTTTGGAATCTTTTTCAGTTCTGTTTAGTGCTAAAAGAGACGGGTGTGAAAGGGAAAGTGAATTATTTATTCGTAATTTATTAATTAACGTATCCTCAGATATTCTTAATAATAAATGTTGTCACAACTACAGTAAAGTCTGCTCGCTAAATATCCTAAGCTTCCTAACTTCTAACTACCTAGCGGTTGCGACGCGGAGAAATTATCTAAGTTTAATCCACCAGTATTTCTGGCATCGTTAAATGAGAGGTCGTAAGGGATCCGACATAAAGTAAATGCATATTCTATATATTTCACATTATAATTACAAACGTATATTTGGCTTGACTATGGCCTCCCGGCCTTGGCGATCACATGTTAGCTCTCCCTCGTATCTGTCCTTACTGACTGATGGCACGGTAATCTGTTTAGCGGATTTCTTGACTTTGTAACGTATCTGCTTCCCAACCCCACTATCTGTAGCCAAACAGTATGCTGATCCTATAACATTGTCAATGCATTATTACTACCTACATGCACCACAATATTCATAGCTACAGCTTAATTTTTATGTACAAAAGAAACAATGGTAACGCTGAGAATTTCAAGGTGTCTCGTGTCTGTGTGTTATTGTTTAGATGAACACTATGATGGGATGGTGCGAGGTTATTAAGTTTTGACCCATACTTTATTCTTTTTCTATTTGGAGTCTCTGAATTCTTTTTCACTAAATTAGTTACTGCGCTGCAGACGAGATATACTATATCATGCTTTCTGTGTTTTTATTAAGAGCATTTGGCTATTTGCATAACTCCCGCAAAACCAATATTGTAGTCCAGTGCTGTTAAAATTACTTCCATATCAACCACGTCTTGTCACGCATCTGCTTTGGAGTATTTTCTATATCGTAGTGTGTATTTAAGTTTTCAATGGTATTTTGAATTTTTCCCTGAAATATCTCTAAAGAACAATATAGGCTTTTATAGTGAAAAAAGGAGAAATATTCATTCCTCTGACTGCCAACGTTGACGTTTTGAAAACAAAGTAGTTTCAAAAGTTTCAAAAAACTTTAGTTCTGACGTTTCAAGGCCTAAAAACATACACCTAAACATGGTCACTGAATTTGTTACCTTGTGCTAAAATAAAAGTTCGGGGACTAAGGACAGGAATAATATAAAATAGTTTTTAAAATTGTACATTTAATTTTTTCACCATAATTTCCCCGATATCTCCCCAAAGTTTAGGACAAAGCTTTTAAAATTTTGTGTAATCCAAAGTTTTCATACAATGAATGCTGTATGTACCCCCTTTAAGGCAGGATCAAAAGCTTCTTCCCCTCTTAGAGCTTATTGTGCTATCCGATTAATCTTAACACCTTAGTTTAGCCTCTTCCACTTTGAAACTTCCGAACTTTCCCTACAGCGCTACGACTTCAAAGAGCAAATACGACGTCACGCGTGTAAAACCAGGTGTAATTTTACTAAAAAACAAGTTCGAAACGAGATGCGAATATAAATAAATAATTATTAAATTGCCACGGGAAAATATTAGGTTTTGTTTAATATTTTACCGTATTTAGTAAAACGCACATACACATTAAAAAAAACAAAGAAAACACTATTCAAACAGAACAATAAATGTTTTTAAGTTAATTCAGCCAAATGTTTGTGTAAATATATTATATAATTTACTTTAGTTAAGTATGGTATGACAGAGAAAATAATTGTTACCTGGAAATGCTTTTTAAAAATGCAAATTCAGGTTTTCTGCAAACGTACAAGAAATGTTTCCCTGAAGATTGTTTCCGAATTAAAATTAAATATCTTTAGAACAACTTAAAAAGATAAATCTATCCCTAGATGAAAATCCCAACAAAGGATAGAAGTATACGGTTGGATGCAGTTATTCTGTGCTTATTTGAAAATGTATGTGCAGAACAGTAAACTCTATTGTGCATGTTGTCAGTTTTTATTTCCTTTTAACGGAAGTGAAGATAGCTGCAGATGATGTTTACCTTGCACCGTCGCTTCGTGCAAAGAAAAACGATTCCCCAGGAAACTAAATTTGTGTAATGTTTCCTCTATTAAACGCTAGGCCGCCACGCTAAAGGTAGCAGATTTTACTGTTGATTCGCCCAGCACTATAACTGAGATTTATGGACCATAAAGTAAAATATTCGGGCGAGGTTGATTATCATACATACACAAAGAACCACTGTAGAGAAAATGCAGAGAAATTTTACGGCCTGAGTCTTTTCTTTTGGCACACTGTCGAAGCCTGGTGCCAGTAAATTTCAGATCGGTACTCGCAGTGAATTTTCTTTTAAATAACAAATATTATGGATTTAAATATGGTTGTTATGTAGGATTTTTACATGCTTTTGTAACTAATTGTATAATAATATTAATCAATATGTGAATTTTAACTAATTTTAACTTTAAGTGAAATCAAACTCAATGCCAAGTCTAGTCAAAAATCTATGGATATTTTACTCTCGTCAGTGTTACTTTTATGATATTTAACGCCCATTTTTACTGCTGAGGCATCAAAGTACTTGAGATAAAATGATAAATTTGGTAATATATATTTTAAAATAAAAATAGAATATATTCCAGGCTTTAGCTTAGGTTACCTTCCAGGCGGTAATTGAACCCCAGACCCCCCTTTCACGAGTTCGTGCTTTAACGTCAACGGCCGCTTATGTCATTGTAATTCCACCTACTGTTTTAGAATGGGAATAAACAATACAGCGCCTATTTAAGTCACCGTAAAATGACCTTCATGTGAACGCAACGTGCTTTGAATCGCAAGTATGGCTAAAACGTAGTTTTGTGATTCATTAGCGTATCAGCGGTATTACCTTTGGACAGCATTTGTTTAATTATAGCATCCATTTGCAAAAAAGAGAATAGAATAACTTATTATGTAAGGAGATTAAGTAACAAAGAATCGTGCACAATCACAATTAACAGTTAAAATCACTGAAATGTAAAATTAGAAACCTTACTCATAATGTTTAATAAAAAGCAAATGTCGCATTTTCTGGTAGATTGTTTATTACAGAGAAGCAATTCTTGTTCACATAGGTTCTGAACATTAATATTTTCACAAATATATCAATCACTCAATGGTATTCTTATGTTTCATTGGGAAATAAACAAAACCTTGGAGAAATGTAATAATAAACTCAAAATGCGAACGAAATACTTATTTTTACAGACTATGAAATAAAAATGTTTGTTTTACACTTTGGGATGAAAATAAAACATATAGAATATTATTATTTCAACAATGTACACTTTTATAAAAAAAACTGCTTTTCAAATTTAATTTGAAGGAGTAATTTTAAAACTATTTAAACATGTAACATAAAAGTAAACCCTTTTCAAATTGCTACTGACCACTTTAGTTCAACATTGGCTGAAAAATTAACAGAAATAAATCCTGAAATCCCAATTAGCTAAATTAAAAGTGTTCTTTTTCAGTCAGACAATTTTAGGAGGTACTTTATAAGCAATTTAATGTCTTTTATTAATAATTAAATAAATTTCATATTTAATTTGTAGGGTTTAACCTTTTCATATGTGTTATCTAGAACAGTGTTTTCAATTTGTGGCAAAACACAATCTATTTTATCTAAGTTTCGTACAATATTCTTGTACATACTTATATTGAAGACAGTTGCACTAGTTATAAACATTCCTAAATGTATAATGATTGTGGTGAGTAGCTGAGAGGCTTAGTTCAATGTCTTGTTTATTTACTGCAGAATAAGAAATCGTCTTCTTGTATTCTCAGGTGCTGCAATAAGAACAAAGCATTCTGTAATAAAATTCACAGTTCATGGCTGGCTCAGAGTCACAATTCTGAAGTCACAACATAACGTTAAATCTTGATTTGTACTAATATATGTTTTTCTCTTTCTCTTTCAGGTAAGTATCGTGGCTAAAATGATAAATCAGGAGGTTTGCATATAGTGGTGAGTAAGAAGACGTGGTATTTATTGTCTAACAGACGTTCAATATTTATAAAAACCTTGGCATCTCAGGCCTCCTTTCGATTATTCAAAAATATGCATAGATCACAAATCGAATCATCGTCACCTACCCCATAATACTCTTCTTTATTTTTTATTTATTCTGAGATTCTACCCCTCTTGCTATGGTGAAAATTGAAACGCCTCAGGTAGACGTGTGGACTCCAGGAGGGCTGGTGTTTTGCCAAAAAAAGTTGCACGAGATGTGAAAAAGGGAGGCAAGTATGGATATTGTGAAAGCATTCTCATTACCAGTCGAGTAACCCATTAGAAAATGCGCACTATGGCTCGTTCTAACGGGCTGCCAAGTTACAATTAAGCTAGCTTAACGTTTCTCGAACTTGTCAAACTATCAATTTTGAAATAAATCTCATAAAACTCGACGAAACGCTGTGAAAGCACTCTCATTCCCATCGAGTAACCCATTATAAAAAATGATTGCTCACTAAGGCTCCCTCTAACAGGCTGCCAAGTTACAATAAAGCTAGGTTAATGTTTCACGAAATATTCACTATTCATTTTCAAATAAATCTCATAAAGCTCAGGGAAATGTTGCCGTTTTTGAAGTTTAACTAAAAAGGGTTAAGACTTGTTGCCATACGACCGCTGCGCCCTCTGTATCCGTCTTGTGACATGGACCGAATGCAGTATTGCAGGAGGCGTGGATCTGCATATTGCACTCCGCCGGCCATTGCCACGAGGTTTTGCTGATCTGGGGCCGCTGTCTCGCTATCAATTTCATCATAAAACGGGTTAGATCCCGTTCCAGACTTTCCTAACTTAGAAAATGTCTTAAGTAGGTACTGGAAATCAAACTCTCCCGGCCAGCACTCATAAACTCTAACCACTAAAGCAATTAAATGGCCGTTTTTTGAAGTTTACTTGCCTTTTATCATAAAAAAGTGATAAACTAAGCGATGTGGTTAAAGATCTAAATGGAAACTTCAGGTGTTTATTTGTAATAAAATAAGAAAGTAAAATGTGCGTAAAACGAAGCAATACTGTTTTATAGTAAACTTAAATAAAGCTTAAAATTCATAAATATTATATTACTTAAAATAAAACTATATCAATATGAAGTAAAAGTTGTCGGTGATATAGTAGGTGTTCATCTTATTGGAACGGTAGAATTCTTAAAGAGTATTCGTGTTTTAATCCAATCTCTCATAAGCAGAGTTTAGATTGTTATTATATTTACTGCGGTTAAGTGAGCATGGAACTGCTGCTTCGATTCGCAGAAGTGATGCGAGAGATCGGATCTGGCAATGCAATGCAATAATTTAAAAAATACATTATATTTTGCAAAATTTTTTGGCTAAATCACATATTAAATTTATTAATTTTGCCAAAAAATGTAATCTAAAAATATTTATTTTCCTGTGCAATGAGTGAAAGAATGGCATTAGAATTAAACTTTTAATAAAAATGGCCAAACAAAGCAAAAATGTGTAACGATTAAAAGGTAAATATCACTTGTGCATAAAATATAGGTACGTATAATATTTAATTTATATATATCCACCGACTCTCCGCACAACACAACCTATTTATCCTGGCATTTTTTGCCCTGCAACTAGAAATTTGAAATGAGAAGGCGGAATGTTTATGGAAATGAAATATTCCATTCCAGCATTTGTCTAACTAACCAAGAAAAATCTAAAGGTCAGGATGGTTGTCCCCAGTAATGTGAATTCACTAAGTAATATTAGTTAGTTGGTACCCGTCGTTCCGTCCCGAAAAATAGGCGTTTCCCGAGAGGAAAATTTCACAAGTACAGTTATTGCACGACAGACGGACAGTTGATAAGCTCGCCGCTTCCAACGACATCTGACAGAAAACAGGCATTTCTTGGGCGTGCAACGGTCGATAAATTTATCAGGGACCTGCGCTTGAAATTTTTACGTCATGAGAAATCTATCGACCTCTGCTGGGAGTCGAACCTTGGGTCTAGAGGGCAGGACGCACCCCTAGACCGACACCGATTGTTTAAATAATAATACCTGTAGTAAACATTTTATAACATTAGCTATTTATAACAAAATTTTGATATGTGTGATTAAATGAAACATTTTATAATAAGTAACATAGTCTTTATATAATTGCTTTTCATGTACTGCACCTAATGCAAATAAACTTTTACTCAGTACCGACTTATCTATCGCTTTATTTATCCAATTCATTGCTGCAGCATTCCTTTACCAATCTCGAGGTAAAGGAAAAAAAAAAAAAAAAATGGATGGATGGATGGATGGATGGATGGATGGATGGATGGATGGAAGGAAGAACCGTTGACTATTGATGCCTCCGTGAAAACAGACCTATTAATTTGTCCAGCAAGAGTGAGGGCATAATGTCCTTCTATGTCCTTATATTTTTACAATGTTAACAACTTCTAAAACGCAAGTCGTTTATATAATAACAGTTATCAATATTTAAAAAAATCATTACAGTAATTGAGTCGTAAAACGAATAACAAACAAAATGAAATACACCAACATTCATTCTCTAGCAAAAGTCATTTTGCCAATCTTTAAACTTTATTCATCGCTTTCCAAGGAATTTGCACATCTCTGAGATATGCTATCAAAAAACACATCCTATACTTCCAGAACAATTTCCGCTAACTGCACGTTCTGGAAACTTGAAGCATATGATACTACTATAAAAGAGAAATATATAGACATATAACTTTTTCTTTGCGACAAAGAATCTTGCTTATGTAATTAGACGAAATTAGAAGGATCCAATAACTAAAACCGTTTCAATAACACCGGCCGTGTTCTATTTTCGTGAGGTGCTTGTTATTTTACTCCCATTAAAATATTTTAACTTTGTTTTCTACATCTATTTCAGACATAACAAAACATTTATAGCTTCGCACTTCATTTCCTCTACTCTTTGCGTTCATCATGTCCCTTTGTGTGATACATGCGTGTTGAAAGCTTTTGTTTAGCTGTTCAAGGTGTTGCACCGTGTAAGAAATGTCGAAAGATCGTCGTTATTTACGACTTCAGTTAAATGGTTAAGAAATGCCGATTTCTGTATTTTTAAACACACCAGTTCTCTTTCCTTTGTCTCTTACCTTCCTTAGTTTATTAAAAAATAAAATATTTCATCCATTTTTTGTAATTTTATTTTTGCGTTCTTTTTGTTATTTTTTAACCTTCTGTTTTAAGGCGGATAGAAAGAAAATATGATTATAAGAAATAATTTCCTTTTCTTCTAAGAAATAGGGACGAAGAAAAAAAGCAAGTGTCCACTTTTTGTGATTTCGTTCTTCCGAACACAGCTTCTTCTACTGCTTTTTCCCCCTTCCTCTTTCTTTTCCTTTCATTATCTTAATTTTTTCCCCATCCATTTTAAAAGCTGCTATATCTGAGGACCATATAGCTATCCTTTTTGTTTTATTTCACTGCTAATAAACAGTATCAGTAATTTTATATCTAATTAAAATACATTCTAGTTATCCATATGTCTATATATAAAAAATAGTGAAATACATAGGAATGCCCGTTGTTGCTACAGAGGCACCACAGGCGATGGACACTGATGATACATGAGATGAAAATGATATATTGGGAAAGGATTTTTTAAGGAAAGAATCATTCCTGACCTAAGTTTAAGGTACCTCTCCGGCATGTGCCAGTTATGAGGACTGAAGAAAACCTGGAAAAAACCTTAGTCAGGGAGGACGGTCCTGGCGGGATGCGAACCCCATACCTCCCGCTCACAAGTCCGCGCCTTAACGACCTCGGCCACCCATGGCGGTGGTATTATGTAACATACATTTTTCTAAGATTTATTTGCATAAAGAACAATGTTAGACTGACAAAAAGTAAATATGTGAACCCCAAAATAGTTTTAAAATACTTTAATACCACAGCTGCTATATTACTAATATTATTCAGAAATTTACTTAACACTCTTCCTAGTGAGAAATGTTTCTTTAAAACAAAACGTTTCCATTTTAATTTATAATGACTTATTTATAAATGTTAAGGGCTGTCTTAAACATAGTATATGATACACATGTTAAAAATGGTTTTATTTTGCACTATAAACAAATGCAAACGCTCCAACTGCTCAGCACTACAATAACCAGGGTGTACCGCTTAAAACACAAACAAAAGAAAGGACTATAATTGTTAAATGAACAATTTATTAGCTTGACGGTTAACATTTTATACTGAATTAAGAGTTGTAGTTTTAATCTACAATATAGTTCAATATGACATTCTTTACGAATCCCCAAAAGAAAAAACACACGGACCTTGGCGGGCAAGGTATGATCTCCGATTCGATGCCAATCTATTGTCTGGGAAAGCTGTCATTCAGTAAACTGCATACCTAATATATGATGTGAGGAGGAGCGCCATCTTGCTGATAAATTGTCCCAGCATGAAGCTATGGCACAGCATAGAACTCGAGCATGCCTAGATAGTTGTGACGTCCCTGCATGTCCAGAAAAATAAGAGGGGAACCTATTACACGATTTTTCATTAAGCCGCACTAGACATTAATCTTGGGCAAATTACGTTCGTGTTCAAACACAATCGGCGATCTTTCGCTTCAGCAGTTTCTACATTTGTGTCTGTATGTGGAAAGTTAATTTGCCAGAGAGTCATGCATGATCTAAGTACGCAATGTCTTCGTCAGATTCGCTGTGCGAGAAAGCGGCAGTTACAAATCATCTTTTAGGATGCTTCTTGTAAAGCAAGGCTCGAATGCGTTTCGTACTATCTTCATAGGTGACTTCTTTTAAAACGCTTACCAGTTTTCGACACCAGCTTTCTGTGTTGCTTTAATTTTGTATCCTAGGCCATTAGACCATTATTCTCTTATAGTCAGGGATGAGATTGTGCCCTTGAAGATTGTATTCTCGATGAAATGTTTCACAAACTTTGTTTCTGCTAAACAAAGATCACACGGGGTTTTCTGTTCTTATCGTCCGTATAACTCAAAGCTTTACAGAATTAACCATTTATTTTATTTTTTATTCATTTTTCAATCTCAATGACAACTCTTACACAAATTGCAATATCTGCACTACCAACCCTAAGCACACTTATTTCTCTTTGGTGTAAATATTTTAAGTTACGGCAATTTCTTTTATTGCTGTTTTAAGCGAGACACCCTGTATTTTTTTAGTTTTAGCAGTAACAGTTTCTCTTTCTCGTTTCTGCTTGGATTAGGCCTTTAGATTTGCTGCGGCCTGATTTAATTTCTGTTTTGGTAATAGTAAATCTCTCTATTTCTTTGTTCATGTAACACATTCATAGTAGGAACTCCGTAATGATCAATTTAATCAAGATGGTTTTTCCATATAGCTCTGTACTGGTGTATTTTTATAGTTTATTGAAAATATTTGTTCTCGTTTATTTATCCTCCCTTTTTTAAATCGACCCTGTTGGTTTAGTAGTAACCATATCTGCCTCATAGGCCCAAGATCAAGGGGTTGAATTAAATTTTTAGGTCATAAATATCTTAAGTATGACTTCCTTCGGGCAAAGCAGTCGTGGATTTACGGCACCTAAAACAATCTCAAGCCTGAAAGAAGTTCCCTCTAAGCAAAATTTATCGGCCGTTTCACGCCCTTGACTTGAGTGGGACGCTGATGGCCTGATAAAACAATCAACACTCCCCTTTTTACCGTTGAGTGATATCTAATAGTATTCTTAGACGGTTCGTTTCTGATATTGTAATTTATTGTAACGTTTTGGTTTCGTAATCCAGGATTTGCTGCAATATAATACGGAATATAACCTGTACTACCCTCATTTTAAAGCTTCGATTTTATGTCTGGGTGCTTTTCGGATAGTTCCACATATTGTGATAATATATTTTTTATATTGGCATCCCAAAATTATATGATATATTTTGTACATTTTTGCGGTAGTTTTCTCTACAGCACCAAGATTTTAGTTTTTAAAGGCGAGGTTTTAAAATGTAATCACTTATTTTCCAATATGCTGTAGATAAATTGATCACTGGAGTTTTTGTCTGCATACTAAAATATTAGATATATCAGTCCATCTAATTTGCATCCCAAATGATGATTCTTTTTCACCTATTTAAAATGCCTTTTAAATTAATACTTAAATGACTCAACTTTTAACCTGCTTTATAAGTATTTATTCTTTTACAATTGTAAATTGAACTTAAAATAAGAGTTGTACATTTTATAAAATGAGTGGAATATTCATATGTTTCCATTATTTCCCTTCTATGTACGAGCACTAACCCAGAGCATATTTATATAGTCTTGTCTTATTTTTCTTTAAACTTTCTAGTACTTTCTGGATTATATC
Source organism: Metallyticus violacea (assembly GCA_030762175.1). Classification (NCBI taxonomy): domain Eukaryota; kingdom Metazoa; phylum Arthropoda; class Insecta; order Mantodea; family Metallyticidae; genus Metallyticus; species Metallyticus violacea. The sequence goes on from CM060840.1 coordinate 58,850,263, forward strand.
TAACAAAACGCCTGCTTTGTTTCCCCGTCCATAATAAGAGTATTATTTATTTTAAGTTATTAGGTTGATACATAAGTTCGTGGTAAACTTTTTTATTTGAGATGAACAGCATACAGAAATTAATCAGTAATATATGTTCTCCCAACATTCCATGATTCCATGTCTGAAGAAATCGTCAAGCCAACCTTGTAAATCATTTACGTCATCAAAGGAGTTTTCTCGAAGATCGTTGGATAGAAAATTGGAAAGATGAAAGTCTAAGGGCGCCAGTTCGGGAAAGTATGGGGGATGTGGAGTCACATCCCAACCAAGCTCCTAGATAGCTGATTTCTTTATGATAGCCGAATGTGTGCGTGCGTTATTGTGTTGCTGCAGTGTTAATGTAGTCTTCTTGGTCCTTCAATTGTAGTCGCAAAACGTTTGACCATAGGTTTCAACACTGTGGTTGTATTTACTGGGAAGCAATTCGTAGTATTTGACGCAGTGTCTATTCCAACAGACTCATAACATTATCCTCTGGTTGAACAGAAATTTTTGCATGGTGTTTTGCTTTTTGTTGAAACTCAACCACCTTTTTCTTTACTGATGTTGGCATTAAGGCACCGTTTTTCGTAACCAGTAACAATGGATATCGAGGTTATTCACGAACTTACCGATGACGAGCAAGCAGAAATATACAAATGCCCATCCGCAAATTTTTCTTCCTTTCACTTAAAGTATACAGTACCCTATACCGGATGTTTTAACCTTGGCGACGGAATGCAAATATAGTACAATGGTTGACTGGTCAAAATTCATCGCATCTGTCATTCTTGGACGTTGATAATCGTAGATTAAAAAGCTCAGAAGGTCTTCATCAAAGTCTGGTGGTCTTCCTGAACATTGCAATCGCTCAAGTCAATGTGGCCCTCTTTAAAAGACAGAACCATTTTCTTGCCGTACTTTCTCCAATGACATTCTGCGCGTAGGCGGCACAAATGTTTCCAGCCTCTTTCGCTGCCCTTGCTCCTCTTTTAAACTGAAAAAGAATAGGTCGGAATAGGCATCTTCTTTAGCTCACAAATAGCGCAACGTTCTAAATAACTAGTGATAGATGATAAACGGTAAGCAATATCCATCAATGGTGTTAATATGACGAACAAAATCGCTACAAACTAATTTATATTTAGAGTACGTATATATAAAGTATATATGGCTCTCATTACAAAATTTGCAGCCAGAGTTACTATTCTATTGAAAATTTTGAAGTTAGGTTTCACTGCCTCACACCCAACTATGCCAACTCGAGTGACCGAGGTCGTTAAGGCGCGGACTCGTGAGCGAGAAGTCTAGGGTTCGATTTCCACAAGGCTCATCCTCCCTGACTGAGGTGTTCCTCAGTCCTCATAAATGGCAAATGCCGGGAACGTACCCTAAACTAGGCCTGGAACGCTTCCTTCCTTTAAAAAAAAATCCGTTCCCAGTTTATCATTTCATCTCGTGTATCATCAGTGTTCAACGCCTGTGGGGTCTCTGTAGTTAAAAAACTATAAAAATAAATAAAAACCAACTACTCCCATTTTGGGAATGTCAAATGGCATATATATATATATATATATATATATATATATTAAAGAGAATTAAATTATCACATTTTTTCCTTTTTCGTTGCCTGGAAACTTCGATTGTTATTATTGTTTGAATATGGATACAGCGAATCAGTTAGTTGTAGATGAAAACAGTTTATTTTGAACAACCTAATTCGGAACTCCTAACTAAATCTATTACATTTTGTTCTTGCTTATAGGATATATATATATAGATATATATATATATATATCATTTTGAAAAAATAATTGTTTATAAAACACAACTGTTAGATTTTTTTGTAGTTTTATTTTGTTCCAAATTCAAGTAATTATTCATTGTCAAACAATGATAGAAAATAAAAATATGATAATAATTTAAATCTTCTTTAACATTTAAGCTAGGGGTGCCATTTGAAATTTCAAAGTAGGGTTGGCTCTCGGTGAGAGAGCGAGATCTAAAAATAGTAAACAGCGTTGATTTTAAACTTCCCAATACTTAATTTAAACTTATTTTGTTTAAATTACACATATTTTAAATAAGTAGTAATTCAAACTTGTAAGTTTTAAAATGAAAACTCTGTATGTTAAATGTTATATTAGTATAGTTGTAGCTTCCATGAGCGTGAATTCTGCATGCCTTTTGCTGACCACATCGACAAAAATCTCCGCATCTGAAGTCGATAATGATACTTGCGATGCAAATCAGCAGTAACCGCACGGTAGCGCCTCAGGCTTCGGGTTTTCTTTTGTTTTTGCGAATATCTCCACATCAGTCGTCAGAATACACGCACTGCGTCTCAAACTAATGCCCAGCACTGTTCTATTGCATGCGAAACTAAGAAATTCTTAGTACCGAACGGAGGCAGAATGAATAAGGGAGTAAGAACTTGTAAACGCTCTTAAAGGTCTCTACATACTTTCTTTTTTGAGTTTGGCCGAGATATTTCAACTTCGTGTTCTTCTCCTATTCTTGAGTATACAGAGATCGCTATTACTACATTTGCGAGCTTCATCCTCATGTCTTGCTCCTCCTTTTCAAGTTTTCATAGTCTAGTATAGAACAATACATTTGTCGTGTACTTGTTCACATTAACGTGCTAAGTATCGTATCACCAATACCAATAGAGAAATTATCATGAGTGCCCAAAAATATCAGATATTCGGTTGTAGAAATATATTTTCCTAAACAGTTTGATCCAAGAAAGATTTTGGATCGATGCGGTATACAACTTGCAAAATTATTTCCAGGACTAGTGCTTCAGATCTGTTTCCTCAAAGGACCATTTTCCCCCAACATTTTATCTAGGAAATAGTTTCTAATTATTGCAATCAATCCGTTAGAATCCATTCTTCTCCCTCCACCATCAACAAAGACTTAGACTCTTTTGTGTGGTGAGTTACAATATCCAATTTTTTGGTCCACGTGTAAAACTAACTTGCGTAATTGTTTTAGAAAGCATAGGTGCTATAATATTTTAAACTATTGTTTATTTATTTTTGATTGTTCATATAATTCATAAAAATGTCAATGTATCTTCGTAAGAGGCATCGATCCAAAACTAACGCAAAAAATGTGGGGCTCAGATTCCGCTCTTGTTGGGTCAAGTTGTCTGTTTTGCTTTTATTTTTGTTCTTGAACAAGATGTTAATATCATGTAAAAATCATTATAGTCACTAATTCGTCGTTCTAAAGGCTCGGGAAATATGTGAATGATAAAGAAATTGTAAACATGCCGATATAATTTTAGCGGAAAAAGTCTTTAAATGTGCAAATATGGTCTTAGAGACATTTGTTCTAGAATAGAAGAAAAATATCATATATCACAGAATTTGCTGTGTATACAGTTAGTTATTAAAAGGGGGACATTCATCGTTGAAATAAACCTGGGTAGCTAGAACGCAAAATGCGCTATATTTCTTGTAAAGTGATGCAACTATGCCACCTAAACATTTATCTACATGAAAGATTTTCGCTTATTTGAAAGATTTTTGTCCCGGCTATTAGTGTTTGGACATATTGTTATTGCTAGTGGAGTATTTTATGAGTCATCATCTTTTTTTCACTTAAGGTAATTTAAGCCTATTTTTTTTTAATTGTTCTCCACAGCTGACATAAGCGAAGTATAAACGCCATGGGTTCCATGACTCGGGTGGTAACGCTTGGATTCATTTTGCGTTGAATCGGTCATGCTGGTCTTGACTTTTTTTTCGTGGTTTCTCCTAGTCGCTTAGAAGAATGCTGGAATGTATTTTTTACTTTCCACAAATTTCTCGCTGTCCCATTTCTTTTCATTTCATTACGTCGCTTCTGTTACAGGATGAAATCAGCTGGCGCTGTGTGATGGTGGCTTTTGAGCTTTGTGAAGGTTTCTACATCTGCTTCTGGTATGGGAGCGGACTTTCTAAGAGACTAGAACTCCTTTGGGAGGGCTCGTGATATTCTATTTGGAGACAAGTTAGGGACCCCGTTATGTCCCTGTAGTAACCTCCCGATGCCTTCTGGGAAGTGTCCCAAAGGGGGATGTAGGCAAAAGGGGTCGGCCAAGAGCAAGGCTAAATTACCGAGAGTATCCTCCTCCATCCAAACAATCCAATCCAGCCCAATTCAAAAGATGTGTCCAAAAACGTTTATGAGCGTAAGAAAAATATTACATTGAAACTTAAATATAATTCACAACTTGTTCGTCCCTTGTGTTGCCTCGTTGAGTTATCACTAATGCAATTCTACTATCCATGTCTGTGTATAATTTGAAACTATTGTTAGGAATTCAATAATTTTGACGGGAGACTATAAATAAAACGTATTATATTTCTCACTATGAAAGTTGTAGAGACATCTCCTTGCCTTGCTGGCTTAGTAATGGCCGCTGTCTATAGTGTGGCCATTAGATGGTAGGTAATACTTGAATTTAATGAAAATCAGGCAGTTACCATTGTTAGGTGAAGAAAGTGTCTTTTCGATTAATTGGTCACCAGATTGTACGAGGCCATTACGAAACAATATTTTGCATTCAACCGGCATACCTGTTACATAAAATTCATTGAAATCTCACCAGTAATTTTGAACAGCTCTGTACTTGCACTGATGCATATTGGGACTAACACTGGTCATTTCGTGAGCAGGCAGATAGTGGTGACCGTAAGGCTCAATCAGATAGCTCATTCATGCCGGCAGCAGCTAAACTATCAAACGTTTTCTGCTGCGTATCTTCAAGCGCAGTTAAATTGTGATTCGAGAAAACCTATAATTGCTTGTACACTTGATCACTAAAAGGTATTGCACGGCAGTTATTGATGAACACATATCCGTCAAGACCAAGAGCTTTATTTATTTTATTTTATTTTTAAGGTTTATAATTCAGGGCGTGAAACGGCCGACAAATTTTGCTCAGAGGTCTCTTCTTTCAAGCTTGAGGTTCTTTTTCGTGCCGTAAATGTACGACACGGTACCCGCGGCTTTACTTACCTTCCGAAGGAAGCCATACTTAGGATTTTACGCCCGAAAAAAATGCATCGGTTCTGGCCGGGATCGAGCCCGCAATCTTGGGTTTAGGAGGCAAGTATGGTTACCACTACACCACCAAGGCCGACAAGACCAAGAGAAAATGTGTCGATTGTTCATTCAACAATCTACAAGGGCAGCTATCACACATTTTCGTTGGGTTGATATTGTAGATGACGGTCCACATATTTTACCACAACGTCTTACAGATTGTGCCTACATGAAAATAATTGTCAACATTCTGAACAGCGAGCCAGTAACAATAAAACCATCTTTGTGGATTATGCACGACGATGTTCCAGCACATCTTAGTCGCATTGCTGAAGATGTACATGTCACATTTGGAAGGTATATCACCAATAGTAATCATAAACCTTGCGTTTACCTGACTTTAATCGTTTATATATTGACACACAATTAAATATATCCCTTAATTGAAAATGAAGACCTCATTCGCAACCATAAGGATTCCTATGGTTTAACATGCATCTGTCTGCGTTGTTTGTTGTGAATATGAGTGGATAAGCAATTTGACTCTAGAGGATCAATTCAAACGTTAAATGAACTATCATAATAAGCTTGTATAAAGTTCCTACATTGTCAACGAGAAAGATTATATAAGGCTGTGATTGCGTCAAAGATGATGCATACAGTAGAAATTGGGGAATGTTAAAGGGGTGGTACATAGAATGTTTTGTAGAGAAGATCTGGGATTACCAAAACGTTTGTCGAGGGAAGTGAGTTTGATAGAACTAGGAAGAGTAGGACGGAAAGGTATTATAATGGAGAGAATCTTGAAATATTGGCACAGATGTTTGAAATTAGATAATAACAATGTACTAAAAGAATAGCTTATGTACCAAAGAAGGGAAGGGCAAGCTGGTTTGGGGAGGTGGGAAAACTATTAGAAGAAATAGGAATGGGGGATGTGTGGACAGGGTGAAAGTAACGTTAGTGGATTTTTGAAAGAAGTGAGAATAAAGTAGAAGAAGATGTAGAGAAATAAGAGATTTGGGCTAACGTAGAGGATAAAGTTTTTTAGACTTGTATATAATAGCTAAAAGAAATTGGGGCGGGAGAAATATATAGACAATTGTGATCAATTTGGAAGAATAGCTTTTGCATGGATGCGTACAGGAGTATTATTTCTAAAATATTTAAAAGTAATTTAAATAAGGATGTATTATATGTGTTAAAGTGGATAATCCGTTCCATTGTCTAATGGAATGTGAAATGGTAAAAGATGGAGGAATAGTTATCTGGGACGAAAAAAGGGGTAAACTGCAAGAAGATATAGTGGCAATTACGCCGTTGTCAGATATAAGGTTTTTTTTTTTTTTTTTTTTGAATGTATTATTTATGGACGCTCTTTAACAGCGCAGGTCTTCTGCGTCCCATTCAACTCTGGGCATGAAACGGCCGACAAATTTTGCTCAGAGGCCTCTCTTTCAGGCTTGAGGTTCTTTTTCGTGCCGTAAATGTACGACACGGGACCCACGGCTTTACTTCCCTTCAGAAGGAAGCCATACTTAGGATTTTTACGCCCCGAAAAAATCCATCGGTCCTGTCCGGGTTTGAACCCGCGATCTTGGGTTTAGGAGGCAAGTATGGTAACCACTACACCACCAGGACCAACAGATATAAGGGTAGAGAAAATAAACAAGATTGGGGAATTCTTAGGAAAGGTAAGGGATAAGCATTAGGAGGGAGCTTGTGGGCACACACAGTTGGCAATATTGTGATTTACTTTACGGGTTCTTTACCGTACATATAACAGGTGGTTAAGGTGTGGGAGAATCTTCGTTTTGGTATTGCTAAATTCTTAGTTAATTTGTAAATGTAAATATAATTGTAATGTTGTTTGCTAAAATAACATTAATTCATGCATTCATACTATCCTATTGTTAGTTTGAAATGATGCAGGCAGATTTTTTTTTTCAGAACATATCCTTAAAGATCGCACAAGTGCTTTAGTTAATTTCTGCATACATAAGAAACACGCAGGTGGTAGCATCCAGCTTCCTTCCTTCATGAATACAAGAGCAACCCTGACTTTTAAAACAAAAAACAAAAGAGGATGAAAACTTGAAGCTTGTAGTTTCAAAGCGGATTGACAAAAAATAGAACACTCCATTGCTCGGATGGGCCTTTAGAGCACAGTTGTGGGGATAGAGCATGTTGGGGTCTTCAATCATTTTAGAGACAGTTTTTCCGCTCCCCCTCTCCTGCTTTCTTTTTGTGCCGTGTTGTGTGGTTAACGTTCATCATCTGTCTTCAGTATCAGACTTTCATCAGCGGGCCGGGAGACAAGACATCCGTTGTGACATTCAGTGAACCGGGCCAGTCTAACGGGCCTTCTTTTTTTCTTCAATACATCCCTTCCCCCTTTTTCTTCGTCCGAAATCAAATTGCTGATAAGGCAACCCTCTTTGTTCCTCCAAGGAACCAAGGACATCAGTACTATGTATTCCGCCCCTTCCCCTATTCTATAAGGATTCTGTAAACTTAATGACCAGGCATTCCCCCACAGAGGCCCGCAATTATAAAAAATGGATCCTGTGTCTATAATTGCGTTCCTATTTTTGAATTGTAGTGGAATACAATGATCACTTAGCCATAATTAGGTTAAATCCCTTTTTAGCTTTAGTTAAAAAAAGAAGAAAAAACTCTTCAGGTCCTTTATACTCTTTCACCGCCACGGGTGGCCGAGGTCGTTAAATCGCGGACTCGTGAGCGGGAGGTCTGGGGTTCGAATCCCGCCAGGACCGACCTCCCTGACTGAGGTTTTTTCCAGTTTTCCTCAGTCCTCATAAATGGCAAATGCCGGGGAGGTGCCCTAATCTTAGGCCTGGAACGTTTCCTTCCTTAAAAATAAATCTTTTCCCAATATATCATTTCATTTCATGTATCAATCATCAGTGTTCACCGCCTGTGGTACCTCTGTAGCAAAAACGGGCGTTAAACACAATTCATTCATTTATACTCTTTCTTCTTTTTTCGGTTGAAATGTGTTATTAGTACACTTTTTCCCCAGTCTCAAAAGAAAAATTTAAACTAAAGAATGAATAGACGAATGTTGGTAAAACGACCTCTTGCATCACTTTTTTTAATAGTGTTTAACGCCCGTTTTTACTACTGAGGCACCACAGGTGGTGGACACAGATGATACATGAGATGAAATGATAAATTGGGAAAGGGTTTTTTTTTTTTTTTTTAAGGAAGGAAACGTTCCTTCTAAACTTGGCATAAGTTTAGGGTACCTCCCCGGCATTTGCCATTTATGAGAACTGAGGAAATTCTGGAAAAACTTCAGTCAAGGAGAACGGTCCTGTCGGAATTTGAACACCAGACTTCGCACTCACGAGTCCGCGCCTTAACGACCTCGGCCACCCGTGGATCACTCAAAGACTATCGTTAGGTATGCATTATGAACTTTAGATCACATTCTAGATTATGTTTTCAGAAATTGCTCTTCTTCTCCATCATAGTTCGACATTTTCAACACGTTTTGGCTCCGTGCTTTTTTTGGCCATCTCTTAATGGTTTGCCAGTCCTTTGAGTTGGTACTTTAGTACTATTTTAGGAATTGTACTGTCTACATGTTTCCACTTTCCTTGTACTTGTGCATTATATGATTTATTTCCTCTTTTTAATTTTTGTCCTATCTTAGATTTGTGTTTTAATATTTAGGAAATGTATAAAGTTGTTTTATTTTATTTTATTTTATAGTTATTATTTATTTATTTTTGTCCATGTATCCGATCCATATGCTAGAGGTTTACTTTGGAATATTTGCGGGTTTGATTTTTAACTGTTCGTGTGATATAATTAAACTTATTTATTTTTATCAGTTATGTACCCTAGTATAAGACATTACGCCCTAAGTATTTTAACTGTGATTTAATAATTATACTACGTGGTGGTTTTTTTTAATTAAAGATAATTTTTCCTATAAAAAGTATCGTTCTATTTATTTGATTAGTTCATCTCCTTCCTGATCTTACGTTTGTAATGTAAATCCTGGTCTGTAATACTTGTCTAGTAAACCCAAGATCGCGGGTTCAATTCCGGCCAGGATCGTTGGATTATTTCGGGCGTAAACATTCTAAGTATGGCTTCTTTCGGAAGGGAAGTGAAGCCGTGGATCCCGTGTCGTATATTTACGGCACGATAAAGAACTTCAAACATGAAAAAAGAGGCTTCTGAGCAAAATTTGTCGGCCGCTTCATGCCCTGAGTTGAATGGAACGCTAAATGCCCGAGATAAGAGAGTCCATAAATAAAACAATTCAACAAAGTTTGTGATAAGCTATTTTGGAACAAGTTCATCATTCATTCTTATTATATAGTTGTTCACCCTTCTACACTTCTCGCTCTTATTTTCCATTGTATGATAAAGCACAGCCAAGAAATCTCAACGTGATAAATTTCCAGAAAGGCGCTTGGGTTTATTCCATTATTTACGAACAATTTCCTTGGTATAAGTTAAAACTGTGTGTGTTTTTAAGAAAATATTACACTTCTGTGTCATCTATTTCCAAAATTATTAAACCGAATACTTCGAAAGTTAATTATGAAGAACAAATTTGTATATATTAATCATTTTAAAAAAAATTGACTGTAATAAATTATATGAAATATGGTAGTAAAATGAAATAACATTTTTAAATTACAGCTGAAATATTTTAAACAGCCCAAAGCCTTATTTATAAATAAATGGATGCTCTACTATGTACAGAATTTTGAAAAATGAAATGAAAATAACAGGTATAAATGTTTATATTTGAGGGAGGACACACTTCTGATTGCACTTTTCGGAAACAAATAAATAAAGACAATAAAACCGGAATTAGTTTTATATAACTAATATCAGTTTTTAAACAACAAGAAACCCCAGGAAGATACATTACACAAGATAGCATTATTAACTTCCAATTTTTATTGTTCTGTTTATTATTATGCAACAAAACAAGCATTCCTTAGTGTTTCAGGTTTATAAAATATTTACGTTTTTCAACGCTAATATAAGGGTTTTGATAGTGCTTTTTGTCATTTCAGAGACACATAAGACCAAAGGTGAAATGTTTCACTGCTAATAAATGTGAAATCTTTTACTAAAAATTGATAAACTAATCATGCGTTGAAAGCTGTATTTAACATTTATATAGGAATTATTTAAAATGTTTTATTTGTTTGTGTCCTAGATATTTCTGTAGATCAGCAGTTATCTAAAAATTTACACTAGAATTTTAATGGTTAAATCATTATGCATTATGAGCAGATTATGAACTCAGCAAATCGTTATATTAATCTAATGTGTGGTTTATAAGTATGTTTATATTCTGTTATCTAGTAACTGACTGTATGTGAATTTGTAAATAATTTAGGCGTTTCTGATATGTCATAATATATTTTGAGATGTGGGTTACTATGGTACTATTTAGATCGTAGTAGAAAGAACTCTTTTTAATTTTTCAAAGTGTTTTGGATTGAAAATGTTCCCAATTTTCAATGAGTGCAGTGATTCAAAATGAAATGCATTTTTAAAGATAATATAAATAAAAGGAATAGTTCTCTGGACTGCGGGAAAAGGCATATAAATAAAAAAAAAACTTTTGTTTTTTCTTAGATTGAAGCACAGATATTTATTTTAGTTTTTATAACATGAAAAATCATTGTAATTCATATTGAAAAAGAACATAATTTAGTAAACATGTATGCATTTCATTCTTGAACTATTATCCAGATAAGATTAAATTAAAATAAAAGATTCTTCCTGACAAAATATTTTTGTTTGTTTTAAGTGCCTTTTCCCGCCGGCCAAAGAATTATAAATGAGACCAAGGGTACGTTGTCAACACAAATGCATTCAAGGCTGCAAGTACCGGAGGCTCAATTCTAACTCTTGTACCTATCTATTGTTGACATTATTTACTTCAGAAAACGACCTTTCTTATCATTTTCTCTGCATTTCTAAAGGCGGAGTGTTCATGGCGAAGAAAAGTTGTGATGAAACACAGCAGATTTAGGTAAAGATATCTTCCCGTGAGCTGTAATCCAGTTACCAGGCAATCGCGTTATCGCCACTCAGAATCAAATGTCACACTCCCCTCTACTGCATTTCATGAAACAATAAAGTTGACACGCACGCCCCCCCCCCCCTAAAAAGTGACAGGGGAGAGCCGGTTGGGAAGTTTATACGACGCTCTTTTTCGCTTTACGTCTCAAAGGACTGACGACAGGCGTCGTTGATGTCGCGCTTTTCTTTTAGAGATGCCTTCCCTCCAACCGCCCAAACGATGTCGATATGGGAGGGCGTCCCTTCATATCATATTTTACATTCTCGACCCCTCCTTATTCCTGTCTCCAACCAGAAAACTACTGTAGAGCATGACAGAGACATAAGGTTAAAGCTCTTCCTCAAGCCGTGGAGTTTATCTTCCTCTTGTTTGGTTTCAAGTACAACACACTAAAAATCACTCTGGCTAAAGATTGTATTACGATATGATAAATTAGTCAGAAGAAATCAAAGAAAAGTGTGGTAATAAGACAGGTTCCGTAGATATAAAAAACTGAACCTTTATTTGTATATATAATGCCCATCACAAGTTGTTCACCGACACGGGGGCCAAGGTCGTTAGGACAGCCATGAATGGATTTTTAAATGACTTTACCGCGCATCTTTCAAAGAGTAACTGTAAAAAATGCAGTTCATAACTCTAATCGCGTGGAAAATAATAATTTTCAATTCATTTTAATATGTTAGAAAGTATTCCACATAGCAAAATAAGAATTTTTCAGAAGTTATAATTTGCTTAAATACAAGGTACATTGAGAGCAGTTAAAAGTCCCCCCCCCCAATCATCGAGCTTCCCCACGCAGCATATGCCGCGCCATTCTCTCTTCCATCAGTTGCGAGCGGGATTGGGCAATTGTGAATGAGATTTCATTAATTAGTGCAGTAATTGTTCATTGTTCATGCGTCGTCGTATCTTCAAAGCATACATTAGATACAAGAAGGTGTGGCAGAACAAGACAGGCATTTAAATGTTTAAATGTAAATTTCCTGGCAGCCCAATTTCAATATGAAACAAAATTAATACAGAAATTTAATGAATAAGTTCTGTGACTAACTGAAAAAAGTATCGAGGGACATCATGTAATAATAGAACAATTTTTTTTCATAAAATAAGAGGTTTTATTAAAACTCTGCTTCTTCCCGGGATGTTACGGTTTTTTATATTTATCTTTGGAGGACATTTAAAAATAGAGATTTTCAACTAACACTCGCAGAATGGAGGAACTAACTTTTGAAACGAAGCAAGGTCCATTAATGATGAGGAACTGATGTGTATCAGTGATGCGTTCTTAAGAACATTTGGATTGTGTGTCAGTAAATTGTAAACCCAATTGTTTTATTTAATGTACTGCTCCTAAGTTTTAAAATGGTGAAGCGCTTCAGTGCCGTGAGTCTACGCAAGAAAATATTGGCGGCAACGCGGAGTCTAACAGCACCGCCTGCTGAACAATATATCTGAAAAATTTAAACTGCTTTCACTATGTAGTTGCTTATGCATTTCCTACATGCTTTTAAGATACAATTTAAATGTTTGGTAGACTTTAAAACTGTAATGTAAATTAAGGTATATGTGACATTTTTATAAAAATATATTTATATAAATCAGCTATAATATCATTTAGTAAAATTTATTTGTTCCAAACCCTTTGATATCCGAAACTTTTTGACATTCAATATAGAAAGCTATGATCACTATCATTATAAAATTATTATAAATCTTATTTTAAAACTTCTTAAAAAATTAATGACAAAAAAGCAAATGTTATAAGAATAATTGGTAGTGGTTAGCTTATATATAATAAAAATAACATAAATACAATAAAAATTGGTTAAATTTTGATTAAATGTGTCATGTTTATCACTGATAATTAGCATTATTTTTAAAATGTGAAAAAATATGTCATTAATTTTGAATTGGTGTTGATCATGCTTTAATTGAAAAATTACCTGAAATTTATCATTGCCACATTATAAACGAAATATTCCGAGCAGGGATGGTTAGGAGATTGAGAAATCCTTCACAAAGACCTGGAAACTCAGTTTCCACCGTTTGTTCGATTTGCACCGTAGTTACATAAATGATTTGTTTTAGGGTGATTAACGCTAATAATTAATAATTAAACTATGAAATTTCCATTCCACCTTATTGTATGTTTGTAAATTTTAGATTTTAAAAACATAATACAGCTTATTTCCATTTTATTAGTGATTTCCATAATAATCGTGAATTGTGCCGTTTGTATTGAACAGACACAAAGAGACACTTTTTTGAGCAAGTTCAAATGTTTTGCAAGTACATACTTTTGTAGCTTAAATGTTTCGTTTGCCCTGAAATATAACTAATATTATTGATACAGTGTTTATATACAGAATATGAAAATTTTATTGAAGATGAACAGGAACTCATGAGTTAATACGAAATAAATCAGCACATCAATTATCTTTTATTTTTAACATTTGTGTAATAGTAATTAATAGACGCAAAGAGATTTTAATCATTTCTCACCTTTCAGCCTCTTTTCGTTTAATTTTTCAATCATGTAAAATTTCTATTTTGAAATTGACTTGCGTACTCATTGATGAGTGTCAATTGTAAGTCAGGTAGAGAGCGTGAACTGTAATCACCAGGTAGCAAAGATATACATGCACGATCAAGGATTTCTGATTCTGATTTAAATTTGATTTTGTTTTGAAAAATATTTGTTGTACTAAGTCTACCTTTTATTCTTTACAGTAGGTTTAAATATTTAATTTTTCTTCTGGGAAGTGGATTAATACTATAGTATATTAGGGATAATTATGGCAATGAACATTTGAATATACCATCCCATGTTGAATATTTGAATATACATAAAATATAAACTGCACTTGAAACATTGTTTCATTCATAAAATTTCTAATTTCCATATTGCTGTATTCATATTTGTTTACCCAACATTTTCAGAATTAAGTACTCTGTTAATGCCCATAATTACACTGTTGTTCAGATTTTAAACTTCATTTTTAGTATTGTTAATTTGGTTTATTTCAGATCTTTAACATCACAGGTCATCAGCGTTCCATTCAAACCAAGGCGTGAAAAGGCCGTTAAATTTTGCTCAGAGTCCTCTTTTCAGGTTTGAGGTTCTTTATCTTGCCCAAAATCTACTGCTTTACTTCCCTTCCAAAGGAAGCCATACTTGGGATTTTTACGCCCAAAAAATCCATTGACCCTGGTCGGGATCGAACCCGCGTTCTGGGTTTAAGAGACAATTATACACTGCACCACCAGGACCATTTTAGTGTGATTTAGCTGTATCATGATGCTTTTTTTAAATACCTTTACATCTTTTCTATAAGTTAGTATATAAATTGGAAGCTTTACTTTATTATTCTTATTTCTATTGTGCATCAAAATAAATTAACTCACTTGCACAGTTTAATATTTGTTAATACTTTAGTGCGATAACATCCATGGTGCGCCTTTTAGAGACTATTTTAGTTCGATTTTGGAACATTTTCTTGTCCAAAGAGCTAAAAATTAAGTTGGTCTTTAAATAATTATTGTTAGATTGTATTATTCTTTGTCTTTAAGGCAGTATTGATAGATGCCACTATGTAAATAGCAGTTTCCAGTGAATATAATTGGTTGAATGCTCTACGTCGGTCAAAGGCTTTGAAAGTAAACCCGAAGTATGTCACGAAAGAGCAAAGGTTCCAGTAACATGAACACTATAGTGATATGTTTACCATGCGCCGCCAGAGGTGGCAGGCTCGTCCTAAATCGATATGTCTCTCTCCAGCTGAATTTCCTGCGTTACACGTAAACGAACGTGTGGCGGGATGTTCATTGTTTTGCACGCATCCCGCTGTTCTCTTATTCCGGCCACATCACAATATTCGCCAAGAGCCTGCTGCGACAGACGCCTGGCGTCAGCTTGTCTGCAGCAGAAAGACAAAGAAATCGAAGGCATCCGGCAATAAATGAAGAAAATCCCTTATAGAGGCAAAGATATGGTAGCTGTACAACGGGACGAAGCGGAGCAAAAAATGGAAGTAATAGAAACTGGGAAGGAAGATGACAGCTACGCTAAATGCATTGCTAACCGGAGGACAAACTGAAGAAGTCGACGGGCCATAAGCGGTTCTCTCTTAAAAGTCGAGGTTAAGGGCACTTTGCCCTACAGTTTGCCTCTCTCCCTCATTCCTTTCTCGATGGTGAACTCTAGTGGACGAAATCATTAATCTCCTAAAGGCTCTTGAAGCCATTAAGCGCTCAAAGAAATGGTCCATGATGAATACAAATTATCGAGCGGAAGAAATTAGAGAGGAAGGCAACATCCGCCCAAGGCAAATAGGACGCTAAAAGGATTTTTATTAATGTTTGCCTTACGCAGACGGGTTACGTCTTTCTAAGCGCCAGTTTTCTCTTAGAACACTTAACATTTGAAATAATTTACGTGGGCTGAAAGAAGGAGCGATCTCCTGCTAAATTGAGAAAAAGCAGAGCTTGTAAGTTATGCAGAATGAGAAAGCAATGATGTACCTCCCAGAGAAGAAGTTTTTCCTTCTTGTCAGTTGTCAGTGAAGTACCCATGTATTATTAACTTACTGCAATTAGTAAGGAAAACACAGAACATTCATCGATTCTCTTTACCTCAAAGTGCTCGGGGTAACTGCCGGTGAAAGACGTTATTGCTGACAACTGTGGGGGAGTTCACAAATAAATATTATTTTTGCCCAGATAGAAGCGCTTTTGTAATTAAAAGTAGGGGGAAAAGAGTGCAAGATCATATACATTTACTATCTAATAAGTTGTTTTTATGTTGGCAAAACTGAAAATCTAGATGTGTTGAATTAACGGCGAATATATGAAATAAGTGCCGAAGCTAACACTTTGTTGCCCAGATTTTTAGGTAAGAAATATAAGGGTTGCCCGAATGAAAAATATGAATTTTTAGCAGTGTTGTTGCTTAAATAAAAAGGGTTTTGCGTTTGATCCTGTAGATAACACTGTGTTAGTAAGAATTTGGCATTGTAAATAGCACTGTGTTAAGAAGAAGTTGGTATTGTCTGAAGATACTGTGTTCTTTATCATGCTAAATTGGTACGTTATCAAAATGAATTCGTCCAAACATGCCAGCGAGCACTTGTTCAATCATAAAAGGCCGAAGGTGTTAATGGAGTGGAAATTTATTGCTGTTTCCAAATGCAGAAGTACTCCCAATTACTATAGTCACAAATATGGATTAGAATAAACATGCACAGCGAGAATTTATTCAATTTTTGAATGCAGAATATGTTAACAGAACCGAAATGTACGCTGATTTGGTCGACGTATGGATCCGTCCAAAAAATCAGAGAACAATTATACAATATTTTAGGACAGAATTTGTTAATGAAGTCGAACTTTATTGTGAAATGAAGAACATGTTTGGAAATGAGGGTTCTCAATACTCTTAACTTTCTCCTATGATGCTGAGTACCTGAGGCCCTTGAAGATTTATTTTGCAACCAACACGAACTTCTTTCTTAGGACATTGCGTTCTGGAACACTTGCTTAAACAGATGAGGAAATGCTACATATCACCATTACTTATGAACAGTGAATTTTCACATTTCTTGGAGTCATGTGAGATGCTGTAAATATATTTTGTTATTAATTTTGTTTTCTGTAACATTTATTGCATGTATAATGGTAATAAATTCAATTAATGTAATTAATAAACTTATAAAGCTGTATCGGATTTCCATAAAAATCTATATTTTTTCATATAAGGATATTTACATTCCCTAGCACAGGTTTAAGTTCTCTTATAATTTGTAACGTAATATGCACACTCTTAGACGGTAATCTTAATTTTTTATAATCAGGAATGTTTATCGCATATACGTTTAAATTCTGTAGTAATTTTTTTTGGATGTATACCATATTTAAATATACTCAATAAACGTTTAAAATGCATACGTTTACTCCCCTTTCCAATCATTATAATGGACATTGCGTTTTCAAATTCTATAGTGCCTGTGAGATATTCTGAAAAGAGTAAAACTTTTTCAAAGAGAAAACGTATATTTTTTCATTATTTTAGTTCAGACGGTTGGACATGAAAGGACTTTCGTTTTCACAATATTTAGGTTGATATTACAGCGATTGAATCTGGTGCTTGTAGTTAAGTGTTGTTTCAATCTACATTTTGTGATTAGATCTATAAAATTCTAAGCCTTCAGTTTCCTATTTCATTTATTGTGTTATGGTCATTAGTAATTAACTAGTAATTTCATTTGATGCTTATATTTTAATCGGGTTATTATAAACACATCATCGATTTAATGAAAACAAATTGTCATTTTTATGGCAAAAGTGATAGACCTATTGTGTGAACCCTATTATTATTAGTTTTGTATACACTTTTAATAATAATTCATTAAAATTTTACCAGGCGGCGCTGTAGCAACAAGTGATATTTATGGCGAACAAAGCTGGGGATCAAGGTCCTTATATTTTCCCTACTATTTATGGTGCCACTGCTCCATCGTCATCCCATCCCCATCTTCACCTTCATCATCTGGCGTAATGTAATCCGCCGGTTCCTTGTATGCGAAATGTAAAATAGACGGACCTCTGCCGCGCTAGTGCTGATTGCAATATTTAGTCGGCAAGTGAGTTTGCTTTAATACTCACAACTTAAAACTTGATATTTTCATGTTCTTGTTTCACATTATGATTTAATTTATGCATAAGCTTCTGGATTTACATTTTTTAATTTTTCTATAATGAACTGATTATTTATAGACATTAATATAGTGACTTTTTATTAAATATTTGGATAATATATTAAATATTATGTACACCCTTTTGGTCTTATATAAGACAAAACCAAATAAAACAGTTTATCATGTTCTCATAGATCAATTATTATAATTTTATTTTATTTTCCAGCTTATTTATAACTCTTCCGATACACTTTGCGCGATTCGGATAACACATTTGTAACACATTATATACGTTTTATTTCATTTCTGATAACATTGTTTTACGTGAAGTTTTGTTAATAGATTCTTGTATAATTTTGTGTGTATGTAAGTGTTGTATTAGGTGTTAAATTACGAAGATAATAGATTTAACTCTTTCCTTCTGATTAATTTTGAACCAATCTTATTTTTCCGCACTTAAATAAGGTTTCTTGTAAATAAATTCTCAAAGGAACACTTTCATTTGCTAAATGTCAGAACAAATTCTACACATTGGAGAATATTAAGTTATCTGGTTAAATGTTTCAGTTGTTTAGTTTTTAATTTCTTAAACTTTTATTTTTCTTGTTCAATAACAGGCCTCTGGATCTTTTCCGTCTTCTAAACCGAAACATTCCCAACGGCTCTTTGCTGCTCTTACAAACGCTGATAATTATGAAGAGTTTTTGGAGTTATTCTTTCTAGCATCTGGTTTTCTTTATATTCTCTAATTTTACCGTTTGCTGGGAAAATTTTCCAAATACATTTTTTCATTTCTTAATTTCTAATTTAGACTATCTCGCACAGCTTTTTACTGCTCAAAGACACCTCATTTCCGTTGCGTGAGTGCGATTTTTATTTTTTAAGAACCTTTTCCTTCTTTTTTTACTTAAGAACCAATGATCCGATAACACACGGCTCGGCCGTCACCTTACAAAATTAAAAATGGATTCTTCCTTTTAATATTTTATAATAATGTAATATTATATTCATATGCATGTTAATTATGACTTTTCCAAATTTTATTTCGTTATATCAATACCTACGTAACACAGATGCTCTAAATTCTTTTCATTCGTGAAATGAAAAAGATGTCAAAATATTACAAATAGAAAATAATAAAATGTAAAACTGTGACCACTGAAGTTAATACCTATATGGGTAACTTTAATTTTTTGAAATATTCGTATTTCAGCTAGGTATTTAGTAGCACATATTTTCTGAAAAAGCTTGATTATATTTTCATAGTTTCCCTATAAAAAACAAGTCACATATAGGCCATCCAATTATCTGATGACCGAGCGGTGGCGAGGGACTGCAACGGCATATAAGGATCGCTCAAAATCCAGCTAGGCTCTCCACCGAACTGCTGTGTTAGTCTTGATTGTCATCCCACTCAGTGTCATTTGATCAGTAAAAGCAACAACACATGTCTAATCCTAAAGTAAGGCTTACTAAGAGATTTACATGGCAAACACTAGTCCTAATTATTTCATTCCACGAGTGTTTATTTCTGATTTGTATGCCGTGCTGTCAAAAGATTATAGATCTCCAAGTCGTGATCTACTATAAATTAGAGTAGCCACACACTTTAGACGAAATAAAAGATAACATTCATCAAAAGATTAATTTAATTTCTCAAAGAGGCTTCAGAAGGATACGTAATTTTATAAGCAATTGCCATAAAGTGTGGAAAATGAAATCGGTTGCTGACATGGATGAGTATAGCCCAGCTGGTCATGAGTAGCGGGTTTATCGATGCAGTTCCCGCATTCGCCTTGGTCATTAGATAATTGCATGACCCGATTTAATGACAACCACTTTTTACATTCAACTTGAGCAATGTTCACTTTTTCGCCTTTAAAGAGATGCAGTTGTTTCAAATTTTTGTGAAATATAAGAGCCAGTTTTCAGTATTTTAATTGGCAGTTTATTCTTTATGTTTAGTTGCCCTATTCTATACAAGAGTCTAAATGGATATGCGAACATTAAATATAGGATGCTCCATTGTAATATGAATTAACTCATGTTGCTGTTGGCATCCTGTGTGATTTTGCATTGTATTGTGGCGTCTTTAAACCAGTAACTGCAGATATGATGGTTCTGTATCGTGTTTGTGCACATCCACTTTAATAAATCCATCGATTCGTATTTAGGTGAATCTGGTAATCAAGATGATATACCCTTTCAAAGTTGAGAGACAATTTAAGTTGATATAAAGCACAGGAAAGATCACGGTACGTTGACACAGGGATTTGAATCAAACTTGATCCATCTGAAAGACAAAATTGCCTAACATAAGGTGACATGATCGGCATACGACTCCATTAGAACCGATTTCCATTAACTGGTACAATTATATCTCACTTTGTTGACAAGCATCGAGCGGGGTGCCTCAGAATAACGCCTGGGTCTCACATAGGCAAGTTCCCGGGTTCAAATCCTTTGCGACTCAACATTCTGATCTTAGGTTTTTTTCCTGGTCTTCCCAGGCGAATGTTACGATGGATCTTAACTTTCCACGAATTTTCCCTCTCTTTGTTTTGTTACAGGGCAAAAGTGCGGCCGATGTGATGTGATGTTGGCTTGTGCTGGTTTTTGCCCCTGCAAAAGCGATGAAAGCGATCCTTTTGAGGGGTTCGAAATCTTTGGGGAGGGGACTTTGCTGGAGCGAAGGTGTTCTCTCTGGTAACATATTAAGGACCCCCATCTACATAGGCACAAACGTCCAGCCATGAGCAAGACTGAAGTGCCGAATTTACCAGTCCAGTTCGGTCCAGTTTTTGACAAAGGGAACCAATCAAATCTGATCCACTTAAAGGAACACACAGAACTATCGTTACATGTAACGTCATAACATGGAACAAGAATGAAGTTATTGAAGTTGAAACATAGTGTAATGCATTATATGCATTGTGCATGCTTTTCTGATTCAAGCAAAATCTTTGTGAGTTACAGAAAGTGTGTAACTGGGCACTGAAAAACGAACACCATGAATATGTTACTGGAGTCATGTTTTGTGATTTTACGTGTAATATTTAGGCTTCAGATGAAACAAGCGTGTCTTTTAATTTTGAGCATTTTATATTAATATATTTTTTTTTTGTTTCCGACACTGGTGGCACGGTCATTAAGGCTTGGACTCGTGAGCGGGAGATAAGAAATGCTATTCCCGCGAGAACTTTCCTCCATAACCGAATATTTTCCAGGTTTTCCTCAATCCGCATATTGGCAAATCCTAGGAAGTCTTCTAAACTGAGTCTGGAACGCTTTCTTTCTTAAAATCCATCAATCCATCCATCCATCCATCCATCCATCCATCCATCCATCCATCCATCCATCCACCCATCCATCCATCTATTTATCCATCCATCTATCTATCTATCTATCTATCTATCTATCTATCTATCTATCTATCTATCTATCTATCTATCTATCTATCTATCTATCTATCTATCTATCTATCTATCTATCTATCTATCTATCTATCTATCTATCTATCTATCTATCTATCTATCTATCTATCTATCTATCTATCTATCTATCTATCTATCTATCTATCTATCTATCTATCTATCTATCTATCTATCTATCTATCTATCTATCTATCTATCTATCTATCTATCTATCTATCTATCTATCTATCTATCTATCTATCTATCTATCTATCTATCTATCTATCTATCTATCTATCTATCTATCTATCTATCTATCTATCTATCTATCTATCTATCTATCTATCTATCTATCTATCTATCTATCTATCTATCTATCTATCTATCTATCTATCTATCTATCTATCTATCTATCTATCTATCTATCTATCTATCTATCTATCCATCCATCCATCCATCCATATATCTATTTATCTATTTATCTATCTATCTATCTATCTATCTATCTATCTATCTATCTATCTATCTATCTATCTATCCATCCATCCATCCATCCATCCATCCATCCCTCCCTCTCTCCCTCCCTCCCTCCCTGCCTCCATCCATATTTCCATTTTATCATTTCATTCAATGTATTACCACTGTTCACCACCTGTGATGTCTGAGCAGTAAATAACCGTTAAGCACTATTCAAAAAAGTTGTGTTTTTCTGTACTAATCTCCAATCTTTCATAAAAACATATATATAATTAACTTGAAAACTCAGATAAATTTCATAAATGTTCAGTTTAATCTCATTTTGAATATTTTCCTAAACCCTCGAGCTTGAAAAATAATAATATTAAGAATAAATGCACATTACATAAATTAAAACGTGTTTATTTGTAAGAACCAGTTACTGTTATATTCTATTTTTCTGCCAGCAACATTTTTCCGAACGGTCTGCCGTTCTGTATATTTATTTTGCTCTCTCCTTTCCATTTTGCTTTTTAAAGAAAATGCTACACTTCTGCTGCACTAGAAATGGTAGAAAAGTTTAGTATTCCCAATCAGATAGTCGAGACTGGTAAAGAAATGAGGGGGGAGGGAAGGAGACAAAGAAAGTTTCGCAATGACTTGCAGAGCCCCTTCCGCTATCAATTTTATTGCTTCCGCTACTCGTGAATGTTTTTCATTTGCCTTTCCGCACAGACTCTGGCCGGAGGCAAAGGAAGAAAAGAAACTTTATCAATTACGAATCGGATCGAGCCGAAGGAAAGGCTGCACCATGACAGATCTCTTCTACTTGTTAGTCCTATTCTCGCGAAGCGAGGTGCTTTTTCCCTTCTGCGACTTTTCCAAGTTTCTCGTCCGTTGACTGCCTGATGTTTACATAAGATCATGTGGCGTAGCTTTGTTTCTAGCAGAAATATATTTATCGATCTTATACTTTTGTATTATTGATGAGGATGCATTTCTTGTTGTACTCGTAACAATTTTTTATAATTACCGAAAATTATTAGTTAACACTCTTTATATTAAAGTTTATAGTGCATATAATAGTTGAATTTACTTACGTAATGCATACTTCACGTTACAATGTATGTGTTTTAAAAACAGTTCACTAAAAAGATACTTACACACAAATTATTAAGGGTATTTGCAGAAAAAAATAAAAAATTGTGCATGAATTAGCAAGATAATTGTTTTTACGTCTGTACATCTGTTTTCAATACTTATATCATGTCATTTTTTTCAAATATTTTATTTAATACAACTTTCAAAAGCAAACTTGTTATGTGTATTGCATAAAATGTATAATATTGAGTATTGTGCAGAGATAAAGTTCTTTGTAAAAGACAGTTTAACTCCATGAAAAACCATACTGAATTATATAAAAGTTTATGGAAACCCTTCTCCTTCATTTACGATGAAGGGGACTGCTAAATTTAAACGTCGCCGCACTTGAAAATGGCTCGGAAGAAGGAAGTTCAGAAAGTGCAACAACAAAGAATTATTTCAACAAATACGTACAATATTATACGACCGGTCTGATAAAGTGCGTGGAATTACTGAGGCTTAAGGAATTTAATAAGGGCCGTGTAGGCTATTTTTATATGAAAAATTGCTTATGAAATAGCGGACTCCATAACAGCGGATCAAAGTTACAGGTTGGGGCGTTTTAAGAAATGATTTTGTGCCTCGACTTTTAAGTATGAATGAGACTGGAATCCACATCACACACCAGAATCAAAAGTCAAAACAGTGGTCAGAAGCCGGTTATTCTGCGCCTAAGAAGACAGAGTTTGTTCCATCTGCAGGAAAGATTATGACTTCAGTTTTGTTGGGACCATAAAGGGATCTTAAGCAGGGTAAGAACCGTAACTACTATTGCAATCTTTTAAGCCAACTGGAAGACCTGCTTTTCAGCGGATAATATCAATAATCGAGATAATGCACTTTTTCACAAAATTGGTTTAGCGATAGAAAATTTGAGAAAATTCAAGCATTTACTCTCCCCTCAGATTCGGCTTCCTCCGACTTTCCTTGTTCCCAAAGGTCAAAATCTTCTTCGCTGGTAAAAGTTTTTAATCAAATCAAGAGGTGATTGCAGCTTTAGAGGAGAGTTTTGTAGATCTTCCGGAAAACTATTCCAGGAATGGAATGCGTATTTGAGCATTGCTTCCACTCATAAATATGTGTGAAATTTGAGCAGACGTTATATCTAAAGAACGCATACGCTATCTAGTGGTTTCAAACATGGTACTAGAGGGAACTTCCTATTTAGTAGTCCTGTGCAAGCTCTCAGACCGTGCCTCATTCCGCTACGCAATCGGTGTTTGTATACGCTAGTGAAACCCGGTTAACCTCCAGTGGATGTAAGACTAGAATTAAAAGCACCGTTGACACAGGCAGCTCATTCGCGTTTATTGGGTTTCACTTGCATTTCTATACTGTGTATTTGTATATTGTGGAGTATGCCAAAAGTGGGATATGTGGGAAAGAAATAGTACAAGTACTGTAGGTAAGAATAATATATTAATCAAGATCAAGAATTTCAATTTTCAGTGTGAAAGTATTTCGAAACCAAGGCGTTTTTATTCACAAGAAGCTGAGACAAAAAAAAAAAAAATTACCAAGTTGGTGTATCTGTCGGTAACGCGTATAAAGCCACTCAGGTGTTTCATCTTCATCCATATAAAATTACTGCTTTACTGAAATAAGATCTATGGAGTCGCTGAAACAAAATATTTTCCAAAGGTTTCAGACATATTTCATAAGCTTAGGGTAAGCTCTTCGAGCATCTACAGTGATAATGAGTACAATATTAATTACTATTTATTACTAAAAATAACAAAAGAAAAAGTGTTTGCTATAAATTCGAATAGCGCTACATGCTTTCCCTTGGCAGATAGCGAGGACATTATGCAATAGATAGATCTATTTCTAGCTTTGAAGGTTATTAGTTTATAATTAACTTAAAGCCTTTTAATAGATAATAGTGAATAAGGAGTTGATTAATATTCCTAGGAGAACAATTGATAAATTGATAATGAGAAATTTGAATGTAAAAGGCTTTATGTTTTTTGTTATTCAAAAGTTTTCATTATTTTGAATTACGTGAGCATATTTAATTTCTGATTGCATAGCAATATACGAACACTTTTTATTTTTTGTTAATGAGTACATGAATAACACAAACTTATTGAACAGTTTATTGCACTGGAATAATGCAGTATTTATTGTAAAATATATAATAAATTTGATTTTTGAAATAAAAATATCTATTAAAACATATACCTTCAGTTCTCAAATTTTCAATTCGATTTAATTTTCTACAGAAAAAAAATATACTAGAATAAAACTCAGCTAAGAAAGCATGCCACATATTGCAAAATTTGAAATTTAAAATGAACAAGTGTGTGCAATACTTGCTAATTCTTGTTAAAATTGTGCTTAAATAGCATAACTAATTGGTCATTTCATTCCACTGAAATAATATAAAAATTTATTGTGATATATATTATTAATTTTATTTTTCAAATAAAAATATGTTACTGTCTTAAAGGTGTGTGTGTGTGTGTACCTTCATTTCTCGAAATTTAAATTCAATTAACTTTTCTAAAGAAATAAAAATCATATTAGAGTAAAATCAAGCTAAAAAGTGTCCCACATCTTTTTATGGCACTGAAATAATGTAAACATTTATTGTAAAATTTTTAAATAAAAATATACGCAAAATTAACTTCAAATTGCATAGCAATATATATGGTTATATATCGTTAATTAATAAATAAATAACATAAAATAATTGGGCATTTTATTGCACTGAAATATTATAGATTTTTATTGTCAAATATATAATCAATTTTATTTTTCAAATTAAATATTTTACTACATGCTTAAAGGCATTATAAATAATAAAGTGAATTTTATATACAAAGAATAGCACTTTACTTCCATTTGTATTTAAGTTATAGGCACAGAGGATGGCAAAATTTCGTAGAAGCCTACTGACCTATTGCTTCTATGCCACGTGCTATAGTTAAGCTACATGGTGGTCTAGTGCTTTCAAACCAATTCGCTGCGATCGATTTAAACAAAAGAAGATAAAGCGTTACAATTTGATTTCGATCTCATAGCTATATTAAATCATTAAAATCAATTTTCGCGAGGCTTTGCACTCCCCCAACGCTTGAAGGTACAAAGCAATCAGGTTTTGCCTCCACCTTTGCAGCTGGCGCAACACGCAAATGCCACAAATCTCAGTACACAGCAATCACGTGGGCGGTAACCGAACCTCCATCCTTTCTAAATACGCCGTGTAAATTAAAGGCTGTGGGCCTAGAGAGGCATAGCTTATTTTTTTTACTCCCTCTAACTCCATTGGAATCCCGCTTCATTAACTTAAACAATGGAGAAGGAGAGAGGAAGGGGAAGGGGAAAGGGGCATTATGATAAAAATTGCATTCTTCTGTGGCAGCGTTTCTCAAGGAAAAAATATAATAAAAAGTAAGTTGCGATCCATAAGGCGGCATCTCCTCCGCGGGAGATACACACAATCATAGCCGGCCGGCTAGTTCATTAGCAAGCAGACGCAAATGTTTATTTTGTAAATGAAAGTCGAGAAGTTCCCTTTTGAAACACAAATAGGCTCGCATAATGAGACCTAGTCACATTTTTAAGAGACTTGGCGTGAAGTTGGAAGTTGGCTCTTTCACACACGTATGCAAACTTTTCTAACGCCCCAGCGAAAACAAAGACCACTTTGTATAGTATGTGGATGCAAATATTAACGCCTGTCCATCCTAGCAAGTTTTATTTTCTTTCATTTTTTCAAACTTGGCAAATGAAGCCTCAAGAGTACTAATACAGGCGTGTCAATATTGGGTACTTTATGCTCATCTGTTTCCCCAATCTTTTGCACGCCCTCTATAAAGCCAAAATATATATTTATAGGCCTAAAGAAAAAACATTGAAAGCGATGTTTCGGATAATTAGTTTTCTTGCTTCGTAGACAAACGATAAACAAATATCTAGTCACGCGATGCGCTATTAAATCTAAGATATTAATAAAGAATTCTGACAGTTAAATTATCCTGACTTGTATTAATCTCCTAAGTGCAGAGGCATGTTTAGCTTTCGCCACTGTTCAGGTATCATTAAGCATCTCATTTACAAAAAAAAGGATAGTCAGTTATCCGAAATATTGCGGACTTGTGAACCAACTTACATTTTCTGTTTATAATATTTGAACGTAGTCTTTTTGTTGTTAACCAGTATGTCATTTTATGTGAAAAAATAATAAATGACATGTTTCAAACTTAAATCCAAATGGTCGGAAATATAGCGTTTGTTTATTAGTTGTTGGCTTTAAATGTTAAAGCTGAAACAAATTTGAAATGTCTTTATTCAAAACAGCACCCTATGAAACGAAAAAGTTCTACAGTATGCATATGTAAAGCTTGTTTGTATTGTTTAACTAATTGTCAGATATTTTTTTATCATTTTGATTTACGAGGAAGTGGGTGGTTTTTATACTTTGATTTATTATGACATTTATTTTTTCCATTGCTTTTTATATTTCGTTTTTTGACTGCAAGCTTTAGTTTGTATTATAGACATTATTATTTGTATATAGTGTTAAAAACATATTCCTACGCCAATTTATTTTCCCCTTTTTTCTGCAGATTTCTTCGTTTAATTTTTTTTTTTATTTATGGGTATAAATATGTTTTTCACTGAAACTATCTATAGTGCTTGGAAACTAACGAAAACTTAAGACGTCGTTCTTCAGTTATTCCTAGTTTGTTCCTTTAATTGGACAGTTACTGTTACAAATAAAATAAAAAGAGATAATGCTTAATTTTTAAGGTTAAACTTGCACATAAGTAAGCTAAAATGGCTTAAAGAAATGATTTTGACAAAGAGTGAGATAAGTGGAATAGACCTATAAGTAGAATTTACAACAATATTTATTAAATATACTAATTAATACATAAATTAATATTTTTATTCATGGTCTAACACTTGCAGCCTTCCTACTTTCCTGATCTCTTGCAATTTTCGTTTTTACATTATGCCTCATCTCCTCCTAACGGTAGATTTTTCTTCTCTTCTCCTCCTTCCGATAACCATTCCAATCCATTCTCGAAATGAACATGTAAAGTTCGAAGTTCCGCTCCATAAGTCACTTTCACTAAAGTCCAGGTTTAGATCACATTATACGAAAGTTAAGTACACAATAATTATACCGTCTTCACTTTGCGTAAATCAAAACAATTCAAGCTATTGTTGAGCTACTATGCTCGGCGAACAGCAATACTCGTATATTTATGGAAAACCGTCATTTGGTAAAATTTAAACAATATATAGCAGATTACTATTTAATAATTGAATTGATAATCAATGCGGCGGTTGGTTAAGGTCAGTCGGACCGAATTTAACGGCACTAAGACTGTGTCTTTTGTACAGTAAATGAAAGAAAGTGTGTCTGACCCTAGAGTAAAAACTGCTGAGTATATTAAGTCTGTTCCACAACGAGCATGATTCGTATGTCCGTACTCGGTCCGCGAGAGCTGTTAAGGAATTGTTCGATAAGGGATTATGGGTGAGTTCCAAGTCGCAAAGCGGTTCATAAAGAATTAAGAAGGGAAATGGGCAATTTCATAAGCAGATGTCAGAAAAAATGTGGCAAATGAAAGCATTAAACTAACAACAACTCCTCCAATTAAGCTAATTATTAACCATAATATATTATAAGGGCAATTCCAATATCTCCTTGAGTGAAACTGATATATAACAGTTTGCATGATCATGTTTTTTGTTTTTCTTAACGCTGATGTTGATAGACCCTAAAGTTTGGTCTTAACATCGGTTTGGTTACTAGAGAAGCACGCTGTTCATAACAATACTCCTTTGAAAGCATGGTACATCAACAAACTCTATTCTTTCTTAGCTACCTAATGGTCTGCACTCTACAATATAATAATTTCAAAGCCATTTAAAAGTAAATTAGCTGAAACCTTTCAAAAATTTGTAAAATTATAATATTTGCAACTCTAAGATGGTACAAGAATAAATACACAATATTGTACGTTAAGAGGGTAACATAATTTAAAAAATATAACACTAAAGTTATACTCGTATATAATATTAAATTTTTTCTAGTTTTTACTTCATTTCTATATATTGCACTTTTCATGCTTACAGGCAATATGTTATTACGTGTATTAGTGTTTATTAGATTGTCTAGTGTTTCTCCAGTGGTTCTTGTGGTGCCCAGTCCCCTCAGACTTTAGTGTAGCCCATATGGCCGTCAGCGATGGTTTATCAGCCACCGCAGTCCCCTCAGCTGTGTCAGACATCAGATATGTTGGGTAAATTCTATAAAGTTTTATCAAGACCCTTTAGAGTTATTACACTGAACAACAACTATATATATATATATATATATATATATATATATATATTATTTCTCTTGATAAATGTGTGTAGTTAGTTACAGAATAGTTTATTGCAATAACCAACGAATTGTCAAATGTAGGATACTTAAATTGCCTATAGAGTAAAAATAAAGGTCATAAAGAGCACTCTGCACGACGCCATTTATACATATGTCCTAAGAGGCACCTCCAGTAGGAAAAAAGATAAAGAATACACCGGGCGCCAGGAGCCTGAGGGGACAAAATAGGGATATAGGCGCGGTCCCGACATTTTTCACAAATACTAAACCCTAGATGCCGGAAGGCCTACGAGAACTAGCCGGTATTAAGAAAGTACTCCAAGAAAAAACCTACCAGACGATGGGACAGAAATTTCTCCAAAACGCAAGTAGCCGCCACGCCACACGGCACCCGATCATCTAGTCTGTCGCTTCAATTCTGTAACTGATACTGTGGAGTGAAATGGGAGGAAATGGAACAGCGGACAGTTCTTGGAATGTAAACACACATTCACAAAATTATCTAAGCTCAGGATGGTTGGTCATAAAGTAATTGAATCCAGGACTACCAAAAGGCGAGTCTTAAACCATGCGGTTTAACTCATTAATTATAACGTTTTAATTGTAATATTTAAATATTTATATCTGCATTTTTAACTGTACTCATATGTTGAAACTGAAGTGTAGTTTGCTAATAACTCTTCGAAGATAAAAGCACGAACTGGAAACAAAAATGTTGACATGATGCTAAAAATATGTCACTATGAACGACACCAAGTATGGGAACGCAACGCTACGAAATATTAATTGCACTAGGTATTTTTATACTCGCTTGGAAAGGATTTTGTTAAAATGTTGTACTATGTTGTATTATAAAATATATTGCGACAGTTGTAATCCGAGTGGGGTACAAATTACTGTATACCTGATGTGTAATTACAATATTCTTTCTAGGATATAAACAATAACTGTTTCCTTTTAAAACAACATATCCTGTACTCGAGATTTCCCGAACGCTGCTAGTCATCGTTTCAATATAAGAACTTCCCCAATAATGCCAAGTTAACAAACTCCCAACAATTTACACAAAGTGCATGCCACAACATTTACGGAAATACCAGCAAAAAGAACTCTATTGGTTCCTCCACACATTAAACAATTTCCTGTTTTTTTTTTTTATCATTCTTTTAAACGCATGACTCCTGTTCTAGCCCAAGCAAACCCCAGTTGATTTAACCATTTTCATTACACCTTGCTGGAGTATCTAGAACTATAGGTGCAGTAAATATATATTCTATTTAGGAAGCCGACTGTGAAATCTTCCAATATTAATTCCAAAATTTGTGTTCAAATTGCCTCTTGCGTGTTTTTAAATTCATCGCATTCTTTTACAAATTTTTATACTCACTCAATACTAAAAGTAGAACGTTTTATGTAGAGAGGAATATCAGAAGAGCTCGCATCGTCTGCCTTATCGCGTTCTCCATGCTAATTGATGTACATGTAATTCACTGTGAATAGAGCTCGAGTTCCAAGTGGACGTCAAATGGAGCGGATGCCGATATATTTCTTCTCTCTATCTGCCATTTGTTTTGTTCCCCTCCCCCTTCCAGTGAAGTAGTTGAACAACGTTAAAAAAAATAATGACGTCATGAACGACTGCGAGAGACTTAAAAACCGATTAGCTTGCTAGTGCGAGAGAAATGTATTTGCATTAAAGCGGTTAGACTAAATCCACGGCATCTGTGTAAGCGTTTTTTATTTCAGCATACAAACAAGCACGGCAACACAGAAAACATTAGTAGGGGTAAATTTGTTGTTGTGCATTTTAAATGGTAACGACTTTTTTAGGGTAGATGCATAATGATATTGCTTTATATTAATTGCGAAACTAGTGCTATAGTGCATGTTATTTGCCATAAACTTGGTGCGAGTTACAGCACTCACCACAGCCTGCTGGTGCTGCGGTCTGTAGGCAATAAATACTAACTAATTTGCAACCCGATTTTTTTTTTTTTTTTTTTTTTAACCAGACTAAAACAAATGACACGCGCAGAGTGCATGTTTATCCTAGCGTTTTCCAGTTCGTTTTGTTTCTGTTATACTCCCTAGAATACTGCTACACCAGGTAATTAGTTGGAATATTTCTGTAAAAAATGGAATTCCTACCCCCAATAATATTACGAGGCAAGGAGTCTGGTTGTTCACGCAAAGCTCTTTTTACGAGGGGAGTAGGAAAGCGAAACCTGTGGGTAGAAGTCACCTAATTTTTTTCCAACCACTTTGACTTCGTGATCTAATCCCTTCAAAATTGAAGGGTGCGTCTTGATAATCCAGTCAACCTTCTTCATGACTCCTTCGTTGGAAAAAGCTCCGTCCAGGAAATTTTTGAAACAGAAAAGTCCAAGCCTCATTTAAACTGCTTGGCCCACAAGTTTTCTCTTAGTGGAAAAGTGGCATAAATTGCGGTTCATTGAACAGTTAAATGATTGGTCGTTACCTAGACCAACATAACCTGCATAACGTGATATGTGCAGATATCACGAATAATTTTTATAAAAGCTGCGTTAGTTACTTTTGTTTACTTTTATATGTTAATGAGTTAAATTGTCCTTCGGTGCAAAATATATAATTTAGACTAAATAAATGTACTGTTGACAAAAGAAATTAGCACATTTCTATACTTCATAATATTACATATGCCGCATTTTTTCATACATGATGAAATGATTGCTCTATAATGAGTAAAATAAAAGTGTTCTGAAAATAAAACACAAAATTTTGTTCACTTTTTTTCTAATTAGCAGAAAAATATTTTAAGGCAAAAAAAATTAAGATAAATAATTTAAAATAACTGTTATTTTAAAATGTGAGCTTATATTTTATTAAAATACCTTTTAATGAGCGTTTAAATGCCTTTCATATGAAAAAGCGATTTTGATGGGTTTTTCTAACATTTTGACCAAATTGAGTCTGTGGTAATCCTCCTTTTTTTTTTTTTTTTTTTTTTTTTTTTTTTTAAGTAAAGCTTAAACAGTTTTGAAGACAGGCGATTCAAATTTGTTTCCAAATACAAATTCTTAGCATTGGTTTGAAAACATTAGGAAGAAATATTTTTCTGACCTATATATTTATGTGATGATTGTGGAATATGAAGGGAAAATGGCAAAATTTGACATTGTACGGAAAATATAGAACTGTTTTGAAAATCTTAAGAACCTGCCATAATCAGTAAGGGAGGAATGCTTTTTTTACTTTTCTGTGGGCTATCTAGTCATCAATGACACATTATTATTAAAGGCCTAACTGTATTACTAATTTTGGGGTAGAACGGCATTATGTTGTTTAAAACTTGTTTAAAAGCTTACCTTAGCTTCCACACTGAACTCAAAAGCAGACATCCAATTAGTATCAAAACCAAAAATATTTTAGAACATTCGACTTTGTAGGCATTAAATATTTTATTCCCAGCTTCAAAGCCTTAGATAATGAGCAGTTATTGTTATTAGCCGAAAAACATTCGTAATTCGATACAGGTACTTTTTCCTGGCATTTTACCGGTAAATTTATTCAGTGAACAAGCGAACATATTTATGGAGTACATGTCTGGGCTGTGTAAAAAAAACGTGGTACAAAAATAAATGATGTAATTGAGACCTTGAGTCACGTGGCGTAATAGTGTGTTGTCAATAGGAACCGCTGGTAAATACCCACTTGAAGCTTATTTAAATATCCACCCCGCTGCGACTAACGTTAAATCACAATAAGGCACCTCAACATAGAGGCGTGTCCCGGTTGTTTAGTAAAGTACATACTGCTTGCATACTTGTTTTGTTGTTTCCACAAGGGCACGGGTGAAGGAACCCAGTGATTGATAGGGGCGGAGTTCTTCTGGGAACATTAAAGTGGGTGAGAACTCGGATCCAAAGTGTCTGTCTGCCTCGCATCTTAAAATGAATGATTCGCACCAATGATTTATTCACTTCTCAAATCGCAGTTTCACAACTGATCGCATTTTTCTGCTGATATATTGCTCGAACATACGTGAAGATAATATGGTTAAGAGAATTATGAGGGTTATAGATAGTGGCTGCAAAACATTCAAAATGTGAAAATCAAGCCCATGCTTCTCTTATAATTATTAATTTCGTGTGGATATTTTGCAAGTTTTTAATTTTGTACTTCAGTTATACATTCATAAAGCATTAAACAAATTTACTTCCTAATGTGTCTATTGAATCGAGAAAGAGATCTATAGTCCAGTAATTTTACAAGGTATAAAACTTTAGTTTTAAGCACTATCCCTCCACTCGGTGATTTCCTTTGAGCTATGGCTTCCATATTTTAACTCCTCAGAATGTGTATACATCTTAGGTTCACGAAATATTGGTCCCTTGTTTCGTAAGCCAAAGTGGGCACTATACCTATTGCTACAATTTATGTATCGACTTAATTGGAGCTTCTCGTGCTTCTATTTAACTAATTTCGATGAACGCCACTTTTTCACCAAATGTATACTGCGCTTTGTAAGACCATCAATATCATTTTCAAGCATTACCTTAACGCACATACGCATCCATTATTGAAATTTTTTGTTGCACAGAATACATCTCGCACGGCACGGCCATGCACCTTCCTCGCGTAAAAATGTTCAAATAGCCACCATCTACCGATTGCGATAACACAATTTCCTTTCATTTCCTTTCCCTTCTCTGTCAGCATTCCTTCATTCTATAGGCTCGCCGTGACCATGGCTTATGCAATTAAGTTTGTCCACCATAGTGTTTCTAATTTCATTGACAATGTTTTCGTTTTACATTTATAAAACCTCTCTTAACGTCCAAGATTTGCATAAATTTCTTCTTATTTTTTTTTTTCTTCTTATACGATGTTTTTTTCTCTTTTCTCTTTTGTTTTGCAATAATCTATTACATATCTAAAACTGTGCACAATATCGTGATTTGTAGTTCTGGAAGTTGGCAATTGATTATATGTGTTCTGAATTTTGTTTTTACTCCCTCACCCCAGCCGCCTTATAATAAATACCAAATGATTACATCACATCACATGGTAACATTTCTCATTTTACTTGAGGAGGATTCTGTTATCACGTTTTGATTTATATTGTTGTCGGCCAACCTGAATTGTTGTTTTCGTTGTTTGAATTTGGAAAGAATAAAGACTACAAAAACTATTAAGCATTTAGTATCACAACATTCTGCACCAAGGTGACGAGCTGGTTCTTTTTTTAAATAACGTTTATGCACTAAAATGCATTACTCTAGAGCCAATTGTCTTGACACGTGCGCTGATGAATATATGCTGCCTTGAGATCGTCCAGGAACAGTTCAGAAAGTCCGTTCAAGGGCATGATAAAGAGGAAGCGCAGAATAGAGGCGCGGGCGCGGGCGCGGACAAGTTTTACAACAAAAGTTCTGTATACCTAATTCTAAAAGTGTGGATATTGGCGACATTTGGAGCTTACTGGCAGTTCTTAACAATTTGATCATTAATTAACAAATTATATCCAATAGATGTCAGTGCAGAATCATCTTCCATGTTTGCACAGCTATAAAACTAGAAAAGCAGAAAAGGATAAAACACTAAGAAAAAGTCACGATTAGTAATAGCTATATTTCGATCTGCTTGAGTTCTTCTATGGCAAGAAGACAAGTTTTATATTTATACATTTATATTTAATTATATATATATATATATATATATATATATATATATATATATATATATATATAAAACTAAAAGTCAACATGCTTCAACTATATCATTCATTTATTTCCTTAAAATTTTTATTTCAAAATTAAAAAAAAAAAAATAGAAATTGCCCATAAAATGGAAATATGTAATCATATATTGAATATTCATTAATCTTGAGGGATAAAGTAACTTAAATTGTTGGGTTTTATTTATTTTTTTAGAACGACAATGAAACTGTTTTTTTTTTTTAATATATATAGTTTTATTGCAACAACTAAAAGTATGGTGAACATTTAAAATGAAATAACATCCATTGTACGATATTACATAATGTCTGGTTCATCTGCATTTAACTTATAATTTAACTAGTAAGTATTTAGTGTAGGTTTCTATCGATTCATATGTAGGGTTTGTTTGCTTTCGATGACATTTTAACCTGAATATCATTAGATTTTTTCATATACAGCTAAACAGCTCTATTGGCGCGAGAAAAATGAACGAATCTGGACAAATGCAATAGAAGAGAATGTGCATTAACGAGATCTGCCTGTATCATGTATTTGTGTTCCCTGCATTTTATTTGATTAATATTTGAACCACTTAAAAATAGTCCGTATATTTATTTACACGCACAGCGTGGAGGGGGGGGGGACATTAGTAATAAGGAAGGATTTTACAAATGACTAATTCACAATAAATGTGTTCCCTTTAGTGTTCTGCTGTTACTTTCCTTATTTTTCTCCTATTCTTCCTCAAAACGAGAAAATAGAAACGAAAAAGATTTACTTCTGATTTCTTATCCTTTTTTAAACTCTATGCTTCACCCCTCATAATAAATTCTGTCATATTTCTGTGCTTTTTGCTCTTCCTTGTTATTACACGGATTTCCATGAAAATTTTGCCAATCTGGAAAATTGTTTATTTAAAATAAAACAGTTAAAAAAACACGCAACTTTACACAAGAGAGAAAGTTTAAAACAAATGTTTATTATATTTAAATTCCACCCCCCCCCTTTTTAAATTTGAAATGACACTGACAATTTGTGGCACTTACATTTTAAGGAAAAGTCAATCGTTTTCACTTTTTTATGTTTGTCTGGCAATCTGGATTGTTGATTTTATATGAAAAGCAAATTAGCCGTAGGATTAAAAGCAGATTGTTTCAAAACTTCTGAGTAATCCGCGTATATTTTCTTTCTTGTAGGTTTTACACCACTTTGAAACATACTGTTACACTAAATGCCCTTTAGTTTTCGTAGTTTTATTTCAAATTCAAACAATAATAAGTTTAGGTTACCAGGCAACGATAGAAAATAAATTTTGATCTTTTTAAAAGTTAAGTATAATAAAATAAGATGTCATTTGATACTGCAGAGGGAATTGTCTGGGGCATAGATGGTGAAACCTGAAATACAAACAAAGTTACATTTTAAACTTTCCCTGCAGTGTTCAAAATAACTTTTTTTTTAATTAAAAGTATTTTAAATAGGTCGTTATTTACACTGAAGTTTTGAAATCGAAGTGTGACTAAACTTATTGTCCTTGTCCTTTTGACTTACATAGCAGAATTCTATAGCTGCAGGAAAGGACTGCATAGCATTTGTTCTCCTATGGCGTGAATATTCCACTTAATGGATAAATGATTTAAGTCCATCAACTCCCTGCTAAAGCTAAAGTAGTTTCGGGTTATTATTTTTACACCATCCAGATCCTGTTCTAAATACCAAATCCAAACCGTGTCCCAACTTTGTAACTCAACTATTATGTTTTTTTTAAACCAGCTTGGTAAGTCTTGCAGAATAAATATGAAGCTGATGGGAGAAAAAGAAAAAAAAAGCATGACTTAATTAAGAAATCTGCTGTTGGGAACACAGCACTGTGTCCTGGTGTTATCTGAACAAGAGGAACCCTCCCCCTCCCTTCGAGGAGGGGGAGGGCGCTGTAACTGAGTTAGCGAGGAGCAGGCTGCGGTCTCGTCACAGACAGAAACCACAAGGGCTGCAGGCTTGTCGGGGAACACCCCCCTTCCCCCTCTAATTACTCTAATAGTAGCCTTAATTTCACAGACAAACACACGAGAGCAAGCATGGGCAACAGGGGGCTCTGTTCGCCGCGGGAGAGGCATGTAAAAAAGGAAACGATAGTAATTAGCAGGCAGCTAAAACTCTCAAGAACAAAAGAGTGGTATCGAGACTGCACCTATTTCCACGTGTGTGTTACAAAACTGCAGTAACGGCTTCAACATTACATTAATTACTTTAGTAATACCGTTGAATACGATTTTATGACATGAAATGGAAATCTTTTTCAAAATCAGCTAATTTTGAAAGAATACAGAAATGTTTGGTCATTATTAGTGTGTACCTCACATAATATAAGAACAAACGGTTGTTAAAATAATTCAAACAGTAAATATTTCTCATTTTTATCGGATTAGTTTAACTGCCGAGTGTTTCAGCAAGAGATTAAATTTCTTTCGATCACATTGGCCATGGAAAAAATGTTGTTGATTTGTTTTATTTACGGACGCTCTTTAACATCTCAAGTCACCAGCGTCCCATTCAAATCAGAGCGTGAAGCAGGCAACAAATTTTGCTCAGAGACCTCTTTTTTCAGAGTGAGGTTCTTTTTCGTGCCGTATCCACGGCTTTACTTCCCTTCCGAAGAAAGCCATACTTAGGATTTTTACGCCCGAAAAAATCCATCGGTTCTAACCGGGATCGAACCAGCGATCTAGGGTTTAGATGGCAAGTATGGTTACCTTTACACCACCAGGACCGACACCCTGGAAGAAGGAACTGGTTCAACAACATCATGCAGTGCTGTTAGCTGCTACTTTTCTTATTGCTAGTCAATATCTCGGACATCAATAACAAGGGAAGGGTTTCGACTTGAACAGAAATGTCCAGTTAATATGTTTTTACTGGCATGTCGGTCCTGGTTGTCTAGGGGTAGATCCAAGATCGTGGATTCAATTCCAGTCAGGGTCGATGGATTTTTTCGGGCCTAAAAATCCTAAGTATGGCTTCCTTCGGAATGGAAATCTCCAACACGTAGTTCCCGTGTTGCAGATTTTCGGCACGTTAAAGAAACTAAAGCCTGAAAGAAGAGACCTCTTGAGAAAAATTTAACAGCGTTCGTAAATTTAAAAAAAGAGAAAAATAGGGGGGGGGGCATCACAGGCAGTGGACACTGGTTCCTGTTCCTTTTTCTCAGTTCCTATAAACTTGAAGAAGAATCCTATTTTACCATATGTTATCCCCTTGTGTGTAATGTTTGAACAGAGGGATTTCTTAATAGTTTTTTTTTCTTCAGAAATAGAAATTGAAATATTCTGAAATACCAATTATTAAATGCAAGGTAATATTAACAAATTGTATCTCAAAATCTATGAACACTTAGAAATACAGGCTCTGTTAAAGATTTAGCGAAGCAACTAATAATAACTGGTCAAATATTCAGCTTCCTACATGTAACAATTAAAAGATATATGGATGTATACATTTTTAATATTGTACAGACAGAGCTGAATGAACCCCCTTTGAGGGTAAATTGTTTATTTCATAATTTCGCTTTCACAAAAATGGGAAGCCCACCTTACCGTCTCCATAAACTATTTAACGGCAATCTTTTCGTAAGGGATTGTTGCTTTAAGTTTAAGTTGTGTTCATTACCCGACATGTTTGGCTTCTGAAAGGGATTGGGCACGCAGCATTGAAATGCAGCATCAGTATTTTGAAGAACGTTGTTTAAATAGAGTGCGAGTAATATTATAGAAAACGCGTGGCTTCTAGATCGAATATATGACAATACTGCATCCTTTCCCGTCTTCCCATTAGGTACATCTCAGTAATGGAACGGTACTCTCATTGACTTAGAAGTAAAGGCTCACAGTATGTTTCATTAATTAGAACTTGAAGTTACATCTTAAAGTGGTTCAACAGTAGATCGCAACACAAAATACTCTCAATTACTTTTTTGATCTTCGCGCTGTAACAGAACTATTACTTAGTCCAGAACTTACGTGTCGAGGGTAGATCTACAAGTTTCCGGCCTCGCCAATAAGGATTATCGCTTTCACAATATCATTATCTAGTGTCATATCTTATCTGTTAAATAAATAATTGTAGCTGTAACTGCCGCTCCG
The DNA here is from genome assembly GCA_030762175.1 of Metallyticus violacea. Classification (NCBI taxonomy): domain Eukaryota; kingdom Metazoa; phylum Arthropoda; class Insecta; order Mantodea; family Metallyticidae; genus Metallyticus; species Metallyticus violacea. The sequence continues at coordinate 58,889,306 of CM060840.1, forward strand.
CTGTGTACAGTTGTTCAGATATAGTTGCATAAAGAAGGTTATGTGTAGAAAATTTTGACATGTTCAAAATTGGGTATCGAGCTGTTATTAACTTGTGCACAAAAGAAGGACTTGCTCCAAGTGAAGCATTGAAGACGAAGAACCTGCAGGTCGGCCCTTGGAGTTGCTCACTGCTGGAAATATCGCTCTTGTGGAAAGAGAAATTATGGATGACCGGCGGCTAAAAGTTACAGAAATAGCGGCAAGGTTGGGCCTTTTTAAACAATAGTCCTTCAATTATTTATCAACATTTAAGCATGACTAAGGTTAGCGCAAGATGGGTGCCTAGACCCCTTTCCTCAGTCCACAAGCAACAACGGAGCCGTCTGTTGTCAGGCATTTTTGGAGCTCTGCCGTGGTAACGAGAGAGAAGTTCTGGTGTGACGAAGTGATGGATGCTCTTTATGGCCATTTTGCAGACAAGACTTCTGACTATTAGGGGAGGGGGATTGAAATATTAATTCAAAGATGTGGGAAGTATATTGCAATAAAGGACAACTGTATTGAAAAGTGAAATGTAGTTTTTGTCTTTATCATACCTAGAAAATGGTTAAGCCGGAAACTTATGGATCTAGGTATATAGTAGTAGTTTATAGTAGGCAGGGTCTTCCTAACGATAAAAAAAGCTTTTTCTTTAAGTGCATTGTTGGACTAGGTTTTAGTAGGTAAGGCTCTTCTAATTGTTAAAGATCACAAATTAAATGCATTATTTGACCCTCTTAAAGTCATATTTTACTCACTATACTGTAGGTGCGGAAAAATGAACATCCCTTACTTTTGATAACATCCCTTCCTTCTTTCATTATTTTTATAACCAAACGTTTTGACACACCAGTAGCCAGTAACATTATATAATATATATTTATATAATATATAATTGGTATATAATGTTTAATATTTATTAAATATTGCGTGGCTTATATACAATTACGAACCTGATCATGTAGAGAAAGACCCACTGGATTTTCGTGAAGTCATTTTAGATGTGTAGGCATTGTCCATGAAAAACATTTAAATAATTCACAGGTGCTTAAACGATTTGTTTAATGTTACTAATAAAAACGTGTTCTTAACGTGGTTGCGAAAGTGTAAAACCAAGAAATTTGCCGAATTTATTACCGTACTCGAAACATGTACAAAATTATTGCACAGATTGTAATGGTCAACTAAATCTTTAAAAACTGCATCTTGTTCTGAATAAGGTTAAGGATGACTGTCTATTCTCTATTTCTGTTGTTCAGATAACGGTAGAAACAATACGTTCTGAGTAGATCACTTCTAAACAAGAGGAATACTCTCGGAATATTAATTTTATACAATGCTGTATTACTTTCATTGTGAATTAGTCGATACGAAATTATAAAAATAAATAAAGCAGTAATATTGTAAGGAGGACGATAAACAAAAGAACTATATATTCCGCTTCTAGGCAAACAGCATCGCCAGCAAATCATAGAAATGATGACATTGTCTAAGTGCCAGAAATCTTGCATAGTTGTATGTTTCCATGTTTGCTGTATTACACACTAGTTCTAAATCACGTCTAATGCTTTAAGTGTTCCAGGTTGCCTGTTACAGAATATGTGTAAGAAAGCCAACACAAACTTATTGAATACTCACATTATGTTACACTATGTAACTAAAGTAAGGTTTACGCAACTAAAATAGTATTTAATTATTAATACTTATTTATTATTTAGAAACAGCTCGCACACTTTCTAATTAATAACACACTTAACAATCACTTTTGTTATCATTCCGGACTATTGCTTTAATTTTTTCTCATCGCAATGTTCCTCTTGTACAATATACACCTGTATATTGTACAATTAATTTAAGAAGGTAGTTTATAATAGCTGTGGTATTTTCGTACATCATTTTGTTGTAAGCATTCAACGATGCTTAATGGTTTATATTTAGAATGCTTCTGTATTTAACCTGTAGAGACCTCCACCGACGCAAAGCAATAACTCACATTCAACAAACAAATTCATCTGCGCTTAGATTTGTTACCTAGTGTAAATTATAGTCACAATAGCTTATGATTCTGGTTTATACTATTAAATCTATTCTTTATCGCTAAATATGCATGAAACTATAATTTATAGCTAGCTTCGGCCTTGAGCGAATCACAAGCCAGACAACGTAATATGTTTGCTTCTTAGATATGCTCGGTGGGCAACGGGAACTACGAGCTCTTTCCCAAACACTTTCTCTCATTTCAATAATGAACTCAAAGCACTTTGTACTCGACATGATATATTTAAAGTATTCAAAAATACTTTTTACTGTAGGTTTAGATTACTCTTAGGCCCTTAAAGGCAAGAGGATTCATATGTTAAAAGTAGTCCTAGTTTTTTAAGTGTTTTCTTGTTATTGTTCCATATGTCATTTGCGTACACTCCCATTTACTATATTTTGTTTCTCATCACTTACTCATTTCTGTTCGTTTAATTCCATATTTTATTTTGATATTAGCACAGTATCTTTATACTTTTTATTGCTAAGATAATTAATTTGCATATTTCTCTATCTCTTTGCTCTAAAGTGCTTCATTCTAAAATACAGTGTGCATTAATATAAGTGAATTTTGAAAATTCCACATTTTTATATGGATTTTTCTGAAACTTTTACTGTGATTGCATTGCTGTTAAGTTAATAAGTATACTAAATTTCATTCAAATGGGATAAATACTTTGCGAGCTATAAATTATTTCATAAATTTTATTATGTAAATATGTCGCATAATTAAAATGCCCCACGCGTCTCTTGAGTGTAGAAAATTGGTTGGCATTTTTGCAAATGTAGCTTTAAACTACATTCAAAAAGTGTACCAAGAGATATTTTAAATATTTTTGAAGAGTAAACAGTGATAAGTTTTTAAATCTATAAGAAAGTTTAATTTTTACAATTATTCATTTTTCATAGAATTTTTTGTGAAATTATTATTGTTTTTAACATGTATTTTGTGCTATAGAATGTTATAGTGGACATTTAGCACATTCTGTGAAAGTTTAATTAAATTTAAACAAAAGTTGCTACACGAGGAACATTATGAATGAGTGAAAATGAAGTTTTGAGAAAAACGCTGTTTTATAACAAAGTATGCTGGAAAACAGTGCAATTTAAAAGGACACACGGAACTATTTAAATGGCTGTAGAGTCCAAAGTTAAGGGAGGACATGCAAATGTTAACTCTCTGTGGACGCCCAAAAGTTCAAGGAACCATTTCCAAAAAAAAAAAAGACCGATTTTGGTCAAAAAACCCAGTGTCCCTTAAATGGAACGCGCTTTTGCAAGGTGTAATGTACATTTGTAGTCGCATAGAAATGTGTAAAAGTTTCATCAAGTACATTTATTTTATAATACCATGCCTAATCTTTACGTCCATATATGTGTTATGCTACAAATTATAATATCGTGTCATCCAGATATCTAATGACGAACGCAGAGCGGGCACTGTATGGACCGATATTGCTCACGGCCAGTACACTAGGCTATGGGCGAAAGTGTAACACAGGAGTGGTAGCAGCAACAACAGAGTCACAGTCTAACCAATTCTAATACACTTTTTAATTACATTAGAGTTTTTCCAAGTCACACAAGAACAGTGGAACCTCCTCTATCCACTTCTCACATATTTCTTGACATTTGCTTGTATCATTTTTTTCTTTCTTTCTGATATCGGAATGCCATATTGATATGTTGTAACATATGTTGTAACACAAGAAACGTAATAATGAAGTTCCTTTCCATTTTGCATCTAGCCCTTCCCCCATCCGCTGTACAGTAAATAAAGAAAAAACTTTCTCTCTTGTCTAATTTCTCTGTCATCAATCTTTTTTCATAACTATAGAGCTACAAATTTTCACATTACATATTTTGTGAACCAAAAAGTTGTATACATTTCACTCTTGATGGAATATTATAACACAAATCTGATTAAGACTGTATGCTTTTAAGACGTGGTCACATAAGCGACATTTGCCAATCTGTCGTAGTAAAATAATGTACTTCTCAAAAGCCGTAACTATTTATTTTTACAATAATTTATTTCTTTACTTGGTGAATAATTAACAAATCTTTTAATGATTTGACGGCATTCCATCTATTTAAAAACATTTTAAAAACAACCTTACGTGAACAATACGTCACTTATGAGCATATGAGTCTGTTAAAGTGTGCTCCGGTCCCTCTACGGACAATTTTAACTATGCTAGACTCGGATATAATGGCGATTTCCATGGCAATGTGGCCAACATTAAGCTTTGCCTCAGCAAATTAGACAATCACATGAAACTCTGCCACGTTCTGTGTTAAATATTGAATAAACACAATTTGATTCCTTATGAATTATTTCAATTATGACCGTCTAATATAGTGGAAATTTCTATATAATCATATATTAATTAGTATAAATTAATATGATTTACTTTTGTTTTTCTAACACTGTTCACAGCACGAGAGTAGAAAACAATGGAGTGATTGGCAAACTGTGTACGTTAGAAAGAGGGAGAGAGGTGGGTTTTATACTTTATTTTTTTCTTTTAAGAGTTTACCTTTATATTGCGTTTCAAATGCTGTCTTTCTATCCAAAATGTAAGTAGAACAGTACAATACGACACCTAAATGCATTTAGCGAGATTATCCCCAAGAGATTCTTGCGGATGACGGAAAAACCCTGGTACACATTTAAGCACTCTGCGCAATAAGAGCGAAGTGCTCAGAATGTTTCTCTTCGAACAGTCGTAAGAGAAACTTAATGACCCAAGGTTGTTTTGCATTATTTGCTTCAGCACCGTGACTTATCGTTAAGAAAATCCTTGAATGTAATTACCTCTGAACTGTTTGCTTAACTGATTCATTGCTCTTGAGTGGACATGAATTGCTAATGTATTTAGTGTCACTTAAGGACTATTGTAGCGGACACACATAACCTTATTAGTTACAAATAATGACATATGTTTATCTCCGCAGCTTAGTTACTTTACTACGAGAAAATAACCTCTATAAAACATTCATTCAGCACCACATTTGAAGTGTAATCTTTTTTAATCTTAGCGCATAAAAATTCAAAACCATCGGTGTCCATCGTTATTTCTTCCTAATTCAAATTTATCACAGGTCTCTTAAAAGGTGTATTAATGAAACCTTTGACTTTATTATTAAAATGTCAGTTGGCAACAGGTAAATGCCTAAAAACTCTAAATGGGGGGGAGGCAAAACATTTGAAATTATAGATAAATGCTCGCTTTTGAATTAAAACTTTCAGTTTTTATATGGAAGTAGGAAGGTGTCATAATGCATGAAGTTAAATATGTACATTTGGCTTTGATGATCTATATTATGTTAAACATAAATATTTTATGAGTCGATTTTAAATATCAGATAAACCAATTATCTGATGACTGAGGTGGTGGCGTAGACTGTATCGGCCAATAAGTTAATACTCACGGTCAGTAGAACTGCACTAGAGTCGGGGTAACACAAAAGTAGGCGCTAGAAACATCATAAAGACAACCCAATAAATGCAAATGCACTTAAAAAGAAATGCACTCGCCTGCATCAAGTAAAGAATTGCCTGTCTTCATTTTCCACACTATTCTCACATCTGCTCATGAAATTACTGAAAACTATTTCTCTTCCAGAAACTGAATTTATCTATTTAAGGATATTATCCTTCAATTAGCTTTAAGTTTGTGGCTAATAGGTACTAATTTATTAGTCGCATTAAGTCTTGATTTCGATTACATAAGAATGTATTTTTTCAAATCTTTGACAGCACGAACCGATTCCATACAGATATCCTACGAATCATAAATATACGCTCGTTTTAGAATAGAATAATTAGACATGGTAATTCTCATATAATATTTTTAGCAAAATTTATTCTAGGGTTAAATACGTGGTTTTACTTTCACTGTTCACACACTGAGTGGCGTGAGACTTGAGGCCAACATAGCAGTTCGGTAGACTCCGTTCGCCCGCCTCGACTAGTGCAGCCCTGCCGGTCTTGAGTGATCTTATCGACCGATGCAGTTCAAATACTTTGATGCTCTATATTTATTTGCATTATACTTATTCTGGTAATAAGTTCTGGCATTTTGTTATTTTTTTGTATGTTACTTGTATTAACACATAGTTACTTAATAAAGAAAAGCACTATTCAATTTATTTATAATATAACAGAAACTCCTGTGCATAAAATTGGCAATATTTCGGATATATGAGTTAGGGATTGCTCATATTATTGCATAAGACGTCCTACTTATAGTTCTTGTTCATCACCTGTATAAAATTTATTTAATGTTCCCACTTGTGTCACTTCAAAGTGAAAAGTACGCAAGCTGTATCCTTTGACGTTTGAAAGTGTGATTTCTAGCCTGTCGTTTTTATAACGGCTGGAAGTTGTTCTGACTGATAAAATTAACCCCACTTCCCCCCCCCCCACTCTTTCCCTCATCCCAGCTAAAACTCTGCAAATTTGTTTTGAAAACTTTGCTGTAATTATTATTATTCTACTTCCCTGGTGGAAGCTTTTTATTGTTAGCATTATTATTTTTGTGAGTTACCTCCACGCTGTTCAGAACGAAGGGACGAGTTTCAGAGGGCATATTGTTTTGCTCTGCCCTTCTAATGCAGTTGGACCACGGCCGACAACTTTGCAAATGGAGAATTAATCCGAAACAAAGTAAACAAACTAATTGATTGATTTACTGTAGGGAGAGTGGCTTGGTGTGCGGAATTGACAATTTGATGAAAGAGCCACTTAGGCAAATCCCGTACCCTTCTTGCAAAAGCCCCCGGCTCAGACCGAAAGACGCCAACCTTCGATCTGAATCCCAAATCCATCCGTCAGACTCCCCTACTTTCAGTCACGCAATTGTATTAAACAAGCGTCAAACACTTAACAAAGCACTTAGGTCACGCTCCTAATTTATTACTGTTCAATGGAAAAGCTAATCACGATTGGCTTGATCTACCACCTTCTTTCTCTAAGCTTAGCCGGTATTAATGTTTTTTCGTGTTAACCTTTAGCAGTACATTCATGCGTTTCTTGTTATTTATGCTAAAACGAAAAGAAAAAGCGAATCGGAGCTTTAGGAAAAACTGGGAAATAAAAATAAAACCATAGAAGAAGGATAAGTGCAGTAGCGGAGAAGAATAATTATTAATTGTTTTTCAATCAGATGAAAAAATATTAACAGCTGTTTCATTAAGTTATGCTACAAACACAGGGAAAGAAGCACAGATAATACATTTAATTTTAATATTACAACGCCCTGTAATACTTTGACAGTTTAAATATATGGGTTTAGAACTTTTCTTAATTACAAAAATGATATAATGGCTGCTCTAGTTACTATGAAAAACACAATCCTTTACTTTATTTATTAATTTATTTTATCAATTTTTCCTTGCTTTTCATAGCTACTTTTTCAACATAGACAATAATGATACAATTAGAACAGAACGAAGGGAAGTGAGGGCACCCTTGAAGGAAGTCGTTCTTTATAATGGATCGTTGTGTGTGAATATAACTATACGGCACCACAATTCCCACTTTCCTGCCTGCACAACAAAGGTTCAGTGAATGCAATGAGGTTTGTTGCTTACTGGTAAATTACAAGACACTGCAACTAAAAAGGAATTAGTGTTTTTATTTTAGTGTGTATATTTTTGCTGAAAGCATAAATCGATAATGTATTTAAATCAATGATAAGTGCTAACTTGTTTAATATGAAATGTTGAAAACGATGCCTCTCAGTGGTATTACATTGCCGACATCTGTGTAGGAGATTCTTGCATTTCTCGCAATATCTTACGTAAAGAAATCGGCTGTTGGGAACACGTTTTTATCAGTGAGATATCTTGTATTTCTCAACTTTTTATCAAGTTGGCGAACAGCTTCTCTACCTAGAAAACGGTTACCAGTGATTTTCTTGCGAATCGTCTTATCGCTTCTTTATCGGAATCCGTTTTTACATATATATTGTACATAAAAATCCGTTCTTCATACTATTTTCATTAATGGCATAACTAACGAAGAATAATTAGCACGCAATTTACACACAATGAAAGCATTAAGTAACTCACCAATGCACAATCATTATTTGACAAATCATCCTATAACTACAAGTTGCTACATGCACGTGCATTATACGGCCTTGACTGCCACCTTCCAATCGCGTAAATCAAATAGCCTCACCGTTTATGTCGCTTACAACACCATCCAGAGGGGGGAAGCAATTTGATCTTGCCCATTTCGGGAATTTGGGTGTCGAAATGGCCCAGGTATCGCATCTCTGGTCATAGACCAGAGTTTCTAACCGCGGCAAGAAGTGGAAAGAATAACTCCAGAATCCATGAGATATACGCAGCTATTCCCTACAACCAACAACTGTCATGAAAACAAAACATTGTGTCATTCCCCACTTTGAAGTTGAAAATAAATTTAAGCCACATAGGGAGAAGAGCATTTTCTTCTCAGAGAACACTTATTTCGGTCATTTAGACCGGATATCTGTCTATTTCAAGAGACAACCTAATGTTCAAGAGACAATCAGTTTTAAGAAAATACTCAAGGAAGCGCCGGTAAACAAACCCGGTTCCTCCAGTGTAGAAATCAGCTCGCTGATCACTAAACTATGCATGCTGGTAGATATTTGCATTTCAAATTAGCACTTGCGGCTTTTGTTAATGTTACCATGACACATAACAACTTATTTCTTATTACAATAAAACTCTAACTCTATTCAATGTGTACAGAAGTTTTTCTCCATATACCTTAACGACAGCAGCGTATGCTGCAAAACTTTGAATCGCTAACTATGCTTTCATCTTCAGAGTTTTTACCCCGAGTTCAGTTCTCAAGTACAAGCCGGCTGACTGCTCACATTGACTGCGACATACACTGAAGTTGCAGAGTTGGCTTTGTTGGCTCAAGGAACACTTCAAGTACTTGGGATGGACTTTAACTAAAGAATTTTGTCCAGAACTCTTGTGCTGAAATAATGACAGAGTCAAGTAGCTTAACCAAGATGAAATATCGTGCATGCAAGGTCATGTAAATCATATAACATATGATATATTCAGTCTTTTTAATAAAATATATAGTTTAGTATTTTCTTGGGGATGAACGTATTTTAATGCCCATTTATACCAATTTTATTTCGGTTGGTGACGGCATTATTGATCGAAGTTTTTTACCCATAGACGACATTGGTCTAATTGTTTTATAATTTGATGTATAGCTACTGTTGAAAGAGTATGTAAAAAATGAAATATTTTGTCAAGCAAAACTTTCGACTCCCCTGTAGAGTTAAGAAACTGCTTAACTCAGCTTCTCTTGAGTAATTTCTCCAAGGTCTTCTGGTGCATCATTGCTATGTAAATAAACTGGCGATAATTAATAGAGCGTGTATCGTGACGCCAGCACACAAAGGTGATTCTTGCTCCTTGCGACATTGATGGATTGAGTTTACACCGCGTGATATGCACTCACCGTGTGAACACACTGCACTCGCGAACAGTTCCCACCATCAGGCGATTGCTGAACACGTGTCCTCAACTCGCTTTGCATGCCAAGCAAACTCATTTCTGTTTACGTTTTGTTAAAGCATTCTTCGTCTCTCTTGTTCTTGCAGGATATTTCTGGTTGTGACCACAGTACTGCCTTAGCATTTTGCATCCATTATTTTAAAAGCATTTTATAAGGTATCACATTTAATTCTTATTAATTCAGAAATAAGCTAAGAAAAGAATGCACCATTCTCTCAGTCTGACTCAGCCATAAATATATATACTTAGTTTTGCATGGGTGGAATATATTCTTAGCAATTTTATACTTTTTAATATTTTTATCTTCAAGGAATTAAGCTTCCAATATCACTATGCTCTGCATCTCATTCCGTCAATCCATTAAATCTAGAATTGCTATAAATTCTGTCACAAACTTTTGAGAGGAACTGTGCCAGGTGATTTGGTGATCACATAACAGTTTTACTGTCATACATTGTCATCTTCATTTTTGAGCTCGGGTAGAGCAGACCTTTATTTGAGGACAAGCCATGGAATGGGGCAATTATAAAAATTGTGTTGCTCTGACAATCCTTCATAAAGTTAGAAAATCACCAAGCAGGATTTTTCACATATTTAAAAATATAGAAATCATTAGGATGTTTCTGTACCAAAGTACTCAACAATCACCCTTCAGATATTCACGTACGAGCTGGTAATTCTGGGTTTACATCAGAGCACCTTCCTTCAGGGGTGTCTCCGGAAGAGTTGCGCTTGTTGGAGTATTTTGTTCCTGCTCAGACTACCTACCTGCAAAGTTGAGGCAGATGCTAAATTGTTTACAATCCAATAATTTTATCATGCAATAAATGAATTTCATATACTGTACACCAGAATTACACGAATATTAAAAATAAAATCAATATTAATGTCGATTTTATAATAAATTACACTGAAGTTAATAATTCTTTTATTATACATATTACATCATTGTATCAATGGATATTATTTATTTCTATCGTCTGCTATTATTGTTGTTAGCAACGATGGATTTACCATATGAAATTTTAGCCCCACCTGAAAAGGCTGAATTATCATTACTCAATTCCCAGAGAATCTCATAATAAATCAAATAAGCAAATGAATTTTAAGCTGTAATTATGTATTGTGCAGCGAAAATGAATAATTTGTTCTGTTTTCTTAATCATTAATAGTTTCCTTAATATTATCGTAATACAATATTCAGTTCAAGACGGCATTTAACCATGAAAAAATTTAATTACTCAATGATTTCTAAGGTAATTTTATGCAACTAGTGTCATAATGTTGTATTTAGGATTTTATTTAAAAAGTTATATACAAAAATTCGTATTTATTACTAGAGGAATCAGACCTATTTTTTTACAGTAAATTCCTAGCATTCATACAGTATACAAACATTTAAGTTCGGTCACAAGTGAAGTAACTGCATCCCAATTTGTAAAATTGAATGTGTTCTGTTGTTTAACTTGTACATATAACTATTTACGCTTTTTTTCTTAATTATTTCACTAATTATTCATGATAGATTTACTAAAAAAATTGACAATCAAAAGCTACAATTGCGGGATTGAAACAAAAGACACATAATTTATAGACAAATGAACTGGGCTTTTGGAGCAGTAAACTGTAACATACATGGAAAACTTCTGACCCAACGTGCAATTTACATAGTTCCTCTACACCTTTTTGAGATTTAATATTTCAAACAAAAATGCTTTTGTATATCAACCATAAATAAAACATGGTGCCACATGTCCAAGTTCCAATCTAATTTTTATTGCTGTTACTTTTGAGTTAGTTGATTTATTTCTGAATCTGCATCATAGCGTGTAGAAACAGCAGACAGACTGGTAGGCTATAAACTTGATTGTTTGTAGTTTTCCAGATTAGGAGTGTTAACGTTGGATCAATAGAATCTGTTCTAACGGATTTACAAATGAAAATTAGGAAAGTGACATGCGAAATTTCTGCAGTAAAGAGTCGATTGTAATTAATTACAGTTGTTTGTCATATAAACCACCGATAAATCAAAATTTGTCCCTCAGAAGTGACTGTATTCCACGCACTGGAACTATGCATCACATTCGGTTTTACGCGATCAAATCTGAATTGTTTTATGTCCATGCACGGCTTGCAGTAGTCAATATTAAATCAGCTTTAATGTTTCTAACCTATTTCGCGGATGATACATTTTGACACGGGATTGTTTTCCGGTCTTTCCAAATAAGTGCGGTATGTATTAGTAATTATGTTGGAATGAAAGATGACTAATTAATTACACGATACATTCTCTTTATGATGGCACCTAATTGTGGAATATAATTATGGGAGGCTTGATATACGCATCCACTGAGACCAGTTTGATGAATATGAACATTCATATCTGTTTTATGAGCATCCATACAAAGTGATTAACGCTTTACCAACTGATTCTGCTACTGGCAAAAATAAACTGCACAACAATTGTAGATATAGGCTGATTGAATGGAGTGATAATTTTTATGAGTCATTAAATAAAGGAAAAATAACTCGTAGATATGCTTCGCTTAATGTCCTTCTCGATTTCAATCTTCTACTTTTTTGTGCTTTTCTTTCCTCGTCATTCTGCTCCACATTATCCCTTGGAGAGATTTAAATCTTCTTTTTTAGATAGTTTATACTTAGTATTTCTGTTTAACGCAACGTACAATAATCTCACTCAGCAAAAATATCAACCAAGACTGTAAATCTGATAAACCAGATGCACAATGCAAGAGCCTTGTGATACTACTTTTCCTGTCAAAAAAATAAAAATAAAAAAGAATGAACCAAATCTCTGTTTATTTCTTTCTTCTTTTTAAATTTGTTTATTTTTTATATTTAATGACGCTCTTTAATATCTCACGTCATCAGCGTCCCATTCAACTCAGGGCGTGAAACGGCCGGTAAATTTTGCTCAGAGGCCTCTCTTTCAGGCTTGAGGTTCTTTATCGTGCCGTAAATGTACGACACGGGACCCACGGCTTTACTTCCCTTCCGAAGGAAGCCATACTTAGGATTTTTACACCCGGAAAAATTCTTCGATCCTGGCCGGGTTTGAAGCCGCGATCTTGGGTTTAGGATGCAAGTATGGTTACCACTACACCACCAGGACCGAATATCTCTGGTTTTTAAACAAACAGAAATCAAATAAGAGTATGTTGTAATTTTATTAATATTTTCTCACCAATCTAGATCATCATTACATCCATGAATTAGGTCTTAAAACCTGTTGTAGCTTCGACTCCATCTATTTTTTTTCTTTCATTTTCTACGTTTTATTTATGGGTTGATAAGAAAGTATTTATTTGGGATGTCATCTTTGGTTCATTCTATTAATATGCTCCTTACAATTTTGTGTATAACTATTCCGCCCCCCAAGACTGAAAATATATCACCATCTGTCTTTAGAATTCTATCCTTTCTTATAAAATGTTTACTGAACCAAGACATTTCATTTCTCTTATTGCTATCTTCTTTATTTTCCAGCATTCAGAACCATAGAGAAAGAAGGTATTGCTGAAATTTTGTCGAATTTTAATTGTGTTTATTTAGTAGTTTTTAGTTAAAGTTATTTTTATATTTGGTGAATTTTTATTTTCTATATCTAAATCTTTATGAAAAGGGACGTTACAGCATATAAAATGAAAATCAATAACCTGGTTTATTATAAATTTGTTTATAGTAATTTTTATCTTGTCTGTTTTCCCTGAATATTATGTTTTTGTTTTTTTTTTCAGCCGAAAATTTGAAGTAATATTTTATTTAATTTAAACATTTTTAATTGCAATTCTCTTCTGTTTTGTGACAACTTGATTGTCTGCATGCAAACACGGGGCTGGCTTTTCAAGTGCAGCAGGTAGAAACTGACTGCACCAGTATTTAACCAAGTATACATATGTAAAATTTCAAAAGTTTCCTTTTTTACTCATATTTTAACTATTTCTGAGTGCTGACATTCAAAAATGTTGGTAATGGCCAAATGTTTGGCATGATTCTTACTCTATACCCACAGTCCAAGCCGTCAGAACGAATTCGGTTGCACTTGAGAACACGGCAGACACTTGCTTTATAGTCTGAGATAGCAAATACAGCCAAACTGAGATCCGAACAGTGGACAGCATCTAAGGCGGGGGAAATGTGTTTCATTGATTGGTTGCCCCACTTTCATAAAGGATGAGCGAGCCGGTGATCATTGCCAGCCTACTAAATAAACGTTTTTGAGACCTCGTGTAGCTACAAGTTTTAAATTTTACATTTACGAGTATTGATGTACTTGTTTTAAGGTCTGTAGCTATAAAAATTAAAATTTTTGGATTGTTTGCCTATTACTTGAATTTTTATTGATTTAGCTCCGGGTATATTGAAGCGATTGGTGTGGTATTACTGTTTTATGGTGCCATTCCAGTTCATAAGCTGCATGTAAATATATATTTTTAAAAGTTAATTTCCTATTATAGACCTGCTGTGTTATTACCTCTGATGGGTTTATTTTATATTGAAATAGAGTGGTTTTTACTTGATTACCTTCTGCTGTATAATAAGTGGTTGTCTCTTGTTTCCATTTTGAAGAATTTCGTCTATACAGAAGTCAAAAAGTATGGATAATAAACAACATCCTGTACCAGTCATGGATCTGATGTTAATTCTTATGCTTAACGATCTTGTTTAGTTTGAAACTAGAAATGCAGGTATCATTCTTAGTTAATAGCTACTTCCTGTAGCATCTATTATCTTTAAAGTTGTTATTTTGTGGTTTATAGCTGAAGAAGACAAACTACTATCTATCTTCGCTATTAATGAAATCCAAGGAAAAACAAGACACTATTCAGTATATTGTTATTGGGGAATCGAACGTGAGACTTCCAAAATATCATTCTCAGATATTAGCTCTGATCCAACCGGGTCTATAACTATTCTGTATTCTAGCTTTCTCTAAGCGTAGCTTATTTAATTGCTTTATAATTTATTTATTCAAAGTGTTAATTCCCTTAAGTTGTCGTATGCTTCTTGTTGCACCTTTAAACTTTAATTTAATTTTTAATTTTTTCACGTAAAATTTGGGCAAATTTTTTTATTAAGTATTACATTTAGCAATTCCTGTCTGCTGAAGTAGCAGCCGAGGAAAAAGAAAAGAATTTTCATTCATTAAAATTCTCTCATGCTATAAGTAAGAGATGTAGGTATTCCTAACGAGTTTCATAAACTTAACAAAACGAATGTTTTTATTAAAATTGGACGTCTTTTGACTGAATGGTCTTATTTATTTCAGCAACTGCGCCTTTCTCAGTTCCATCGCAAACATTCTCAGCATGAAGTGTGCGCTGCAAACGGATTATGGGACCACCGGGTAAAAACAAGAAGAAAAAAAAAATAAACAATGAAACAAGAACCCAGTTCCTAAACCTTTTCAAATAAATTGCGATGCTATCATTCTGCAGTATTTCAGTTTTATATATGAGGTGGCATTATCATAAATGTTCTGGTCAATTAATCAAGAAATTACTGATAATTAATTGTGATTGTGTTTTATCAAATACTAAAATTTTCACACCATTGGGTTTGTATTTCTGAAGGCAGATTGACTACCTAGTAAATTAGTCCAAGTAGAATTCAAATTTTAAATTAATATAACAGCAGGTTACAAGTTTCCGGTTCTGCAAGGCTAGCCAGAGCATTTGACTCGTATCTGCAGTGAAACATTGCTGTCATTTTTCTTGGTTTAAAGGTGACAGTGTTTCTTTAGAAGCAGCGTTTTCCATAGCAATATTTGCTCCCCATTTCACCCTTCGCACAGTTTACCGCCTTATCTCTTCTATTTCATTTCGTCTTCGTTTCTCTGACATACGAGCTGACATTACCGTATTGCTTACCGCCTCACCGCTTTACCGTGCCCCCATTTCCCCTTTTCCCTCTTTTATTCTCTTCCCCATTCATTCAAGTTTCTGGTTTTTCATTACCTTTACCCCACTTTGTTATTAGGCTTTGTTCTGTGTATTTACAACCTTCTACATCGCTTCATATCTTCTCCTTTAACTCTAGAAACCCCTTTCTCACTGTTTTGTATTCTACTCACAGAATGAAAGAATAGAAACAAACGATAGTCTCACCTTTGTGTGATAAAAGGTATATATCAGTACATAGTTATCTTTTGTCATCTTGTATTATTCTCTTCGATTCGCTTCCTTTTAAAGGGAATGGAACACTAAAGAGGTAATCCTTAGCTGGAGGAATTCAAGAAACATTGTTTTAGTAGACAGCTACGGTTCTAAAGACATCTTAAAGCGATCCAATGCAGTTATCAGTAGCTTCTAGGCGCTCTAGTATGCGTTGTCCTTGTTTTCACTGGAAGAACTATGAGACACTATTTCTCGAAGTGTCGAACTTTGTGTTCAGCCCACTTCCCCAAATCAAAACTCTCAAGTTAGTGGGAGTCTCTATTAAATCCCAGCAAATCCTTCTATGCAGGGGAGGATTTTTGGTTACTTGTGTACAATTGAGTGATTTCCTTTGAAAAGAGTGCAGAAATTTTAATATTTATTAAACATAACTTCAGTAAAGTTCATAAATAATGTGAATGACATGACTTTAGGCGACTTTATCTGTATAGACTTACTGCACAAACGAGATATAAGAAAAGGTTAGGAAATAAGCAGGACGAATGATGAATGATGACCTTGTGTTTACAAAAATAGATTTTTGCCTTTTTAAAACATCTTGCTATGTATAGTATGAGTTATTTATTGGATAGTGTTTAGCGCCCGTTTTAACTACTACCGCCACGGGTGGTCGAGGTCGTTAAGGCGCGGACTCTTGAGCGGGAGGTCTGGGGTTCGAATCCTGCCAGGACCGTTCTCCCTGACTGAGGTTTTTTTCCAGGTTTTCCTCAGTCCTCATAAATGACAAATGCCGAGAGGTGCCCTAAACTTAGGCCTGGAACGTTTCCTTCCTTAAAAAATCCTTTCCCAATGTATAATTTCATCTCATGTATCATCAGTGTCCACCGCCCGTGGTGCCTCAGTAGTAAAAACGGGCAAACAGTGTTTAAACACTATTCGTTTTAACTACTGAGATATCGCACTTGGATACATGAGTTGAAATAATAATTTTTTTTTTAAAGGAAGAAAGCGTTTAGGGTTACCTCCCCGGTATTTACCATTTATGAGGACTGAGGGAAATCTGGAAAGATCCTCAGAAATGGAAAGACGTTCCTAGTGGAAATCGAACCCCGAACCTCCCACTCATGAGTCCGCGCCTTAAAGACCTCAGCCATCCATGGCGGGATACTGCGTGAAGTAATTTAAACTGGAAATAAAATAGAAAATTTATTAGAGTGCGCAACTAAACGACTCTGAGGCATGAAATGTTTATAACAATTTTACTGTCATATATTAATAACAAAGCAGTTCCAGAAATTGGCATGAGAGATTTATTATTTTTTTTTTTTTTGATTTGATTTATTTACGGACGTTCTTTAACATCTCAGGTCATCAGCGTCCCATTCAAATCAGAGCGTGAAACGGCCGACAAATTTTGCTCAGAGGCCTCTCTTTCAGGCTTGAGGTTCTTTTTCGTGCCGTAAATGTACGACACGGGACCCACGGCTTTACTTCCCTTCCGAAGGAGGCCATACTTAGGATTTTTACGCCCGAAAAAATCCATCGATCCTGACCGGGTTCGAACCCACGATCTTGGGTCTAGAAGGCAAGTATGGTAACCACTACACCACCAGGACCGACGGCACGAGAGAGAGGCAACAAGTTTTCTTTTTGTTTCATCCACGTTCTACACCTAAAAATCTGAATTACAGGCTTGTAAAAATATATGTAACTTAAAACTAAAATATGTAAAATGTAATCCATTGAGTCATTTACTTTTTAGACCCTGTACATTTTTTAATTCAAATATTTCACGGTTTCCTGCACAACAGATCGAAGATATGCCACACTAGCAGTGCGAGGCTAAGGTTCAACATTTCTTTTCTTCATGACCTCCAAAACACAAGGTAGCCTTCAGTAGCAGTTAACACACAAAGCTTGGCCACCCGTTGGTTTAGTTCAACTGCTCCCCGTAATGAGAACCATCCACACTGTTCCCCACCCCTGCAGCACAGCTGTTCTTAGGTCTCACCCCCTCCAAGCAAACACACACACACACACACACACACACACACACACACACACGCAATGCTTTTAATAACTAAGAAAGAGAAAACCTAACAAGAAGGAAATTTTTATTTAGAGGGTTAGTGTTGGTTAGGTCCTTAACAAGGAACATTCTGGCCTGGAAAAGATGCCACTACCCCAGAGAGGGAAGGAAAGAGCGTCCCATTTCAGAAGACATCATCCTCTTTTCTCTACAACCCTGAGCTCTACTACAAACGAGCTCAAATTGCAGGCGTGCTGGGACTGGTAATTTCAGTTCGAACCTGCGGACGGGAGAGAGCGGAATGAAACGAGAAACCAGCATTTTGTATGGAATCTTTTCACCAAGGAAAACGAGCTACTGTTGTGTATGCGTTTTCATTCTTCTTTGCTTGGCACTTTTCTTTAGCTTTAAGGTGTACATAGTTCCACATCAAGATAAGCGAGCTGTATGTGTACATAAATGTACCGACCTCAAAGTGATGTGGTCATCCGTGGGTATAGCTCTAAATAGAAGTACCCGATTAATTTGTTTCATCTTTTCAATGCTTTTTTCCCGACATCACTATCGTGACTGACACTACTAAGATGTAGGAAATTTAATGCAAAGTAAACAAATGCTGCTCTTGAACCACACACGCCATATGTGCTGACCCGAATTTGTATCGACACTGTTAAAGCTACGAATCACTGCTTGTGTATGTTCCAACACAACGATAACATCTTCAACATATACGAGAACTGAAATCGAGAGGAATATTTTGTTCTTTAACAATTCTCATGCTGGAAATGATCAAAATATAACGTTTTCTTTCTCTGAACTACTAGTATTAGTTTTATTGTACGTTTTAGGATACACTCAAATAATTACAACTGTCTCATAGGCCTTACGGCTGGCCGTACATGCTAATGTCGTCCTTATAGCAATCAAAAGGGTCATATGTACATATATATGTACATACACACATACATACAAATCTGCAAACAACATACATACATACATACATACATACATACATACATACATACATACATACATACATACATACATACATACATACATACAAATACTTCCATATATTTAAATTTTCTATTAATAATTTAAATACAAATACATAGACGTGAATGAGACCCCTTCCCTTTACTCATATCCTCTCTCCACCCCCACCCCCCCTTCATTATAGGCGTTAACTTTCTTTGTCGGGTCTTCTCTATAAATATTCCCAAATTGTGTGAGTATCTCGCATGCGCCAACACTTCCCAGCATATGTTCAAATTTCTATTGGAATTCAGATATTGTGGTGATAAGTGCTTATTTCTTGAAATCTCCGTTTCCGTGCATTCTGCCATAATATGCCTCCAGGTATCGATTTCTCCACACAATGAGCAAATTCTTTCCCCGAAAGCAAATCCTTTCCAAGCCCCTAATCTGAACCATGCGAGACCACTTCTTTCTTCCCTGCCACAAATATCTAAATAATGTCCCTTCCCCCACACAGGATGTATTTAAGCCTGCAGGTTCAGCGATACTTTTTCTGCACATTGAGACAAAATACGTTGTATATCTCGCAAACGTCTGTTAAATATTTGGCAATTATTTCGTGTAATGTCCCCTCTCCTTAACCAAATATACCCCAATCCAATTTTGTCTAAGCCTTTCCTTATTTTTGATGCCCATCCCATATCCCCCCCTTCCCTTATTTGCTCCCTTAGACTGCTTGAAGAAGAGCTTGGTTTTCCCGTATTATCTTTAACCAGTATTTAATTGTCCTTATTTTTAATTCACTCCTTTAGAAATACCAAACACTTTAAAACCCCCACAATTTGCTACACCCTTTCCTACTTGTAGCAACCGTTTTGGAAACTCTTTTTGTGCCTGGTTAAGTTCCTCGGTGTTCTCCCACCCCCAAATTTCGGCCAGTGTAACCACTCCATTTGCAATAGATGCATGCGCAATCCTAAAGCTAGCCATAAATCGCAACCAATTAGAGCTGCGATGTACAACACGTGATTATAGTGATGAAGAAAATGTGCAAGCAATACATTGCAGATTTATCGTTTTTTATACTTAAAATTAACACTTTGTTAATCCGCTGCCTATTCTAGCCTGATCATTTATTTGTAAAACCAAAATATGCGTAATTATTCTTAAATCTGACCTACAGAATAGAATTTTAAAGCAGTTTATTGAAAAGGACCGTAACATGCAAGTTTATATTACGATGACATAACAATAGCCTTTGGAGCACTTGCTCTTTGCACCAATCTGCGCGTTAACTGAATAGTGAGATTGTTTCTATACACTCGTACATCAAGTATAACCTATATGGAGTCACTCTCACAAGTGCATTTTTAAAATACCTCGTGATTTGCATGAATGGAAAAATCGAAATAGTATAAAGGTAAGGATTTCCGTAAGCGTGTATCCCATACATGTGGAGAATGCTTGGAGACGAAATACCGAACTTTTAATTTTATCGCAGTATTTTATACCTCGTTTACTTACTTATTTATAAATTGGAATAATTTTTGCACGTGCACACTTTCCAAAGGGAGTAACAGAGCTCTGTATTCCTCTACCAAAACGTAATAGTTATTTGAACGTTTTCTTAGATTATATCAGTAGGCGCGTAAGATAAATCTTTGTTTGAGGCATAGCGTATATAATAATTTGATTTAAATGAAGGTATCATGTTAAATGTTACCTAAACGAGTATTGCTACTGATAAAATATTTTTAAAGAATAAAAAGCTAGGAAGAAGTTCACAACGTTTAAAATATTATCAGAATGTGTATTTCAGAACAAAAAGTATGACTTTTCTTATTAAATGATTATTTCTATAGTTAAAATAAACTAAATAATAGTGTGCCATTATCTTCTATTATAAATGACCAACTAGAAATAATTAATCAAAATTTTCGCAAAGTGCAACTGTTCATGCTTGTACGAAATATGAAAGGTAAGTAAACGTTAATAAGGAAGGTGTAAATAAGGAATTTGCATATAGTTCAATTTTTAAAATAAGTCTTTTTTTTTAATTGTCGGAACATGTCACCTTTAACAGTACATCTAGGCATTAAACAAAATAGCCTTGCTCATAAATTTTCCTTTTTATATAAAAATATATCATAAGCAAAAATATTATCACATAGGGGTGAGTAGTTTTTAGTTTAAAAGTGAGAAATGATCGCTCTTTGATGAGAATGAAGAATAAAATGCCTTAGCTTTCATTAATACGTATATATCTATAAGCTAATTGTCTTGCTAAGTTTATATAGTTTAATGTTGACTAATTGTATTTAACTTACCTAAAATATACCATTTCCTTTTTTACATTCTTCATGCAAGATTTAATACGATTAGCTACAACTGAGTTGTAACAGTTTAAATACCTATATTTCTTGTAGTTTAGAAACTGCGGAATATTCTATTATCACAAGTAATATCACACAAGGGTTTGAGATTGTAAATAAATTCACGAATATAGTAAGCGAATTTATTTGGAAAGCTCAGACCCTCGAGTAATATTTATTAGGTATATTTCACGAACAAAATAAATATTGAAATATAATTCACCCAAACTTGTCTTACAAAATGGTGATAATTATATATTTGTATTATGAAAATTAACTTTTCAAGCCAGCTTGCAACAGACGAATGTGGATTGTCAGTGATGCCAATAGAGAAGAGACAATACGGGTTTGGGACTAATTCATGAATAGAATAAGAATAAAAGTAATATATCATTGAAATTCGCGCATGGATGATTAACAAGTGTATAAAATGTTACACTTACTTATGAATACCTACCTATTCAGAAAACGTGAGAATGAAATAAACGAAAGTCGACTGCTAGAATCGCCACCTTTCGATTTACTAATAGCAACTGAAAAAACAGATAACATTTTACCATTCTGAACAACGCATTTATTAAAATTTATATTTATTTAGACATGTGTTATTACATAGTTTACAATGTGATTTCAGACCGTTAGGCTGAATACGAAAAACAATTGTTTAAATGAATACACATTAAGTTAAATATGCAATAATTGAAAAAAATAGTTATCAAATTTGAATGAAGTGGCTGCAATTTCATTGAATACAAAGGACATTTAGGAATTAGTGGATAAAGATGTGGAAACAGAAGTGCGCACTTTATTTAGTATTATCAAATTCTTCATTAATCTGAATGATACTGGAATATTAAAGGGGTAGTATAGAGTTGACTGTACTATCCAAAAGACAAATGCACTACACGTGGTAAAAGGATTTGGGGAAAAAAAAAAAAAAACTTAGTGATAATTGCATGTGATTTCGAGTCGTGATTGGTTATTTTATTTATTTATTTTTTTTTCCATTGGTCGATTTAATGTAAAGTGAATAGCCACTCTAATTTTTCCTCATTTAATTTCTGCTAGGAAAATAATAATAGTTCGTTTTCCATCTTACAAGAACAGGTTACCAATAGCAGTACTCGTGTAACAAATAATTGGAGATGCCTTTTTAATTGAAATTATTCAGGCTGTATTGGTAAATATTTCAAACTTTACTGTACATTGACCATGTGAAATAAATAAAAATTTAAGGTATTGAGACTTTAAGACACTAATTCATGAAAATTTAATTTTTAACAATATTTTAAGAGAGCTAAATAACTAAGCATAGATTTAGCTTTTATGGCTCGGACGTTGTTTAATTCTAAAAGGTGGCTGATGTTTCTTCTAGGAAACTTGTTAGCATGGGAATTCATGAATAAGGTAATAAAAATGCGACCTGGGTATACAGCCATAACATAACAACCTTTTGTTACCGCCTTCTTGAAAGATTTATGCAAAAAATCACGTTAATCTTGTATTCCATTGTGCATTCAAGTCCCCATTTCGTGAAGCTTTTAAAGTCTCCTTTTATGAATACATTCCGCTCAACATGAAAGTAGGGCGACAGGTAAAAACTAGTAATTAATTCCCTTGTTTTTGTGCTCTTTCTTTTTTTAGTTTTCTTTGTTTACGTTTCTCAAAATCAAAGCGAGCGCGCCGCATTCGCCCATGCGCAGATGCTTAGCTTGCGTCATTAACGTTGTTTTTTTATCCCCCTGTCTTTTTCTTTACTCTTCCAGTCTCTTAAATTAGTCTTCAGCATTCCTTTCCTTGTCATTTCTCCCATGTCTGGCCATCATCACCTGGAATGTTCAGCTGGGCTTTCAAGGACAAAAATGATACATCGTAAAGAAAAGAATTTGGGGGCAATAATAGTGGCTGCTTCGTTTCAGCTAGCTAAGTTTTTGGAACATTATACATCATAAAACAAGTCATTTCAAACCTAGCTATTCTCTGTTTTTCCTGCCACTAGTTCTTAAGTGCAGAATGGAAGGGAACTTAATTACGTGGTAGTTATGTAGTCGGTCCAGGTGGTGAAGTGGTAACCATACTTGGCCTCCTAAACACAAGATCGCGGGTTCGATTCCGGCCAGGACCGATGGATTTTTTCGGACGTAAAAATCCTAAGTATGGCTTCCTTCGGAAGGGAAGTAGTGTCATGGGTCCCGTGTCGTAGATTTACGGCACGATAAAGAACCTCAAGCCTGAAAGAACAGGCCTCTGAGCAAAATTTGTCGGCCGTTTTACGCCCTGAATAGAATGGACGCGGAGGACTTGAGATGTTAAAGAAAGCCCATAAATAAACCCCGCCCCAAAAAGTGGTAGTTAGGTATATGCAATAAATGGAACAGAAATATAGAAAATAATTTTGGCCTTCGACAGACCCTATGGTCAAAAAATGAATTGCTTCATAGGCTATTTGTATTAATGCACTTGAGCTCCTATATTCTTACTAGGCGGATAAAATTGCATTTTTCCCTTTCTCCTTTCTTTCAGATATCGAAACGTCATGTTGTATATATTGAATATGTTTTAACGCATAAGGAAACAAAACTCTCAATGGAAAATTATCATATTACGACCTTGGGCGTTCAAGGAATGGGAGAGAGTCACTTAAGCAACATTGGCTAATCTTTCGTTGTAAAATAATGTACTTCTCTAAAGCCGTAACAAATACATGATGCTATTTTATCGGATTTTTTTATAAAATAATATTTTTTATTTATTGGGTGAGTAATTAACTAGTACTTCATTGATTTGAGGGCATTCCATCTGTTTAAAAAGTATTTTAAAAACACCTGTACGTAGGCAACACATAATTTTATGCCTATATGTTTGTTAAAGTCTATTCCGTTTCCTCTGTGGATGATTTTAACCGCACTAGACACAAATACAATGCGAGCTCTATAGCAATATGATCAACATTAATTAAGCTTGGCCTCAGGACACTAACTACTCGCCCGAAGATTAATAATAAGCATTTGCAATAGAAAGCTTTGATTTAGCTTGTTTTATGCGAATGTTACGCTATGAAAATTGGTATGCAAGTCAATGGTGGCCATCTGCGTTGTGCAGGGGACCTATAGAAGTTAATGAATTTATTGACAAACCAAACTTCAACTTATAATACAGAACTGTTTCATTTCGGCAGTCGTTAGTTTATTGCTGCCGCAACACAAGGCAAGGACAGACACGTGCGAACCGGCTGAGCGCTTGGATATAGCAACAATAGAGTGCGTTGATTTGTATCTGAAAAATAATCTGTAAGTGTAATACTGTTCATGTTATTTGAGTACAAAGAGTCAAAAGGAAGGCGAGTATTCGTTGGTACTTGGTGGTAGTCATGCCTTAGGCACTGTTATTGACTTAGTAGTGTGTACAGCTTACACCCTGGACTGACTAATAGGACTGATTCACCGACAAATAAATATATTCATGCAAATTTTAAGATTCTGGTCTGTATCTACAGCTACAGTGTACGTGAATCTTGTGAGACAATGCTACCAATTTAACCCTAAAAATCCACATGAACTGTATAAAACAAACAAAAAAAAAACAACGAAAAAGCCACATTTGCTGTGTTTATTGGGCTTATTATTGGATTGTTAGGAAGGAAGCGATATTTTGCCTTGCTCAAGGGCTGTCCGTTTGTGTCTACATATTCTCGATGGGGCACGTCATGAAGGAGACGCCGGACGGCCAGAATCCGCATAGGCACAGACATGGAGTCCCTAACATTGTTTCTAGAGAGAACACCAATGCCGATACAGCAAAACAGCGCCTCTCCACTCCTCAGAAGCACAGACTCCAGGGTAGAAACTTTTCCAAAGCACAAGCCATCGTCACACAGCACCAACCTCGCTTGGTACTTTCGACCAATGAAATAGGAGAGCAGAAACTTCTCCTGGTCGTCTAAGCTTCACAAAATACTCAAGGTCAGTATGGCAGGCCGCAAGGGATCTGAACGCGGGTCCTCGCATTTGCAAGTCCCAAGCCAGCGCGCTCGGTTACTTTATCATGATAAAGTTTCATTGTAAAATTCTGGACATATTTTGTTTATATCTTTCTCTTATAAATCTTTAATTGAAACCCCTAAACTTAGAGGTTAATACTTCTCTTTTCTGAAGTAATGCGTGTCAAATTAGTTTGTTTAATTTAAGGTGTATAAGACCTTAATTCCTTCCCCATAAAGATACCGGTAGGAAATGCTAAAATGATAGCTAGACATACATACATTTCCATGAATATTTGTTGACACACATAGTAGATAGGACATATCAAAGCACAGCAAAACTCTGGCTAATCATAACTAAATAAAACCGTTCATGTGCAAAAATGACTGGATTTTTCAGCAGGATTCAACTCTCGACAGATAAAACGGGGAGAAAATCTCCGGAATATCATCAAAGCTGAAATGGCCAGCGTATTCATCGGATTTGAATCTATTCGACTGAAACATATTAGGAATATTGGAAGCCAAGATATGTTATTAAATTGGAAACTTTTGCACGGATGGCGAACTTAAAAAACTGCGCTTTCAAAAAGAGATTAAGGATTGTATTTTAATGAAGGGGACGCATTTTATGGCCAAAGTGTCTGTGTGTGCTCTACTTAATTTAAGCTTCGAAAATGTTTATACTGCGGCCTTTTGCAGAATTTAGAATCTCCTGTGTTGCCTACTTTAATCAAACTAAACTTTTTTTATTCAAGAATATTTTCCATAATACTGAAACCTCGTTTTTTCAGTGTTTTCATGAGAGTTTGTAATTTGCATCACAAAACTCTACTTCTTAGATATTAAAGATTACGTTAAAAATAAAAAGAATGTCTTATACAATTATCATTGGTCTTTGTTTAATGTTTATGTCACATTTGATCATATATTAAAACGTTTATATCTATTTTTATTTATTATAACTTGGAGAATTAAATATTAAATATAATTTAAGATATATAATTAATTTATGTGCTCACTTTTAAATAGTTTAATCTGTACGAAAGACTGTGTCGGTCTTGTCCATTGTGCTTTTATATTTTTTTGTTAATAGCAAGTATGGAATATGGAGTTTGGGTTATGTTGCTTTAAAAATACGTATTTTTATTAGTTATTCTTCATTTTTATACTCCCTTGTTCAAGCAGAGAATATTAGAAAACAATATAATTTAAAAGTGTAACATTTTATTCGATTTCTAGTTTCTTCACTTTATTTATATATTAGAGTGCAGAGGCATCGGTTTCCGTTCTTTTTTCTTCCAAGGCGTAAATGGAAGAAATAAAGCCATCGAGGTTTCGCTTTTAAGAAACAGCCATTCTTATAGTGTACGACAAAAATTGGGAAACAGATAAAAGTATTATTTTTGCTTTAACCCTTTCATCAGTGAATGGAGTCATGTTCAATAATTTTAAAAATGAACTCTTGTTATTTATGAATAAATGTGCATAATTATCTTTTAGTTTACTTCAACAGTGGATTAATTTATTTCACACAAAGAACGTCAAATCATATACATGGTCTTAATGTGGAGGCTCACTTGCATAAATTACAAAAGATATAGTACAATCATGTGCCAAGGTTATAAAACGGTAAAGATGACCAAATTTATGCTGAATCTGTACTTCTCTAATGTCAGAAAGATAAAGTTATCTATCTAGTAAAATTATTAGATTTATGGGCCACCTGAGCGCTTTACCCCAGTTCACGAACAGCAACGATCTGCCGGTTGATAACTCAATTTTTTTTTTCCTTCCGATCTCACTGGGAGTCATTATTGCGGAACGGGCTTTTATAAACATAATCAGTTTATCTAGTTCTGAGAATTCATTATGGAGGGTGGGAATGTGCCTCGGACAAGGAAAGAGAGAGAACAAGAAGAAAGTCTATTACAACGTCTTAGTTATAAGTAAGTTTGTTTACAAAATGCGATCGTATTAGTACCCTAATCTCTCCCTATGTTGCATAGTATAGTACTTTTGAAGCTGATACCCTTCAAGCCATTAAAACTGACTCCGAATAAATTCTATCACAATATGTAATATAGTTTGCTGCATTACAGATTATAATGAGCTTTGTTGTAGATGCTCAATTTAATTTCAAAATATCATTATATCAGTAGTACAACTAAGTGCAAAACGTTATTATATGATTAAGAGATTGTGAATAGCCGAAACAAAACATATATGAGGGCGGTCTCAAAAGCTCCCGGCCTCGACCATAGGTAGCCAAGTAATTGTTATATATAATATTATGAATTGAAGTCATTCAAATAGTTAATTTAATTTAATACAGCTTTCGAAAGCAATTGTATTGTGGGTTAAATTGAATATTGTGCAATGATAAAGTTCTTTGTAATAATGGTTTAATGCCAAAATAAATTCATTCCATTTTCTCCTTAATTTTCAACTATTAAAAATGGGCTACCGAATTTAAACATGGTCATACCAGCGTTGAAAATGAGTTCGAGAAGGTGTCTAAAGAGTGCAACAACAGAATTCACTGAATAAATGTATAATACGGTAAAAGTGGGTGAAATTGCTGAGGCTACAGGCGTTTCAAATGAGCATGTTGGTTAAATGTTGTTTGAAGAAATGTATATGAAAAAGTCCTTGGGCAAGAAGGGAACTGTGCTTGCTAGTAACAGTTTAAAAACGCATTTGTATATCGCAGTTTTATAGCATGTTAACATCAACAGAACTGCTTTTATGCGTCGACGGAGATTGAATTGAATCTTCATATGGTAAAACCATAACCAGAGTGTACTATTTTGATCTTTTAAACCAACTAGATGGTAAAAGTATATCACTTCCTTGGTCTAGTGGTTAGCGTTGCTGACTGCTAGCCAGGAGGCCCGGGTTGGAGTCCCGGTACCTATTTAGGAATTTTTCTAATTTGGGGAGGTCTGGATGGGGTTCACCCAAGCTCTTGAGGACAATTGGGAAGCCGCCTGATGGAGAAATGGCGTTCTTCGAACACGAAAGACGTGTTATGCGACCGGAAGGGCAGTATTGCCCCCCCCCTTACAATACTGTCCTCTATCAATGAAATCGTAAGACGGAGGTAGAGGAAGCAGAGGTCACCGCTGTAGGCCAAGGCTCACTCCGGGCTGTAGCGCCAAATCAGATGAAGAGGAGTGGAGGAGATGCCAAAGTTCGTGAGAAAAGACCCGTTAATAGAAGAAAGATACAACTTTTCATCAAGACAATGCTGTTAACAAATGTGTTTGAGAGATGCGAACATTTAAACAGCATCAATCCTACTCCCCAGATATGCGTCCATCTGTTCCTAAAGCCCAAACTCTCTCCTTAGCAAGAGTTTTACGTCAAATCTAGAGACTGGAAACTGCAGAAGAGGATTTTTTGAAAAACCACTCCTTAGACATTGGAGCATCGCTTCTTTCACTTTTCCTGGGACAATTTTGATTTCAATATATACTATACAGTTATGAAATTAACAATTTGAGCATAGCACTTGTTAAATGTAGCAAATAGCCTTCGAGCAAGATTCTAAATTATCATTGTGACCGGCAGTTCTTGATATGAGATGGGAGAAAGTTCCAGAAACAGATAGCGACAAATGTGAAGGATGAAGAATAGTGAAAGATTTGGAATAAGGGTATTGAAAAAATTGATGTGTTATTCGACCAAAGTTTTAATTTTAATAAGATAGGGAGTGAAAAGGGCCAAAAGATAGTGCAGAGTTGAGACGCATAGAATTCGACACAGAAGAATGAAAAAGTGCAACTTCTTTCTACGTCCAATCAATGCCAGGATAATTTTTGTCATTGTCAGAATGTCGCAGTAATGGAAATGCGGCATAATAAATGTTGGTAAAGTATGGTTTGTTTAGTTTTTCAAATTGAGTGGGAGAAATTTCTTAAACTGTTTCAAGGAACTATTTTTAACAATTTTATTTTGTTTGAATTTGTCATTCAAGATTACTGTCTAAATAGACACAGACACAGATATTTTTTTTTACAAACGACAGACCGCCCTTATATGCTTATCTTTCATTACATTAATGAAAAAAAAAAATATCCCTGCACGGCCTGATCTGCTCCTCTCACCACAGTTCCGATTCACTGTAGCAGCAAAGATCTACTCTCATTCAATTTCGAGGCAAAGCTCTTAGAAATCTGCACAGTAAATGGTACAGCAAAAATATTCCAAGGCGTAAGAAAATCTCCCTCTTTAAGGTAATAGTCGGTCCTGGTGGTGTAGTGGTAACCATACTTACCTTCTAAACCCAAGATTGCGGGTTCGAACCCGGCCAGGATCGATGTGTTTTTTCGGGCGTAAAAATCCTAAGTATGGCTTCCTTTTGGAAGGGAAATAAAGCCGTGGGTCCGACATAGATTTACGGCAGGAAAAAGAACCTCAAGCCTGAAAAAAGAGGCCTCAGAGCAAAATTTGTCGGCCGTTTCACGCTCTAATTTGAATGAGACGCTGATGACCTGAGCTGTTAAAGAGCGTCCGTAAATAAAGCAAAATGAAATTAATAGAACGTGCCTTTATACTCTGGGGTCTCGCAAAGAAAACAAAATGTGTAGCTACTTTTAGACATTTGCTTAGAAAAGTTTGTTGTGTATTACCTTGTAAACATTTGCAGTTGTGGAAAAATAAATTCCACCTTTTGTTTCGAAATGTTTTAATAAAACAGCAAGTGAAATGGGGAAAAAAGGAACTGATAACCAAATGAATATATACGACCAATGCACAGCATGTTGTATATAACGAACTATAAGATAGGCTTGCGAGCTTCACCTTTGCTCGTGATTTATTCTGTTGAATGCTGGGAAACTTTACGAAAGCGAAGATATTTGTAACTTGATACTGAAGCACAGGCAGCAAGAAAATGGAAACTTGCTGGAGATGGACTTGGGGAGCAGCAAACAAGAAACGTCGCTGTATTACGCAGATTATCATTTGGGGATAGTCACTATACTGTTTCTGTAATTATCTGCGTTCCTGAACTGTCGCTTCTCCACAGTCTGCTGTTTCTTGTTATTAAAGTTTATACAGGAGAGAGTGTTTCGTGGCCGCGACTGAAACTACAGTCTTGTTTTAGGACAACAAACATTCAATCCTAAGGTCGTTTTAATTAATTTTAACGACCATATCTTTTAATTAAATCTCTTTCTGTTTTCTTTA
Source organism: Metallyticus violacea (assembly GCA_030762175.1). Taxonomy (NCBI): domain Eukaryota; kingdom Metazoa; phylum Arthropoda; class Insecta; order Mantodea; family Metallyticidae; genus Metallyticus; species Metallyticus violacea. The sequence goes on from CM060840.1 coordinate 58,919,594, forward strand.
ACCTGTTTTTGTGACTTCTTAGTGAATAATGTAACGAGGTCACGACTACTTGAGGCTCTTAACAAACGTGCAGGTCATCTAATAATACTCTTTATAAAAAGTGGAAGAGTACTTGTGAACAAATGGGCATCAAGAGCTTTATATGGTTGCTGATCATAAAGTTATTTTCTTGCCTTTGTTTTATTGTTTTATCCAAAGCCTACCACTTTGTTTTATTGTTTTATCGTTTGCATTAGATATAAACATTGAAATATGTTTCTTTTTGCATTAATAATGTTCGGATTTCTTTTAAAGAATATAATTATTTTATATGTTATATTTCTCTATGAGGTCAGGACATGCAGTAAATTCACGTAATAAAACTTTTATAAACAAATGACTTTAATATTATTTTGCATGTTATGTCAAAGAAGTGGATGTTTTAAAGTTATTTTTAATTTTATTTTGTTTATATCGTCTGACTTTATAAATGTAGACAAAAGCTAATCAATTTAAAAGGTTGGGTTTGCTCGACTTTATTTGCCATCCTGAAGACTTAACCAATCTCCATAGGATGTTAGTGCTTACAAAGTCCCCGCCTCCCTCCCAAGAAAAAACCTTTCTAAAAACTCCGCATCGCCTGCTGGTTTTTTTTATTTGATTTATTTATGGACGCTCTTTAACATCTCTGGTCATCAGCGTCCCATTCAACTCAGGGCGTGAAACGGCCGACAAATTTTGCTCAGAGGCCTCTCTTTCAGGCTTGAGGCTCTTTTTCGTGACGTAAATGTACGACACGGGACCCACGGCTTTAATTCCCTTCCGAAGGAAGCCATACTTAGGGTTTTTACGCCCGAAAAAATCCATCGGTCCTGGCCGGGTTCGAACCCGCGTTCTTGGGTGTAGGAGGAAAGTATGGTAACCACTACATCACCAGGACACTACACCACCAGGACCGACTCGCCTGCTAGTGATTACTTGGTGAAGTTTCGTAACGCAGTTGCATAGTGAAACTAAAAAGGCTAAAACTTGGAACAAGAGGCAGGTATGAAAAAGTTTACATCATGACCAGGATTCTAATCATATATCGGCTTACCCTGCAGATGCTCTTCTATCTGAGCTACCGTCTTCGCCTCAAAATCAATTAGAAATCACTGAAGGTCACTGAACGTCGAGGCTTGTATGAAATAACCGCATTTGATATAAACTACCTCTAATAATAAATTGGATCCGATTGTTTGGGGAGGTGCATTGATCACTTGGTGTTTGTGCTTACTCGATGTTTTTTGCTATGCGGGATAACAATGAAACTACTATTAATATAACTAAGTTAATTAACAGTTCTGCTCTTCTGTTTCACTTTTAGGTTTCGATTATTAAGAAAACATGTTTTAACAAGAACTCATCGCTTGGCTGCAGTGTTTGTTGACTATAACCATCTGTCAGTAATCTTTGCGGCTTTCTTTGCTCCGATATCAAAGATCTCGACTGTCGTTCATCAAAGAGAGGCAATAATACAATATTCCTCATAGGCAAACCCTGATCATTCTTTGTTACATTAGAATAATTAGTAGTTTTTCAGTTGTAAAAAAGCTTGACAATTTTATTTTATCTGATTGCTGCTTGATACGCTTCTTCATCAATGGATGTAATTATTGGCTTGTCTTTTAATCTGCGTTATGTAAACTGCCGGTTTATTTCATTTTCTGTTATATTATCTGATGACATTCATCTGAAATTGCATTGATCGTTGGCAACAAATGATAATTCTTTTAGTGATTGTCTTCTCTCTTTCTAATTAATCAAAATCGCTACAAGCAATGCGAAGTTAAAACATAAATGTTGATATTATTAGATATATTTTAATTTAAAAAAATGTAACCCTAATTAATCACACAATACATGCAATATGTAAAAATAAATATCGAGATTCTATAGTTTTTCTCATCCCTGATGTAGCAGCAAATACTTTTTATTTTACTGAGGCACATGTCTGTCAATTTAGTAATTTTTATTTTGATTGTATTAAGGTTGATTATTAAAATAACATTTTCTATTATGTTAATTTTTAAATTATGATAAATGAAGCTGTTAAAGTACATAAAAGTATATCAAAGTTATAAAATCAGTTCATTCATCATGAATATAATCCTAAACTTTAGTGCTTATATGAAAACAATTGAAGCGTGGAAATAACAAACGTTCTAAGTACCATTTTTAAATTTAGTCGTTTTATTTCAAATGTACGTTCTATGTGGCCATACGCATATTTTTAGTCGTGTTCTAAATCGGATGAAATAGTTCAAATATTCGTTGATAGATATCGCAGGTCTAAATGCGATGCTTTGTTGTCATCTTGTGTTCTAAGTGCCTGCAATGATAATATTAGTTTTTAAGGAAAATATTTATAGTACAGAAATATTTAGTAAGTAACGACTATAGTTTATTGAGTTGCTATAGAGATTTCGCTGTTATACAGAAAATAAGGGTAAGTAAGGTCTTCATTCCCAAAGATTTACATAGGATTGTAGATTAAGCTAAAGCTATAACTCCTTTAATTTTAAGATGGTTGCTGATTCACTGTTAACGTTAAATTGCAACATTTCAAAATGCACAATGCTCATGGATCTCAAATATTATTGAAAGAACTTACTCACCATTAGAAAACTGGGGGGGTGTTCGAGGTTTTAAATAGAGGAAAATCAAGAGTTGATATACAGCAATCTGTGCTTCGTCTGAAAGATCAAGCTCGTTAATCGGTTGAAAATGGAAATACCTCTCGACTATTCCTTTCTGAAGAGCACAGAGAGCTTTATGATACATCAACTTTACCACATGTATAAAAATGTACAACTAATCTCTTCCTGTCAGTTGTGAGAAGAAAATATGAAGATAGGTACATATTTTATAGTACATTATTGTACTTTTACTCTTAATAACATATTTTGTGCTTAATAACAATATCGTATATATTCCTGCTAATCATTTATGTTATTTTTGTAATTGTTTTCCTCTAAAACGTAAAATAAAATGTACATAAGTTTTCATGGCACTTGTAACCGATTCTTCCATCATAATAGAACCTTATTGTTACTCAGTTTTTTCTCCCTAGCCGTTGTATTTTGGCAACGATTTGATATACAAAATAATATATTCCTACTGGCTCCCAGTAATATTGTTAAATTGTTAATTTGGTAGTTTTGTAGATTTTGGAAGATTAATTTGGGAAGTAGTTAAGTAAATTTATATTTTGGTTCAATTAATTATTTTTTGTTTATTGTTTTATTATTATTTTAATCTAGTTATTAGGAAAATCTGTAAAATAATGTATTAAAATATTATTGAATTGTATAATTATAATAACAATAAATGGAAAATTTGATATACATGCCCTGGTTTAGGAAACCAGGTACCAGGGTAGCGTATATATATATATATATATATATATATATATATATACACAAAATAATTTTGTAATAAAAATGTATTCATAATTGTTTTGAATGTAATAAGTTGAAAGCTAACAGAGATGGGTAACAATTTGAAAATGGCGGTTAGAACGTTTGACATTTCCACTCTTCCGCTCCTCAGTAGTTTGATTTCATTGGGGGGGGGGGAAAGTAATCGGTTGCTTTAATAATCAAGCAAGCGACTATATTTCCATCGATTAATTCGCCCCTGCAATCGTTTTCAGCTGAGAGTGCGAGAAAGGCGTATCCGATACATTGTGAATGCTTTGAGCATGTCACAAATTTGTAACTTGAAATTAAGTGTGTAGAGCACTACCATGTAAATTTTCATCCGAAAGAATAATCGTTACTTTAATCCAAAATAGTAATTCATCTTCATTGGGGGGGGGGGGGTCTCCAGGCTGTATAAACTCAAATGGGAAGATTCGCTGTAGTTGCTGGAAACGGCACGGTAGCTCAGATGGGGAAACATCGGCACGGCAATTCGAAGATCTGTGGCTCGAGTCTCTATTTTCTTTCTGTCTATCTGAACGTGATTCTTACACAACAAATGTTTACCAATTGGAGACTGACTGTTTAACATTCAACATTTCCTCAGTTATTAGTCTAAAGTAGTACAGCGTTAACAAGAGTGAAATGATTAAATTAAAATGACAGAAATAAAATATTCCACGCGTATGTACTGTAAAACGATAACTATCTATTGCTGTAAGGGAGTTAAGAGTATATACATAACTTTGATGACCTTAGAGATATCCTAAACAACAGATGGGAACATAAAGGCAGTAATTGAATTTGGATTATTACCAGCCGCTAAACGGCCCAGTGTGAGATATTCTGGGGATCGTGGTAGCTGGGGGCAAATACTATCGTATTTCATTATCTACTTGGGCTCACACCAGTGCCGTTATTACATCCCAGAAACTCGAGCCTAAGAATCAAAGCAAGACATAACAAACACTAGTTTGTGAAACTCCTGAATGTACCTTCTGTTAGGGTCGGCCGGGGTCGGTGAGACTGTAGAAATTATAGGGCAGACCCAGTGCTACCTCGCGGCGGTGGAACGGGGGTTGGCGGGAGGGAGTGATTTGGTGAGAGGATGAGGAAAAGCTGTAGAGAAGAACCAAGCAGGTGGTTACGTTTGGTGAAGAAAATATAGGGTGCTCCTGAGAAAAAGAGGGGGGGGGGACTTTAGGCATGTAAATTGATATAAGTGGCAACTGGATCTCTTCGTCTTGGATCTGTAGCTATAAGCACACTATATTAACATATTTACTATATAAAATGTATACCAACAGTCAACGTTCCAAATAGCAGAACAAACGTATTACTCTAAAACAACTGACTCACGCTTTTAGTACAGTAGTTCGGGTTGGACCTTTGTCAGCTATGTGTTTAAATGTAATGTGCATCTTCCTTCTCTCAGTTAAATTTAAAGAGATTGTGTTCTTCATAATACTTCATCAAAAGATCCTGGAGGACTCCAGCGTTCCCTTTGTGAGCTTGGTATCGCAGAAGACTTATCTGCTCTTAATATACAGTATACTAAATCTAGGGCATTCGAATTTGTGTGTAAAATGGATAGTACACCTCAAAACAACGCGAAAAGTCCGTAATTTCTGTTTCAAAATTTCTGATGATTCTCTGGAATTGTCCATATACAAATTTAGCTGCAGTCCTGCCAAGTGCTTCATAGTACAGCTCAAAATGTCCACCTTGGGCCTGGATACCCATTGGAAAATGAACTGAAGAAAACCACGAAAAATCTGTCACGTAAGTCAGATCGGTAGCAGGATTTAAACCTGGGGCATCCTGAATTCGAGTCCCTGAATTTGAGCCAACCCGCTTGGTCTGTAGCCTGATGCATTCAAACAAAATACCAGGATGTGCATAAGTCTAGCAGTACATATTTAAGTTCGTATCTGCCACACTCGGTATACAAATAGGTATGTGAGTAAGTGTCAAAGCAAAGTGGGAAGTTTTAACGTAGGACCCATGTTCAGGTGAATGTTGTGTTATTTCCAGCTGTCACTTACTTGTCACATAAATTTGTACAGTTTTTGTTCCGAATCATCTAGTTTTAGCTTACATTTGTAACCAAATTCAAAATTTAGGTTTAGATTTTCTGAATTTATTAATGCATCTGTTCATAATGTTGTTATTAGCACCGTTGTATCAGCCCAGGGCATTCATATCGCATACACACATGTACACACACACACACACACATATATATATATATATATATATATATATATATATATATATATATACTAAAATAAAAATAACGTTATTAAGAAAAATATAGCTAAAATAATTAAGAACTAGAGAAGCAGAAATGAATTAAACATTGAAACTATCATACAAAAAATGCAATGTTTGGAACCGCCAGTACCGCAACGGATGGTCGAGGTCGTTAAGGCACGGACTCGTGAGCGGGAGGTCTGGGGTTCGAATCCCACCAGAACCGTTCTCACTGACTGAGGTTTCTTCCAGGTTTTCCTCAGCCCTCATAAAATGGCAAATGCCCGGGAGGTACCCTAAACTTAGGCCTGAAACGTCTCCTTTCTTAAAAAAAAAATTAAAACCCTTTCCCAATTTATCATTTTATCTCATGTATCATCAGCGTTCGCAACCTGTGGTGCCTCAGTAGTGAAAACGGGTGTTAAACACTACTCAAAAAGATGTTAAAAGTAAATATTAATATCAAAAGTAACATTTTTATTCGGTTTATTTAAGGACGCTTTTAACATCTCAGGTCATCAGTGTCCCATTAAACTCAGGGCGTGAAACGGCCGTCAGAGGCGTCTTTTTTCAGGCTTGAGGTTCTTTATCGTACCGTAAATGTACGATACGGGACCCACGGCTTTATTTCCTTTCCGAAGGAAGCCATACTTAGAATTTTTACGCCCGAAATATCCATCGATCCTGGCCGGGATCGAACCCGCGATTTTGGGTTTAGAAGGCAAGCATGGTTATCACTACACCACCAAGACCGATAAAAACGTTTTATAATATATGGAGATAGTCTAAGGGGATAAGGAGTGAGGTAGGGAGGAAAATTAGGTAAGATTATTATATAAATAATAAACCTGAAATAAACGAAATAGCTAAGTAAAATGGGTGATATTGACAGCAAGATTTTAACATGGTGATGTACGCGCTTTTATGCTCTCCATCTCTTAAGCGGTGGTAAAAACAAATATGTGTGTGTATGTATACATGTATCTGTGTATATATATATATATACCTGTGGCTCGGTTGAAATAACTGCCTACATTCTTTGAGCAAACATATATGCTTACTTAAAATCACATTGAAAATTAATAACACATGGCGATGAGACAGTCCTTATATGCTGCAACTAAGAAAATAGTTTTTATGTATGTAACTCGGTTCATATTAAAAAAATGGAAAGTCATCTCTCACAGCTAATTATGACATTCCGAACAAAGTATAAGAAACTGTAGACCCTTTAATTTTTTTTCATAGTAAATGGAAATATAGCTAAAGAGTTTAATAAAATTCCAAACAACAGCAACAAACCTGAGAGAAATTATTATATTTATGTGCAAAAGAAGGAAGCTCAGTCTTCCAAGCTTGGAACATTTGTATCATCTCTGAAAAAATGTAGCTAACAATATAGAACAAACATTTTGTTTAATGTAGGTTTATATAGATATTTTCTAATATTGAACACTAATAGATTATGTACTTTAGTCACATCAACTTATTTTTGAGTCCTTGAAAACGCCAAAACGCAATGTTATTTTCAAACACCAGGCATCTGAATTTCTAAGCCACTAAAACCTTCGTACTGATCTGTAGACAACAAGTAGAAGGGGTACATTAAGTCAGGAACTCTCCGGTCACGCCTGTGACACATCAGTACCTGTTTACCTACCATAGCGTTGTTTGTATTGACCTAATACTTTGAGTGTATACAACTTGATGTTAAGTACTTAAGTATTCCTAGAATGCATAGTACACACATTAGGTTTGAATTGAATAAAAGTCCATAAAGAAGCAACTAAAAGCCTCTAAACACTTTAAATGTACTAAGGAACAAATAAGAAGACGAAAATGAGCTTTTTCGTTAATCTGGACCCGTAAATTATGACAAGACATCTGAAGATTTTAATTCCTGTGGATACAACAATAATTATGATTGCTCTTGTTAAGTAGTGAATTGTTTTGAAAACTATTGTTTTTATGACGTATTCTATTTGTGAAGGGGCTTTGGGTGTTGGAATAAATGCATTTTGTGCTGTTAATTGGTATTTATTATTAAATAGTTTTCTAATTCTCTCTGTATTAGGTTTCAAACATCCAGATGAGTACAAAATTATTGTCCAGAGATATAGTTCAGATGCTAGCGGTTTTTCTTGTGTACTTGCGGGCATGGAACATTTGTCTGGGCAAGTTCTTTTTCCCCCAAATTTTTTACCCTTATCCTGAGAACATGAATGCAATAGACGCTAAAACACCATCGTCTTTTAAGACCTTAGCAATAGATGGGACGTTTAAGTTTACAAAATCTGAAAGCAAGTTTCCAATTAAAATTGGCATGTATCTGTACAAAGGAATGTATAAAGGCGACGTATATCAAACCTGTTAACCTAAATTATGGTGAAACGTTTCTGGAATTCCTGGTGGTAAATATTCCTGTAATATTTAGTGTCTTTAGTATATATTTACCTTGGATACAAGTCAAGTCTCTGCACTATGGGTATTTATTGAAACCAAAAAATACCCGAAAGTAATTCATTATGCGGTTTATACTGGTATAACTTTTGTGTTACGGGCGGGGTTTTCCAAAGGTACGGTTAAAAAATTAAACAACTGAAGTTGGCGCAATAAATATCTGCTTCGTACCGAGGCTTAAAAAATGGAAGGAGAACTTAACGGCAATCCCTGTGGGCTTTTAATTTGGAAACGAGGAAATGAAATTACTGAGCATATAGGGCTAATTGCAGTTAAAAATACTGATATCATGAAACATTTTGAGCCGAAGTCAACCAGTGTGTTTTCTTTAAGTATATCAAAGGAAATTACAGAGTTATAAAGTATGTAATTGTCTCAGGAAGGAGGAAAGAATTTGTAATGGCTTGAATTAATTTGAAAAGTTGGAAGGCCTATGCGATGGAGATGTAGAATTGATACATATTTTATTAAATGTATATAATTAAAACACTTGAGAATAATTTTGATAGAAAGGATTATATCATCATTGAAATTTGCACATAATATGTATATTAGGTAATATTTTGCTTTTAACGTGTTATTTGTCCGCACCAATAATAATTTAACTTCAGTCAACAGCAGTCTTAGAATTAGCAGTATATAAGCTCCACATGGAATAGCGTCAAATGGCAGTTTACCTACAAACGCGGGAGAGTTTGTCAGTGTTATTGATGAATCTTTCTTTGACCTGGTAGTTAATGTGAATACCATAGCAATTATATATCTGTCGGTTTTGATACCTTTATTCTTTTCTCTCTTATTTAACAGATGCTAAACTGCAGAGTTTTGCGAAGACGATTCCATACGCATTAGTCGCATGCAGGTTTTTACTTTGAATGCCTTGTCATTTATGAAGAACCACCCTATGAAAGAAGGGCAGGCAGAACAGGAATCTTAAGCGAGTGGATGAGAGAGAAGGAAGGAAATGGGAGGGGGACTTTCTTATATACGAAGGTTAAAAAAGAAAAGACCATCCACAACTATTAACCTTTTAGCAGGTACAAAAAATAAATAAATACAAGAGGAAAGAACAAACGCTGACCTGAAGCAGAAGACACTCCTAGGCAAGTGCTCATTCCGCAGTTGTTTGGTGGTCCAACCATAGATGTTTACTTAGCAAGTAAAATCCACACGGTGAAAAATAATGCAAGCAGTTGGGGGAGAGAACGTGGGAAATGTATATCTAGCTTTAGAACAAATGAACGATTATAAATATTGATCCTCAAGTATTTGGCACTCTCTTGCATATAGAAAGCTTACTGTTGATTTAACACGAAGCTTCTTTTGGATTTCTCAGACCATTTGAGAGAAATACTGACCTAAGAGTAGAATGGCAAATGTATATTAATTGAACGAAGGGGCTTTTAAAAACAAGTTTATTGTCACCCTGTGTAGTTAGGCCGGTTCTTAGATTTCATAACATTTCATCTATCAATCTCAAAGACGCAGTCGGATGGCAGAATCAAATCTTGAAATTTTAAATTGCAAAATTGTTGATGAAAGTAGAATTAAACAAATTATTAAAAAAAAAAAAAAAGCCTTCTATTACTAAAGACAATAATCAATGAAAAAGATACTGCTGCAATTTTTAACAGATCGAAAGGTCTAATGGAAAATATCCAGCAAAATATTCATCATCGACTTAAAAGGTTTAGGCCTAATGCCTATCTCGAAACCTGACTGACTAAATGACTGTTTAAATTTTTACCTACACTCAGCACCTACAGGTGCCAGAAGGATAGATTGTCAACCCATCTCTTCTAGTGCCAGCTAGTGTGATGCTAAGGTATTATTTGGACGTTGAATGGCCAGTAATTTTGTTAAGGTACCTCTTTTATTAGGTATGGAGTTCTTTAGCGTGCCCTAAATCTACGACAAGGGATCACATATCTCTAGATACAGATTAAAGCATCTAGGGCTCGCTAAACCAAATAAGGCACAAGATTAAATACGCCCTTGGACAAAACAAATTGACAGGCAGAAATGCTTTTGCTCGGATCTCATGCTCTGATGACTGAACGGGCAAAAGCATGCGTCTGGTAATAAAAACTACCTAGGATGAAATCCTCGTTATGCTTGAATTTATTTTATAGATTTTGCAAGCAAAATTATTCTGAAATATACTGCAATATATTTTAATGGATAACATACAAGTATATTTGAATTTTATGTCATTTATACTCAAAAACAAAAAACTAATAAATTATTTTAGTGTTCAAAATAAATGCCACATTAAAAATATTCTAAAGTGAAGTACTAAAGAGAAAATATAAATTGTCATTATTTCATTTAAAAATAATTATAACTTATTCTTTCTTTTCTTTCTTTCTTTCTTTTTTTCTTTCTTTCTTTCTTTCTTTCTTTCTTCTTTTCTTTTCTTTCCTTTTCTTTTTTTTTGAAAACAAGGATTACTGTGCGTCTTTCTTTATCTGTATGAGTATGTGTCTTAAAATTCAAAAAAAACTTTCGGAGCAGTAATTTATATTATTATGTCTGTATTAAACTCTATTAATACTTGCAAAAAATAACATATAAAACAATTAATGCATGGGTAGGATTCGAACTTTGGTAGTGCCATTAATAGATACCTGCTTTTAACTGCTCGACTATCAGAGTCTGCCATGAGGTTTTCGATGTGATTGATAACAGAATGACACTAAAGACTGTAAGACAGCACGTAGAGACTTGTCGTGAATCGATCGCTGAGCGAAGCAGGACTTTATTCTTTTGTCTTAGAGTGTACAGTTCAAACTTTAACACATGTGCAGGTGGTTGATCAAATCTTTTTACATATTTTTTTTTTATTTTATATGACCACTTCATTGTTTACTTCCTTGCGGATTTGGTCAGCGATTAATGTTTAAAATAATGCATTTAGAAAGTCGCTAGAGCCGTTCTTCCTGACTGGATTTTTCGTCTTTCCCCAGACCTCATAAATGGCAAATGCCGGTAGATACCCTAAACGTAGGCTGAAACGTTTCCTTCCTTTAAAAACCCTTTCTCAGTATATGTTTTCATTTCATGTACCATCAGTGTTCACCGCCTGAGGTGTTTCAGCAGTAAAAACCGGCGTTAAACTCTATTTAAAAAATATAATTGATGCTTGGAAAAAAAATAGTAAACTTTTAGTGTCAGAATATGAAACGATTTGCTATTCTACTGTTTATTTAAGTTGAAAATAGTAAATAATTTATAAGCTTTAATAAATTATTAATTAATACGACTTTTAAAGGTGACTAAAATATACTTTTATTCTCAGAGTATGCACAATTGGACTATTAATTGTTGAGATAGATGCACTTTCAATTTGAGATTTAAAAAAAAAATATAAATTCAGGTTTGCCATAAAATGTTTCAACCAGAAAGCTTTTGTTGCTCATATCTATGTCTTAACAATGAGGCAGCTTGCAACATTTTTACGGAGCATTACGAGCCTTTTGTGTGGCGCAAGAAAGCAGAAATGAACGCTCTTTTTTCAGTTGATGGTTCTTGAAGAACCGCTCCATACTGCATAATTCCTACTCCCCACAAAACCTGTTTAACTCTCAACAGCCTGCCACTACCCTCATATTATCATGCTTCACCCCATGCTCTTACCTTTGGATGGACTGAGCACACAAAAGCTGTATTTAGTACCTGCGGTACGAGCGAGCGCCTGACCATTAACATCAACATAATAAGTGTTTCTGTTTATGCTTTCTTCTCCCAGAAAATGCAGGCGGCAAATAGGTAGGCTAGCTTGAAGAAGATCTTAAAATATAGGCCACGTTGCCTGTGAATGGTGGTTAGAAGTGGTGATTAATGATTTAAAATGCAGGAACAACATGGTTCGGTATCAAAAAAATTATAGAGCAAACAGAAATATTGGGATCCTGATGCAGGTAAGAGTCGTTAGGAAACGTGGGCATAATTCCACATATTTTAAGGTAGAGGCGTTGTTTAACACATCTCTATCCGCCTAAATTTGAAATGTTACGCTTTCTTTTTACTGGAAATGAGGGTCGTATAAGATGTCTAATTATTTTCAACTCTAGCATTATATAATTATATAAAAATATTAGAATCATTTTCACCAAACTTGTAATCAATAATACCAGCATAACATTCGTAGGCGCCTTGACACTCTTTTTGTTCTTTTCATCTCCTGGTCCACTTTCGTTCATAATGGTGTGTCCAAGACGGAATGTGCGAGTAATTTATCTACCTGAGCATGAAAGAATTACAAAAAAGATATGTTTTTAATATAGTCTCCAGGCAACTCAATATACTTCATTAACTTGAAGCCCTTAGAAAACAATGTTTCATGTTTATAACTACCTTGCCATCTTCCTGACTTGAAATTCTTGGATGGCACATAGTTGTGGAGGAGCATCAAACTGGAACCTATTTTGCACTAACCTTAGACATGTCCAACTTTTGGTGAATATTTTCCAAATTATGCCTGCCAAAATGTATATTTCTTCTGCTATTAGGAAAATCGTCGAAATTGTATGCTCAACTTTCTTACACATTTCTGTGGGAGTTATTTCTACTGACCGCCCAGTGTAAGAGTCATTTTCAGTGAATTCTCTACTCCACTTAAACTGCTTGCTCCAAAATTTGACGTATTGTATGATGGTGTAGAGTTGGGGAGGGAAAAAACACCCAATGTTTCAAGAGTGTAGGGAGAATCAGCTCTATACTGTTTCGATGAATGTCATTTGAAATGTTAACTCGCTACTAGGTGTTTGTGGTGAACAACACCTAAGTTTTGTTTGAATTGTTCTGCCGGGCCACTTTCCAGCATTTCATATATACAGAGTGTTTCTCTCGAATGGGACTAATGAAAATTACTGTAAAACGTTAACGGTTAAAGCTGTAACGAAATACAAAGTGTCACCTTAAAAGAAAACTCACCAAGTTTTTTAATAGGAGATATAATATTTTGTTGAAACCAATCACAACATCTCTACGTTTACCCCAGCAGTTACAGTGAACACATCTTGGCGGTAATAATTTCCTGCCAAGTACGTTACAAAATGTTTTGAGTCATGCTGGCGTTGGCTGCAACGACGTGCTCCCGAAGATTCAGAAAATCTAGGACTGGGGTGGCGTAACCTTATTCTTTACACATCCCTAAAGGAAAAAAATCCAAGGGGATAAGATCAGGGCACCTTGTTCATGCGATCGGTCCTCCTCTACCAATCCAATTCAGTGTACAGAGAACATTTCTGTAATAATGTGGCGGGGCGTCATCTTGCTGAAAATGGACACCAGGCTGTAGATGTTGGATTTGAGGTAAGAATAACTATTTCGACATGTACATGATTTTGATTTTTTCATGCAGAAAAATGGCTCAATTACTTCATTTATGACATGACCCCTGCCCCATCTTTTGTTGGCTTGATGAATTTGCCTTTCAGATGCCACCTTCTGTTCCTTATATCTTTAAACGTTAACGTTTTACAGTAAATTGAAGTTAACGTCCATTGAGGGGAACATTCTATATTTTGCTAGCTTCCTTATATTAGTAGAAAAGACAGGAAGAATGATGAAGAAGATAATCGAAAATACTAAATAACCAAGAAGAAAATAATAAAGCTCTTGAAAAGTGGTGCTGCGTGTAATAAACTATTATAATTAATAAAACAAAGTTCATTGTTGCGACGCAGAGAATACAAAGAAAGTTGCACTTGAATGTCTTGTCAAGTAATGAAGTTAATTAGCACATTTCAGTTAACAAGTTATTCATCCGAAATCTTATCTTACTACTGGGCTAGTTAGACATTCAACAGACAATCTATTCGAATGCCTACTCCATTTTATTTGGATAAATACTGCGATAAAGTCTCTGATATGCTTTAATTAGGGGTAGGTATCGGCAATAAAATACGGTTTTAGTTTGCCCTGGTAATCGGGGGCTTGAAATTATAAAAGTAGTCTATCATAAATAATGTGTCCTGTGAAAGCTTAGAGCGGCTAAAGCGCTTTTAGTGGGTGTTTGTTACCAATAAACTTGGGATAAATAGTTGCTTAAGCACAATAGATTGTTGTGGAGTTAAAGAAGTGGAGAAACACTCAAGCAAAAAATGAACTACGTTCTCCTACTCTAAACCTGTTTATAAATTATAAATTAGCGCATAAGTAATATGTATGACTATGTTTAGTTCAACAAGTATGTTTGTAGATTAATCAAAAACGGATATTTGCTGTAATATGTATTTAGTTATATTTATGTAAACTTTTAACTATAACTTAACAGTTTTATTTTGTTCATTTTCCTACATAAAATTTATTATATTCTAAATATTTTTTATTTTTATATGTTTTAATATTTACAGTATTTTCATAATACAGGTTAAAACAATTGTAAGTGTAGCTATTTCATCGACTTTAGTCAGTTTTCATATAGGTATTGGATTATCCATTAACTGGTGACTGAAGCAGCGACCAATAAGCCATCGCTCATGGCCAGTAAGACTACACTAGAGTCAGGGTGAGCGGGCGAGTCATAATAAAAATATTAGGGTAACCGTCTAATAAATTCTAATGCTTTTAAAAAGCTTTGTGCTCTCCATGTCACGAAAGGGGATGCTGGAACTGCCTACCTGCCTTCATTTAACCCCACATTTGTGCCTTCCGCTTGTAAAGTTACAATTACCCCTTGATTCCCTTTGACAAATTAAATTGATATCTTTAGTTTGTGGATGTATAAACCATTTTAGGATTTGGAACCCAACTCAACTACTTGATAATTTCTCTCCAAATAATTTAACACATAAATACGAATTGTTAATAAACATTTTTTGTGAAATGGAATAATTTGATCAAAATCCGCAGAAAGGGAGCAAACCACAGCAATATTTATGTATTTTATGGGTAATCAATAAAACTCAAGAGTAATTTTTATTCATATGAATACTTTATTTACGAATTCTTGCTTTTACTCCTTAATTTTAAATTTACTTTGAATTTTTAACAAGAGCTTTTGTGGGTTAGTTCCTTTTTGCAGAATATGGCTAAATTATGCCTAGTATTTGTCATTCTTCTTAGCATACTTTACTCTGGGATTAGAACATATTGTTTTTTTTTTTTTTTTCACTGTTAAAGTGACATTGGTTAAGCTGCTTGATAATCAAGGCCAACGCAGCAGTTCGGTAAATCCCGCCCGGTCCGGCTCATGGCTGGCCTTGAGCGAAGTCTCATCGGCCGATGCAGTCTCCCGCCGTCGAGTCGATTATAGATGATTTTGAGATTTTTGCATATGTGTATAAAAGGGAAGGGACAAATAGCTGCTAATGGAAAAACAATTTATTAGTCGAGTTATTGCTTTTTCCTGTAAAATAATGTTTCATTGTGACTATAGTTCTTTTTATTAAATCACCGAAATACCTTAGCATCTTTAAAGGAAATTAAGATTTAAGTTCTAAAAGCTATTTCCTAGTTTTATATCCTTCGTTTAATTATCAAACACAAAGCTTAGATTGTTACAGTGAAAAACCTAGTTTATGTTCGGTGAATATTTTTCTGAATAAATCTTACTATAAAAGAAACTAATTTCGTTCCACATTTGTGCAAACGTTACGATGGAACTGAATATTCGGAAATACAGTTATTCAGAACACAGCAAATTGATTTTATAATATATGACGATGGTTTCAGAACCTAAAAGAATTCACTTATAAGCAACGAAATTTGCGTGAAGGAAAAGTAATATTCAAATAAACATATTCTGTAGCGAACTTTGGAAACCCACTAGGCTTCACTTTATCTGAACATGACATTACTTTCAAACTTAACTATAAATAATATAACTATTCTAATGCTGGCGCAACTAACTTACGTTTTTTGTCTTTCAGGATTTGGTGAAAATGGCAGAATGAGAGGAAGACGAGAAAGTGCGAAAGCAGCATCCTAAACCGCTTCATTGTAGTGACGTGCAAACTTTCGATTATATTTTACCAATGAACACGTGATACCCGCGCGCCCGGTGTTTTAGTGGCGCGCATCCTTGTTTTATTATTTATTTTTGTTTGTTTTCAATTCTAACTACCCCAAGTATCGGTTCAGTTCAGTGGAACAAAGAAAAATAATTGTGATGCACTGTTAACAAGATGACAACACAACCAACTGCATTTTCTCTGAAGCGCATTGCAGCCATATCACACACGATGAAGATTTTGCTGATTATACTGACCCTAATTTCTTTCGCGGCTCTGGAAGGTAAGTGAGAACTTTATGCTAAGCTTCTTGAACTATTTTTACGGTACGTTATTCAGTTGCAATCACGCGCAGCTGGCCACAAAATATCACTCGAAGTGGACAAAATTTTTCTGCATATGGAAGTTAATAGTTGAATACTTTTATCTGTTTCAGTGTACAGCTATTTGTTTTGTTTTAATTTTACTTACAAGCATTAAGGGACTGTGAATATCCTAATCCGCCGGCAAACAACGTGCTTCCCGCTGTACGTAAATCCTTGTTAAACCGGCCACGCGTCCAAACGAGGGCTCTGTAGAAGTCCCAGGTGTTATTGCCTGAGCTAACCTATTTCGTTCATGAATACACATTGCACACATATACTTGATGAACATGTTTGGGCCTCTCAGTATGCAAATCCTTATAAACGAGAAGTTATCCTTAATTACTCACATATGACAGAATGCTCTAATTGTGACTTGTTTAGAAAACTATTCTTAATTACTTAGACCCTAATTACTAATTTGTAAGTATGTGGTGTATTCTCATATTTACAAGAGAAGATTTGGGGCAGAGGTTAATATGTTTAATGCTCCCTGAGGACAAAAAAGAGGGTAGGATGAAAGCAGGGAAGTTATTCGTATACAGCTCTGAGAATGGAAGGGTTGGCGAGGACAGGAAGAATTTTTTTCTCTCCTTTCTCACGTGTGAGCAGCCGAGGTACAGAACAAATAGAGAGAACTTGAAATGACTTTTTGTGTTGGAATTCTCTACGCTTTACAGTTTCCGTGCCCTCTTGGCCTCTGCGTCCGGTGTAAAGAAAAGCAGGCATCTCTTTCTTTCTTTCATTTTTTTATCCTTCTGTGTATGCATGTGAGAGAATCTGTGTGAAAGAGAGGAGTGGGGAGAGAGAGAAAGCTTACGCATGTAAGGTGATCATTGTCTGCTCAGTGCTTGACGGCCAGCACCTTCCCATTCATAAAACATTCTTACTCGGCACGCGGCCTTGTCGGTCAAGTGTGTTTTGAGTGCCCTTGTGTATTGTCACCCACAACTTGACTGTCGCCTCGCCTTCCGAGAACTTCCTCAACCTGAGTTTCCATGCAAAACGCAAGAGTTTAGTTCCAGACGCTTGCATTACAACAGGAATTTTCGTACTAGTGTTGCGTATACTGTATTTAGAGCACTAAATTTCATAATTCCAGCCAAGTGACGGTTTTAGTGATATTCCTATCATATGTTATATAAACTGGACTTTACATTGTCAAATTTGATTTTGCAAAATTTTGCAATTACAGCGAATAAACGAAAGGAAGAAAAAATCTAACATTTTGTACCAAAATGTTGGAAATTTTGTTGATCAAGATTGTATCTGGTAACAAAAAAAGATTTCTCTCTAATTTTACTGGATAGGGTAGAATTATTAGATACGGAGGAAACATTTATACACTTCAGCCCTGCTCAAGGGCTGGCCGTTTGTGCGTTAGTCCTCAGTGGGGAGCCCTTTCATGAGGGAGATATTTCATAACATGGACGTAAACAGGGTTCTTATAATTGTTTCCATATAGAACACACCAACGCCGGCGAAGACCCCTTTCAAAGGAGTATGGTTCTATACCAGACACTGATTCAAAGCGCAAGCCGCCATTACAGTGCGCACACAACACAACCCACTTTGCCTGGTACTTTCGACTATGTAACAGAAGCAATGAAAATGAAATGAAATGGGAGAGCGAAAAATTCGTGTAAAGGAAATAACAATGATAGCGATCAGTGATGCTATCCCCCACAACTCGGGGATTTTTCCTATGAGTCAGCCCATACTCGTTTGCCGCGCCTTGTAAGGGATAGCAAGCCTGCTTTCTTACTTGTTGATCTTACTGACTGTTGCAATCATAGCGCAGCTGTTCCCGGGTGTGCATTGTGTTGTTCGTTTCTTAATTCGACAGTACACATACAGTATATTATGTCTCGTATATTTACAACATTACAGAGTGTCTTATGTGTTAATTTAGTGATGAAAGAAACAGGATAATTTTTTTGAGTATACATTTAATTTTGTTACTTATGCTAATATCATATCAACCACTTTTTTTTAGAGAATTAACTGACAGGGGCCCTGACCATGCATTTTTTCTACAGAACTCTCCCATTGCGAATAATTCCATGAGAGCAATTAACAGTGCGTTTTCATAAGACAGAGTTATTAGAAGGGATTAGTGGCCCCCTCGGTTCCCCCTCCTGTTAAGTCTGTGATTGTGATTTTTAGGGTAAATTAAAAAATGCGTTCTACACCATACAAGATCTCAAAGTTAATACTCGCCAGGAAATTGTCCTGATTTCTCAAAATGCACTACAGCGAGTGATGAATAATTTTCTAAAGAGATACCAAAAATGTGTGGAGAATGAAGGTGGGCATTTTCAACTCCTCATTTGATAATTTATTAAGTAACGAGTCTCTTAAATTGGTTTGTGTATTGTGTGGTTGGTTTGTTTTATTGTTACCCTTCGGCTAATCACCGAGACCCGCTAACTGGGTAACGAGCGGCGCTCTCGCCCATAGGCAAAACGTTCCGGAGGAAAACATTACTGATCGCATGGTGGTATCGAAAGTAGAATATGTGTGAAAGATCAGTATGATCTGGAGTAGTTTTGGTAGCTTTGAAGATCTGTAGGGACTAGAAGAATGGCAGGTTACTCCTATTGAGTGATTGTAAGTATAAATTCATAAAAAGATAATTGCATAAAATGCATGTTAAGGCTTTAGGATAATGTTCTCTATTATTTCCAACTCGATTATAAATGTCTCATCACTGAGATGAATGTCAACTTCTTTACAAGTTGATCTTCCGTCATATATCTCGTTAATGTTTTCTATGTTGATAAAGTAGAAAACTGTTTTCCCTCAAATGCCTTTGTAGGCTATGCAGTGTATTTTACGATGTTTACTGGCGGCATGCCTTCATCTTCAGAAGAAAACTGTAGCAGGTTAACAATGCCTTCTAAAGCTAGAGGTGGGTTCAATTTGGTCTGGAGAAGCCTTCCTCAGTCAATGCTATAAAAACGTTGTCCGTGATCTTAATATTTACTTCCAAAGACCTAAAGATCTTATCATATAAATACGTCTAACACTGGCATTAAACCGGCTACCGTAAATCTTGTGGAGAGTGTGAGTTCGAGACAGTTATTTTCGTTGAGGTTTTCTGCTCCCTTCTATCGATGCTGATATCGATTATCTAAGCAAGCACTTTAGGATTTAGCGGCTAATAAATGTTTGTATTAAGACAGTCGGGTTATAAATACCCAAGTATATTTCGGTAGACAGATTAGTATCTTTCACTTCAAGTTAAAAAGAATAAATAACTCGATACTTTTACAAGAAATGTAGCTTTCCGAAACGGAAATTAGGATGAAGAACTTTTATTAGATGCCGTTGTGCAAGCCCAGAAGTAAATCCGTGACATACTGTGTTCTTAGAAAGAAAGGCAAAGTATGATGTTAAAATCAAGAATCTTTGTGTTTTGCCTAGTTTCTTGCTTCCTGGTTTGATATTTCATTCTTGGTTTTTTACTGATCGAATTAGTTCAATGTTTAGTTACATTTTAATTTATACAGAGTTTTTGCTGAACAAATTTATGAAGAAAGTGCTAAAACTGGGCACTCTCGTCTATAAAAACCAATCCATCACCCTTTGTAATTCATATTTAGGTAATGTTCTATTTCCTGAAGGATATTATTTTTCAATTCTTCTAGGGTATGTGGGTTTGTCTTTGAATACAATATTTTTAATTTATCCAGAGATAGAAGTCGGGAGACGGAAGAGGCCATAATTCCTTAACCGTGGGAATAGGGGCGGGGATTTTTTTCAGGCGTGTGTGTTACAGCTTTAGAATTAAAACAGCAATTTTAATTATTACTATAATTATATTGTTGTATACGTTATATGACATGAAATGGAAAACTTCAAAATCAGATAACCATTTGGTGAGTATTTGGCCTTCTTATCGGACTAGGCTAATTTTCAGCAAGAGATAAAACTTCTTTTGATCACAATGACCGCGAAAGCAGCAACTGGTTCAACAATGTCATGCAGTGTTATTAGTAGCTATCTTTCTTAATCAATATCTTAGAAATCAATAACATAGGAAGGATTTCACTTGAACAGGAATGTTTGATGAATATTTTTTTTTACCCAGAGTCAGTCCTGGTGTAGTGGTAACAGCGTGAAAGGAAGTAAAGCCGTGGGTCCCGTGTCGTAGATTTAAGGCGCGGAAAAGAACCTTAAGCCTGAAAAAGAGTCCCATGAGCAAAATTTATCGGCCGTTTCACACCCTGAATTGGATGGGACGCTGATGACCTGAAATATTAAAAAGCGTCAGTAATTTAAACCAAATCAACTTAATTGTGGGTTCCTCGACTTAGCACCTTCCGACTTTTAACCGTGGGCTAAATTACAAAAGACAAACCGACATACTTTGGACGAATTGAAACAAAATATCCACTGGGAAATAGCCAGCATTTACTCAACGTGAACAACAGCGAGTGAAGGATAATTTTTTTAAAGAGGTATCAAAATGTATAGACAACGGTAGCCTGTTTCGGCATAGTTAATTAAACTGGAGTATGATTCTGTCAGTGTCACTCTATGATACCCATATAGAAGTCAACGTGCATGGCTCTCGCTTATAGGCAAACACCGCAAGTTGGTTTGTAGTTCATTCAGTAGCTTAGTATTTATCATAATTTTTAAATAGTGTATAACGTTATGCTTTCAGTAAAAATAAAAAAGTACTACCGGTTTGCGCGGAGATACTATCTTTATTTTCCCGGTTGCGGCGGCTGCACTTCCTCAGTAAGCAACCGCACTCAGGCAGCCCATAACTCAAATAACCTCACTGTATATTTTATTTATACCAAGAAGCTTTCTATCTTGTGTAATAATTCTTTATAACTGTTTCTGTTATAGAGGTTACATCTCGATTTCATAAAGCAAAGCAAACTAACGCAGCTGTATATTATTATTGTTTTACATTGAATCACTAAGTTCGTTATACATTTAACGCTAATAAACTGATATACAGGTTCTGTGCAGTAGAACAGTTCACGATTATGAGAATAACTTTTCGCGGTCCGTTGGATTACTAATTTCGTATAATTCCGCGACGAATACAATTAGCGAGTAGAGAAGCAGTAATTTACAGCCTATGTTTCGGTTCTCTGTTTTTTGCCCCCTAGCGCTGGAAGAAGAGAAGGGCATTCTCAAGATGTTTGTCGAGATAAAGCGATGCTGACTTGAAAGAATATGGAGTACACACACAGCTCGGCGGTTCGTTAAATTGGAAAGTCATGTAAGCTGAACATGGGCCGTCACTGCCCACTGACATGGCAGATTGGAATCTCTGAAAGCCAATCGTTGCAAGTTGTCGGCTGGTGTTGTCATACCTGAAACTCCTTCATTACGCGAGAAATTACGTGACCTCACTGTTTAACGTTTCCCTCAACAAATAAAAAGTCTTAGCATGCAGTGAAAGATTTAGATTCGATTAATGATAAATGCTTGGTTTATTTCGGTAAACATCTTAACGCCGAAACGTGTCTGCGTCGGTACCAGGAAATCAACATTGCTTTTAACCGGCAGTTTTTGTCACTATTTTCTGGAGAGTTAGAAAAAATAAGCAGAACTAAACCAGGTACATAACAGAGAAAGATGAAATAAACGATTGTCACATCCCTTCCCTGCAGCAAGATGATCGTTATCTGCCTACTCTTTTGATACCCTTTAAGAGAACTTCTAACATACGCAGCTGAATATTTTTTCCTAATCAAAGAATGAGCCTTAGATAGCTGTGGTACCTTCTAATTCTTAATATTGTGGCATATAGAGCTGATACTGTCAAAGTTACGTGTTGGGACTAACATTTGACTTCATGGATAGGCATGCGTGTAAGAGGAATAAAAGGAGTAAGATAACGCATGCGCAGGGATGTTTAGAAAAAAGTCGTTGGTCAGAAGACGTTCGTAATATTTGGAAAAACGAGAATGTAAGGTAACATATTATATATTAACTAACAATAAATCTTGAACCATCCATTTGTGTTGTTCGTCAAACCCTTCCATTACATGATTCCGTATAGATTTACCTGGATATAATAAGAGTTCCCCCTGGTCTCAGGCACGCGAAGATTGGCATTTTAGGAAAGTTACAGGAAATTAGAATTGTGCTGAATGGTTGCGACATAACTTAAGCAGGTTCCCTAACAAATTTATCAATGCTTCCCTGGGCGTATATGTATGTACTAACATGCGTTTGTTTTCCCTATATACTCTTGAACTACAAGGAGATGAAATGTACTGGAAGAGACTGTAATTTACACTTTTTCCTATATAAGTGAAATTTGATAAATGCGAGTTTTTTTTTTTTCGACGCCAAGTTCTAAAGACTAAGGTTTTTTGTGTAGTTTATACTAACATCCGGGTTTTGACTCCCTTAGCAACTGAACCCATAGATTATTATTTATTTACTAATTATATAATAATTACAGATATTCTAACCATATTTTATAAAGCTATGAAAAAGCCTCTAAGCGGGGGATAATTCAGCTAGTAGTTTGTAAACATAAACTACTTTTAAATTTTTGGGGAGGAATATTTAGTACCGTTGTTAATGTTATCATCAATATATTAAAATTTGTAACAAAATGGTATTAAGAGAGGGTGATCTTGCATAAATGCAATGTTTACGTTCAAAATAATTGAGAAGGAAATTCAATCTACTAAGTTTTCTATCATTTTTATATACAACAGAGTATATCGTAGTAAACAACGGAAGAGGTTGAACTCAATCAACTCTCTAGGAGTGTAATTCATTCAGTTAGTATAATGTAATATTAATGTCTAAAAGTTAATGTAGAAATAGTAATTAATAAAGGAGTAAGAAAAGAATGGCACTGTCTACATTATTATTAAATTTATATATAAACGGAATAATAAACATTAAAAAACAAGTAACTCACAAGGATCCTACATATGAGCAAATGTTACAGGCGAAAAGTGAAAAGAAATTGCAAAATTAATTTGAAATTCAAACACAAAATGTAAATATAGGAACTGAAGAAAGCTATAAAATTCTTATCCTACTCCTAAAACACCCACAAATGAAAATCTAAGTTGAAATAGGTATGTCTTCAAACAGTACTGACATTGTCATAGGATAACGTTGTAGAGTAACGATCGGTACATAAGGGAATAAAGAAGCCAAGAAGGGAGTAAATAGCTCTTTTATTGAACCTAAACCTGTCCATGGAATTAGCAGTTTGTTTGCAAAAGCCGTAATTAAAGCATGGACCGAGAAGAACAACGGAAGAAATGCTCTGAATACCCTGGCCAATCTCTTTGTCAAAGACCCCAGCTTATATCTCTCATTATACTCTCTCTATTGAAAGCTGATATACACTGTCAACAAATATATTCTTGCGCACTTATTTTGGGGAGGAAAGGCAGGGAGGAGGAAGAGATAAGCCACTATGTTTGTACTGGACAGAGAAGGAGAGAGTAAGGATTTACATTGAAGTACACATCTCTCTATTATTCCCACGGTGTCTTATTATCAGTACAGCAGTTTCATGCATTATTGCTTGAAAAACCCTATTACAGTTATTTATTAATCATTTTATTCATTTATTTATAATCTAAATAATTTTAAAACTGACCAAATATTTTGTGAACCATTTACAAAGATTCTTTCAAGGAGATCCGATCTGTAGATTAAATAAGCAGCAAGTTGAAACTATAAACACTACTGCTTGAGTGTTAGGAGCTGGAGAGCAGAAGATTTCATTTCTTTTGAGCTGCACCGCTGGGCAGTATCGAGTGAAGATTCTGAAACTTGTTTCAAATACAGAGTTACATTTTCTAGAAAAAATGAGGGGTACCGCAATAAACCTGAGGCTAAGGTGCGAGGAATTTGACTCTCAGTTATCTTCCATTTCTTCTTTCACCCTACTGCCACTAGGATTGTATCAACAGAAAAGGCATGCAGGATAAATAACAAAAATGAAAAATAGTAACTGATAAAAAGGTAATGTTACAAGTTTCTACATTTAAATATTTGGAATGTAAAATATCATTAACAGAAATAAACTAAGATATGGAAGAAAACATAAAAATATAACAAGTAAATTGACATACTAAACAATAGAAGAGACAAAAGGACTTGCATAATGTGGTTTTGAAACCAGTTCTAAAACATGCCTCAAATGCTTGGATATATATATATATATATATAGAGAGAGAGAGAGAGAGAGAGAGAGAGAGAGAGAGAGAGAGAGAGAGAGAGAGAGATAAGACTTGAAGCCGACCTGACAGACACCTTTTAGGTATAACGATTAGGAAGAGAGATTTAAATGAGAATATCACAAAACATTTAGGGAAAATTAATATTATTGATAACATACAGACATATTCGAAATAACAGTAAGCTCATATCTTAATACCTCATAGGTATTCACAGCAAGCGTTATTTTATATACCAAAGGATGAAACGGTTGGCAAAAGACGAGTAATGAAACACAAGGATAGATCGTAATGGAATAAACCTTGTTTTATAAAGGAGTTCTTAAGATGTATTAACAAAGCTAGTTGCATAGTTTGAATTCCAATTAGCAAACGTTAAAATTAAAAATAAATGTGACATTCAGTAGTTTTTAACAGATTTAACTGTGCAAATACCGTATTATGATACAGGTAGGTAGGTAACGAAACAGAGTATTTGTCTTGTATATCATTCTTCTAATTACTGAGAATGATGTCAAATAGGTAACTTATTCCTTTGTTGTGCTCTGTAGTCTCTAATACATTTAACTCTAGGACATTTTCTGAGTATGTAGAGAATGTTCGGGTAATTGTGCTGCAAACTTCAAGTACGATCGAAAGGAATTCTGTTCGGAATCGTAGAGTTTAGATATCAGACATTCATAAATATGTCCATTTTACATTTGTGAATTAGTCGCAAGTTGATATCAAATAATTTCTTTATTTAGCATATAATTTGCTATAATATTGTTATGTTAACGACATTATTCCAGAAACTTAGATTAGAGGCTTGAAACAAATTCTCCAACTTCAATACTAAGGTACAGCTCAACTTGAATCTCTTTCTCTGTCTCGTAAACAGTTGATGTTACGTCCTATACGGGGAATAAAAGAGGACTTTAAATTTATAATCGTAGTCGCTAAGTAATAGAAGGTTATCCTTTCATCCATGTCGTCATTGTAGTGAATTGTGCAGGTGCACCATTTCTTGCTACTACAAGGGCGGATTCTTTTGACTGCTTATTTATCAGAAGTTTACCTTCTCGCCAAGACGAGGGATCATTTACTGCGCTGGCATTTAAAATAAACGGATTGTGTTTTCGACAGAGCTGGAAATAAGTTTTATTCAAGTTCGCTTTCTGCCAGATAGCTTTACTTACGTAATTATCTTCCTGTACCAACAACTTTGTCTCCAAAATGCAGTTTCAGTCAGATATCGCTGATCAACTCGACCGACCTACCAAGATAAAGCCACACATTTAATATAAGATACTGTCGAGTATGCATGTTTTTATGCACTGCAGCTGATGTATGTATATGTTAA
Source organism: Metallyticus violacea (assembly GCA_030762175.1). Classification (NCBI taxonomy): domain Eukaryota; kingdom Metazoa; phylum Arthropoda; class Insecta; order Mantodea; family Metallyticidae; genus Metallyticus; species Metallyticus violacea. The sequence continues at coordinate 58,945,598 of CM060840.1, forward strand.
AATAGCTCTGCTGTGCGTGCCCAAACCGTTTTACGAGTAAGGGAAGAAGAAAAAAGTCCTCAGGAAAGAAGAGTCAGCAGTTTTTGTTTGCTTTTGTGTTTTCTCTGGCGCCGAAAGTGAGTGGAGGTCAAACTTGTAGGCCATCAAAACGAAACGGAGGAAATGGGCGCGCTATTTATGTGCTGTACCCCTCGCTGTGCACAAAGGTACCGTGAGGGCACCCTAGAGATTTAGGTTTGGACCACGCCCCACTGGGTGCATACTAGAACAAGCTGTACGCAGAAACAGATACAGTGCAAGTCATTTGTAGTTTTTAAAATCGTGTTTATTAACTGCAACGAGAAATAAGTTTTTTAAAATTAAAATGGAACATCACAGGCGGAAATAGAAGTTTGCTGAGTGCAGTTCGTTTTCGTGTTTGGGCACTTTTTCATTGTTATGTAATATTAATCATATTTTGCTTTAAAGTTATGATAGTGAAACGGTGGCTGCTCTTGAAGTAAGTACTTTATTAGGAACTTATTAAAGGCAAATAAATAACCGAGTAAAAGGCGAACAAATAACCGAGGATTAACTGTTTTCTCGTGTTTTATTTATTTTTTAAATAAGGGTTAAATAATTTATTATATTTCAGCTTTTTGCTATGTGTTATGTGATAATGAAAATCAATGAACAACATTAGTAACAGCTTCAAATATGTTAAACAGTTTTAGTACCTAATTTACTCTTAAACAACTGCAGCAATAAATAATGTGAAACTTTGCAGGAATGATAATTGCATGTTGTAATTACTACGTTATATTGTGAATCAATTTTATGAGCCTGTTTTATGTTTTCAAAATTACAGAGTCAAAAAACAAGAATTCCTATGTGAGCTTCTGGTTGTTGTATAATGAAATCTTCCACTTTGAGGTTGAATTTTGATTAATAAACAGGTTAATGTGGTTTATTCTTGAAGTATATTTCCTAAGGATATAATGAGTCTTGTGTTAACTAACAGGGGGCGAAAGATTGTTACAACAATAAATATTATCATCATCGTTATGATTGTTGCATAACACCTGGCACATATGATATTACTGCATTTTATTTCCATAATTTTTTTTTCTCTGCAAACTGAAAATAGGGCGAAATCGCTCTGATCCAATTCTAAATTGGATTAATTTTGAAATTTAATTTACATAAAAATATGTAAGTATTGACTGTTGTTTTGCAGTAATATTCATGTTAATAATTTTGTTATAACTATAAATATCTAGCACTATTACTTTGAAATATGCATAAAATTATAGCATAGTTTTCTTGGTTTCTAAACAGTTATACAATTCATTTCAAAAAGTAAAACAGCTAAGAACGTATAAGTTTTATTGGTTCTACGTAGGGAATTTTCTGCCACTTATAGTAGGCACATCCCCTTGGAGGGGGGTTGTTTTCCAATGCAATGCTGGAAAAGCTTATTTCTAATCTTACACTTTTTTCTCCCACTGGTTCTGAAATATCAAAAGACAACTATTATAATTTCAGAATAACATAATAATGTTAATATATAATTATAAATTGAACTTAATCCAAAAAAAATAAATTGCATTGGAAAATATAAGTATGGCAAGGAAGTTTTGAAAAGAAGCTTCTCTGAAAATATACTAATTGCTGGTGATGTCATTGATGATATAGTATTCATTATGGGGCTACTTAAACATCTTTTACAAGAAGAATTGCAGTGACAGACGACATTTTGGAGATGTGTGTAGGGATGTATTTGGATGAATAAAAAGGAAAAGAGAAAATTTGAGGAATATAGAAAAATTGGTGTCATCATTTTTGGAGTGAAATATTTTCTCTCTCCAGAAATGGGGGAAAATCATCAAATAAATGTAAATAGAGAACAAAGATATCCTTAAAAATATATATTTCATTCATTAAAACTGGAACAAATCTTAGTGTCTAAACCCTGAAAGACGATAATAATAAACAGCAGAAAATTAGCATTATAGAAACTTTTAGCTAAACACGTCTTGAGAGTTCGCACTTTATTTTGTAATTATATTTCAGAAAATCTTATTTCTGAAACGGGACTTTGATATTTATTATCTTTCAACAAAAAAGCTCTCTCTTATAGAGAAATAAACCCATTCTCGTTTGATCTATGCGATTGCGCATATCTGGGAAGGACAGAAAAATACAATATATTATCTAACCCAAATATTAGTGATAGAATGTCGTAGATTCAGGCAGCCATTCTGTTGAGAGCGAGCAATAAACACTCGCGCCATCGACATCTTATTTGTCCTCAAGCTATTACTTAGCATGCGCATAACTCAACCAAGAGCCAGTAACCCAGCCATAACTGTTGAAGGGAGACGGCCGTGTAAATGTGTGGAACAGTACTATCTCTGAGATTTTCACGACCTACATTCATGTTGTAAAAACGTAAAACTTCCAGGCTGTGGTGCCTGGTTTTGGTTTTAAAGTAAAGCCAAGACCATGGAATAGCAAGCAATTCGGAAACTTTAATTTTAGACATTGCTACCGGAGCGTTATACTATAGCATGAAAGAGCTGCCTTTCGTCCTGACAACATGAAGATTGGTTTTGAAATATACCTTGGTGCTGAACAAAGCACAAACGAAATCAAAATTTGCAAACTTGGCAGAAATGACGTTTTCTGTGTTGTATGTGGGGGAAAAAAAAGGGTGATGTTGGCCATTTCCTTCTCTTTATAGCTTTTAACGTGGCAACTCTGTGTTTTGCTTTTGAATTCGGTGCTTTACGTCACGAATGTCACCGTGCAAAGTGCGCACTGCAGCAAAAGTGAGTACGCGAGTGTTCTGTTTTCGAGTTACCCAGAACCCGCTGGGGCATAATGGGAAGGACCGCCCCTTTCGTGTTTTGTGGAAGAGTGCAAAGGGAGGACCAAGTGATTGATGTTTTAGAGGGTTGGTGTTAACTGGTATGAGGCCATCCTGGCATTAAAACTGAGGAAAAAACCCTTGTCAGTGCTCTTCACATCTGCAACCCTCCCTTGGTTTTACGTTTCGGTTTGAAAGACCTTGCCAGACCTGGGTTGGATCAGGTGGTTTTGGGGGGGTCGTGCTAAGAGAAAGGAAAGAAGATAATGCCTGACAGAGAAGTTATCACCTGTCATCGGTTTTAACTCTGAAGAGGGATGACGTGAACCATAGAAATGAAACTAGTCACAAATCTCTGGTTGCGGTAAATGTGTCTCTCTGTTTCCTATTCTAAGAAACGTGCACCTAGCCTTGACATTGTTAAAGATATCACTGTATCCATCCTGATATGTACTTTATTTACGAGTAGTTAAGATCAGTCTCTACACCAAGTTATATTTAAACTTATTTTAAACCCCAAATATCATTCTGCACATTACGTAAATTTTCTTCGAAATTCTTTTCTTACTTGCATAGTGTATTTAATAGTTTATTTCCTTATTCAGATAGGTGAAATAGTCTGTATGCATTTTGTGAAAGTTGCCCTTTAGTTCCGATATCCTCCTCTATTCACTGTCTAAAAATGTACCAGCACTCCTCAAAAACAAACACATTAACGCTTTTGTTTTAGCTCTATGTTTGTTTACCCTTGGTTTATTATGAAAAATTAAGTAATATCTCAGATTCTTTGTTCGTTATTTATTCGCTTTTTGTTTGCTTTATTTACACGAAACGCACTTGCATTTTATAACGCTTCCAAGTTGTTACATATTATATTTCTTGATCAATTTCGTGCTCATATATTTCAGATCTCATCATTTTGCTATATGAGTGACGGCTCGTGCTAAAGGACACAAGGGCACGTGCCCTTCCTTTAATTTTGGACCATAAATACCCGTAAATAATTTTTGCATAAATTATCGACTCAAAAACAGTATACAATTTCATAAACGCAAACCTGAATGTTTCAGCACCTGCATTGTAGTATACAAGAAAGGTGCGTGATTTAAAGGGTTTTTGCGAATGCAGACAACTTGATGTATGTGTCACGATAACAGTCCAGGGCACATTCTCATTGTGTCCAGGTTTAGCAAGGGTTTAAAAGGAGTTGTTATGAAGCTATTGGGCAAGGGAATGAGAGGGGTGTCGCTGTGAAGCTTCACGAAGGGCACGCAGAATCTGTGCACTTTCCTCGCACAGCGCTCTGAGCCTGTCCTTCCTATCGTAGCATTACTTCCCATCAGCTGTTTGCTCTATAGTGCCAATGGCTTATGAGGAACCTAAAATACAAGAAACTCTTTCAGTATAAAGGCAATTTAACTAACTGCATCCATAAGTAACGTTACCAGTGAGGTACTTATCGCATCCTTTAACGTTACATTTTACTGTTGTTTTTCATACACTGTTAAAAACAAAACAGTGACGTCGCGGACAGCAATGTTGTTTAAATATTATGCTTCATTCTAAGTATTTATATTTATTGCTGAAATTAATTTAGCAAAGACTGAAATTCTTGAGAAACTTAAGTGAAAGTGAATTATTTTATTAAACGTGTAGTGAATATCTTGACAACAAATAAAAATTGAATATCGGTACATAAAATTACTTTGGAATATATTTTCAAGAAAGATGAGTATGTAGTGTGTGTATGTGTTTCTTTCTTTCTTTTTTTCCTGGCAGTATATTTTGTAGATCATTGTGATAAGTTCATGTTCGCGAATTCTATGCAATGCTATTTTTATAAGTTGTACCCCACCAACTAAAAGGTGTACAAGACGCCACTGTATTATATTAATCAAAACTTTTAGGCACCAAAACCAGGATGGAGCGGATTGAAGTCATGATAGTTGGACACTTAGAGCTACCAAATAGTCTCTTCTCTTACTCCTGTCCTTAATAAGTTCTTATTTACCTGATGGGCAGTGGTTCATAGCTTGTATTTGTGCTTTGTATTAACTTAGTAGTTTGAGTGTATTTAACTTGATATTAAGTGCTTAAGAATTCCGATGCCTACTAATATATAATCTTGGAATGTTAGCATATATTCTGCATTGCTTCAACAACGATTTTTAAATGTTCTTGCATTTTTTATAATTTAACAAGTGGTATACTATCAATCAGCGTGTATTTGTATATATTTGAATAGTGGTTAACAAAAGTAAATTTGTGATTATAACTCCATCTTCTAAATGGAGCAATGCTTTTAAATACCTTTCATTTGGTAGATCCAAACTTGCATTGTGGCACAATATGCTTTCAAAATTGAATGTGGGGCAGTGAAATAAATACTGGGATAAAATTAAGATCAACTTTAATGGTAGCAAAAAAAGACAAAATACATAGATTAATACGTTTTAGGGTGGTGAAATATGGTGCTGTTCATTCCTTAATAATATTTATAGTCTTATTGATTGAATAGTACAAATAATTTATTAAGGATCATGGATAAGAATGAACTAGATGGGAGACAGATAAAGTCATTCAAATACATATTTAGGAACGTATAGGAATATTGAACTGAGAGACTGAATGTGTCATCTCCATTTTTAAGGCCTACTTTACATATGCTTCTTCAAGCCTGGTTTTTCCCATATCCCCATGTGGGCCGCGACGACCCGCGTGATCAGCACACAGCATCCCGCCGGTCGCTATATCGCGGCTTACTAGATCGAAGATCGCCACCTCTCTATCAGGCAGCTTCCCAATTGTCCTCACGAGGCTGGGTGTGCCCCATTCCAGACCTTCCTAACTCAGAAATATTCCTAAGCAGTTCCGGGAATCGAACCCCCGGGCGTCCCGGCCAGCACTAACCACTAGACCAAGGAGGTAGTCACTATATATATAAATTAACAAATATTTTGTTTCTTAAGATTAAGCTAAATGATCGTTCCTCACATTTAATTCAGGAACAGCCAAACTTTAAATATATAAAGAGATTAGGAGAGTTATATTTGTGTATAATATTCAACAATAATTTCCATAAACAAGATTTTTAGTATCTTTAATAACAAAACACAAACTCTATATTCAGTTTATAAGCAGGACAAATGTCGGTCCTGGTAGTGGTAACCATACTTGCCTTCTAAATCCAAGATCGCGGGTTCAAACCCGGCCAGGATCGATGGATTTTTTTTTGGGCGTAAAAATCCTAAGTATGGCTTCCTTCGGAAGGGAAGTAAAGCCGTGGGTCCCGTGTTGTACATTTACGGCACGATGTAGCACCTCAAGCCTGAAAGAAGAGGCCTCTAAGCAAAATTTGTCGGCCGTTTCACGCCCTGAATTGAATGGGACGCTGATGACCTGAGCTGTTAAAGAGCGTCCGTAAATAAATCAAATCCGAAAAAAAAAAAAAAAAAAAATCAAGACAAATTTATGTCTTATAAGAATGGTCACTAATCTTTAGTGAATTAATTTGAACTTCACTTAAATATAATACAATAAATAGAAAAAAGTAATTTATAGAAAGCGCAGGCATGGTATTTCATTTGCTGTTTTTCTTCAGTGTGGCAAGCCAGAACTTCTCTCAACAGCATGCGGTAACGTTTTTTACTCTCGCTGTAGAACTCCGGAGCGAAGCGTTTCGAGAGTCCTTATTACGCATTCGAGGTGAATGGGCGTAGTTAGGGAAACATTTTGTTAGCCTCGTCAAGGATGCCTTCATCATCTTCTGAGAAAAGGCTCCGGCACATGAAATAGTTCATAAAGAGGTAGGAGGGTCGTTAGGGAGGTGAACATTCTGTGAGGAGCAAGAGAGCCGCAAGCTTCTTCATCCTCCCCAGGATGTTTGCCTCACTCTCTTACCACCACATGCACTTCTTCAGCATCGTCTTTATTCCGGCTTTGTCCCAAGCGGCACCCTCCTGAAGGCAAGCAGATGCCTTCATTCGCTGTAACGAGTCACATACCACGTCTCTCCCCCTCCCCCAGGAAGTTTGCTTAAGGTCCTGCTTACGGCATCTTTGTAAAACACACGGGGGAAATACCTTGCTTGGTAAAGAACAAACTGAGGAAAGGATGTTGCACCTAAGCTTTTATTCTATCTCGATATGAAGCTTCAACAAATATTGACATTAAGATGGCGTCTGCACTGCTGGAGAAATCTTATCATTTAATAAAAATTATATAAGGTACATAGTGTTCTCTGGTTTGAAAGAAATCTATTAATCAGACGTAGGAAGTTGTGCAAATGGTATTGTCCAAAATAAGCATATCAATATGTATTCGAAATGTTAAAACACTCCACCAAAAAGAAAAATATGAAATCAAAATGCGAAAATATACGCAAAGATTAAAATATAAACCCCCTCTTTCAATTTATGAAAATAAGTTAAAATACATATCATGAATAAGTTATTGATTTGGAAGTTTTTCAAAGAAAAGGTCAGTTATTTCAAACATAAAAACATAAACGTAAACATGTTTTTCTTTCTGTATAATACAATTCTCTATGCATAATTCAAATTGCATTAGGTAACTAGACGTATTTGTAAGTTGTCAGGAGGCAATGTTTGCCTCTTGTCTATTAGAACCAATTGGATGTGGATTAGATTGGATTGAACTGGTAGGCACGGAGGAGCTAATTTCGATATTTCAACCTTGCTCAAGCCTTTGTGCGTTTGTGCCTATGCCCCAACTGATGTTATATTAACAATGACTATTTAAACCAACGTCTTTTCCTTAACCTTCTTATACATTTAAAAAAGTAAAGCGAGAAAAAACGTTAGTCATGAGCAGAGTCTGGAGGTTAGATAAAATTTCTTTTCTGTCTGGGAGGATACATTTAAGAGATAGAAATGTACATGTATCCGTACATTTGGGGGCGGCTAGGCAAGTGTTTGTATTGTCTTTTTTTTTTGTCTATTTTAAAGTGTAAATTTCTTTTTGCCCCATTTGGATCGTTATGGATTTACGATTATTTACGCATTTTAAAAAGTACATAAAATGTCAATATACCGAAATGATAAAAGATATAAAAATTAAATGGCATGTTCACCTCAGAAAAATATCTTTTAAGAGTCTTGTTATACATTTATTTTTTCCAAGCAGTCAAAACTTTCTTCTCAACTGATTCACTTAAGCGCTTTAAGTAGCAGAACTTCCATTAGTGAAAGAAACGCGCGGTTACCTCGGGCTTACAAATACCAGGAAACAGAAAGGATGAGGAAGATACTGTAGTTTTGAATAGTCCTGGCGAATGACCTTGTATCAACATGCGCGAGACAATTCTAGGAAATTCTTGGTGGGGTAACTTCTCAGCTGCATAAATGTAACACTTGCAAACGAGAAATATGAGAGAGGTACAGCTGTGCAATAAATCATCCCTACCATGTATTCGGTACGGAGGTAAGAGAAATATTTACCTGATTCACCTATAAACGTATAAACAGAAAAAGAACTCGACCAGAAACCAATGCGCATCTTTAGCTCATTCGCCAGGATATTTAAAACTACTTTAATTTGTCTTGATCACTATTTCCTTGATGTCCTGAAAAGTAAGTGTGCTGTTATGATTGGTATTAATTTTTCAGGAAAAGATTTTTTTTTAATATGCCCCAATCATTGCAGTGGAAGTAGAACGTTCTTTTTCCCTGATAAAAAATATTATCTCTAACAAGCGCCTGACTATAATAGTTGGTACCTTGAAAAAAAACAACTTGTTGTTGCTTGTAACCAAGAAAAGTAAACTTAAATGCTTTAATTATGTGAATAACGAAATTATTAAGTACCTTAAACATATATTTTTATTAATAATGAGTGATATTATCTGCTTTCATTTTTAGTAATTGCCTGCTTTAATTATATTACAGCATATTTTCAGTATTTTAACACGCCTTTTTGGCTGCCTATTTTAACCAAAACAAATGTCTGAATTTCCTGGCTCTGGTCATGAGACACTCTAACAACAGTGAGAATTAAACTTAACATATACCAACAAATGTCTGAAACAATAAAAAGAACACGGAAAAATAAAGAAGGGAAAAAGTTAGCATAGAAAAGATCAATTACATAAAACAAACGACTATATCTACTGAATGTACTGCAAAAATGGGACACCCTGGACAGGAATTACTCCTGTCAATACTCCATATATTGAGCTACCGGACTCTCCCTTATTCTTGCCATCTTAAAATAATTTCCTTCAATTGGAAGGCTATCTTAGTAAAATGTCTATACCTAGGCTATTAGTTAGAATATATAAATTATAAACTTAATATTTTTTCAAATATTTAAAAAGTGAAATAAGCAGAATGTCTTTAATATTATATAAATTAATATGATAAAATAGAAAGGACAGCGTCTTTAAGCATTTAGGGACTAATGTATAAACTAACAGAACGTGTGACTATTAAAAACGAACAAGGAGAGAATTCGATTATTTTGAACCTGTCTTAATTTCTTGTTTTAGAAGTGTTCGTTGTATTAATTTTGTAATTTTATCATTTTAATTATGCATCTACCTATTTTCTCGTATGCGTTTCATAAAAGTGAAATATGTTTGAAAAGATGCTTTTTCCCCCCAAATTTACACGTCTAATAATCCGTGAAAGGTAATCATTTAGAATATGAAAACTATTGCTTCGCAGTATTTGGTCTTCATCTTAGATTACATTGCAAAGTTATTGATTCATTTTGCCTGACTTTTTGAAAACATTTCCGTACTCAGTTACAACCTAAATGCACTTTAAGTGTGTCTGGCACTCCAAGCTAGACCTGAACCTGCGCTTCTGCGAGTTTATTAAATGTCTTTAACCTGCAGGTAGTTCATGATACAGCACATTCTTGGAGTCGTATCTCAAGCGTAATCATACTTCATGATTTGCAGGAATAGGCAATTATTAAACTACCGAACTATATTTTATAGAAATTGTACCATCATTAATATTGTAACAAGGGATAGGAAGTGATCCGAGATGAAAGACACGTATAAAAAAAAACACAGTTAAACATTTACGATTGAATTGTTGATGAGCTGCTGGAATTGTGCATCTCATCAAGGAAACACTAGTGAGTTCGGGTATCACTTAGAAAATCCCCCTAAAAAGCCTATAGTTTGAGGAATTTTCAGTGGCATTTTCTACAAAACCATGTACTAGGTACGGCTATCTTGTATAGTAAACCGCATTAATCTAACGTTCAGAGATAAACCAATTGTCAATTATGAACTGGACAAGTGTTGCACGTTAATTGCAAATTTGAGTGGAAACAGTCATCCAATAAGGCACCATTTCTCCAGAAAGGGAGAGAAAAAAGAATTTTTTGTGTGTTAATTTTTACAAATAGTGCATGAGGCAAAGTAATGTACCAGATTTGTTGGTTTTCTAGATTTCTGTTTCTTTACTTGGCTGCATAGTTCAAATAATGTCTTCATTCACAAATGCTTCAGATATTAAATGGTTTATTAAATAAGCTTTAGAACGTCGCTGCATTTTCAACTGATAACATGTCCCTTTCCTTCCTCATGGTCTCAGAAAATTGATTTCACATATTTGATCAACCTTCCTTAGATGTATTAATCTTCAGCGTTAGGGGTTCTGACTCTTGGATGAAGTTGCCATCCTTAAAAACTAGTACTTTTACTTTTATTATATATTGGATGATTGCTTCCTCTAGAAGCAATATTCCATACGTCGTCCTACGTAGGATTTTCTCGTTACACTATAGTGACCTTTAGAGATTACAGCAGCCTAAAAACATGACTAACGCCCGTCTTTATCACGATGCATGAGGAGATAACACCAGCCAAGAGTAAAACTGATTATCCATAAAGCGGATCCCACTCTGTTAGAAAAAACTATGTGGATGTTTTTACTACCAGGGCTAAGCGAGATTTTAAGTTCAGGCCGCCGTTCTGAGTTTCATTAGGCCATTAAAATTCGGGATGAGAGCCTGAGTCAAATTAAGGTAATCGTTAGAAATGATGACTCAGAAGTTTCATGGTTCCTCGTCACTTAACATGTTTTATTGCTAGGAGCAGGGAAGGGCAACGTGTGCGTATGCAATTAAATGAGAATCGCCCGCAGCTAAATTTCCCTTCGGTTTCAACCTGATTGTGTCATGGTTGCTTGACTGTTAGAAGTAGATTATGTAAGTAAAAAGAGGATTATATTATTTGTTTTTAAATATATAATACTAATGATGCAGAATAACAGAGCTTTTACATTACATTTACATATTTTAATAAATATTCTGTATATTAAGCTCACCTGATTATTGAAGCAATCGTGGAAAATGACTGCTTCTGTAGACGTTTAACAGAAACATCAATTTATTTTCCTGAAAATATGTGCATATGCCAATTTGTTTTCTCATCAACAAAGTACGTTAATTACGAAGTAGGTTTCGAAACTTTCCGCCTAATTTATTTTTAAAGGCAAGGAAAAGAAAACAAACCTTCCATTTTTCAACATATTTAAAACACACTTTTCAATCTCTGAATTTGTATTGCTGTGCCTTTGAAAATCTGTATCCTGGATAGTCCAATGTCCTGAGTCCACAATCCATCACAGCATCTTTTGGATTTTAGGCAATGGATTTTCATGCATAGGTTAAACATTATGACTCAGTATATCGCTCTATTTCTATAATTGTTGCGCGTAGAAGTAGTTTTAGTTTTTATCATTGAAGACTACTAACGGAAACATGCCCGTACAAACTACCGAAATATTGGCTGCAGTCACGCCTCTTCTCAAACGACAACGGAGAGAGCCTAGCCCTATTTGTGTGCAACAAATGCAGGAGGATAGAACAGTCGTAACGCACGGAAACAAGCAATCGTACGCCAAAAATTAACTTTTTGGGATGTATGTTAATAGTTGAACTGTAATATAGCAATGCAACACGTAAAGTAAATAATAATCAAAGTGGAAAAGGCATATATAAAGAACTTTTTTTTTTAAAACTTAAGCTAACCTAACCTAACCTAACTTAACCTAAATATGCAACCTATGCGTTGTTTTAACACTATAAGTTTTAATATAAAAAAGTAAAAAGGTACATTTATTATAATGGAACAGTGTAGACAAATTATGAACATTAAAAAAAAGTCATCACCTGGCAGGATTTGAATTCTCTACCTTCCCAATATAAAGTCTTAACCCCGATGCTATTACCAACTGTGCAATCAAACGGATATGCTGAATATGGTAACTATCCGACTATGTATGTTAAAGCCACTCTACCTGGAATCAGGGTAAGCTTTCTCCAATGACGTTCTTGAAAGGAGGCCTGACTGCAACGAATGTTTCGTTGGTCTGTATGGATAAATCTAACGGAACACTCTTGAAACTCCAACAAATGTCCATGATCTTTCACCTGGACTGCACAACTGGTCTTTCTTGGCGGTGTCCCACCAGCTTTGAAAGTGCATTGTGGTAAAGGGGCATATTTTCATTCCCTGTCACATTTAATTCTATAACTTTCTTCCTGTTTGATACAAGGTCAAAAATCTTATACACTACTACACTAGATATGGTTTTCGGACTGCCGAGAGAATGCACTTACATTTCTCAAATGAAAATGTTAATGTAGAATCCTAAAGACTGCAGCGTTTTCTCAGATTTAATCTCATATGATCAACACCAATGAATGACCAAAGAACCTGTTCATATGTTAACGTGTTCCTTTGATAGTCTAGTTAAGATTTGAACTAAAAGTTTTCTGAATATATATTGTTGAAATGGTGTAACTTTTTTTTTTTTTATTTCCTGATAAATTTATCAGAATGGACAAGGGTTGTTTTTGTAACAAACCTTTAATTGTACTCGTCTACTTACATAGAGCTGAAGATAGAAAAACGGGTAAATCATGTGTATGGTAATAAAGCAAAACAGTACAACATGTTAAACTAATATTTCAGTTCAGAAAAGTTTGCAAGGGTCACAAAACTATTACTCTTATTATACTCGTATGTTCCCCTGATATCTTATTAAAGTTACACAACGTTACGAATGCAGTGTGATTTTATGTTCATATACGGGGGATAAATCATAAATCATAGCAACTACATGTTTAATCTCTCACACAAGAGACAACACGAAAAATCTAAGATGTACGACTGAAAGTATGTGGCATTCCCTGCTGAGTGTGCCACCAACGAAAGACGGGATGTAGGCGGCTCTCGTAGGGAAGAAGTAAAACACAAGCAACCACACAACATTGATTTATTATAGTATGAGTAAAAGTTACACCCAACTACTTAAGCAGGCTTGCAAATCCGTCACAGGCAATCCAAGGTGTTAGCAGCCGTTGAAGTAGTCTCCAATTACATCATTGGTTCCTTACCAGTGAAGAGGAAGGTTCTGAATACTATCTGCTTTATATGAGTTGCTAACGTGAGCCACCTCACGTCTAAATACTGTCAAGATGTCCGTTTTATTAGCAAAACACACAATGGCTGCTTCACTTTGGGGATAAGATCATAATCACAGGGACTAAGATTGGATGAATATGGCGGATATGGGAGAATTTCCCATTCTCACCGTTGTAAAAGACACTTTGACACTGTCGGCTGTGTAAACTATTGCGTTACCTTTAAGAATAATGACATTGTTAAAAATTTCGGGTCATTTGGTGCGTAGGCACGGCGCAATTGTGACAAAAATACCTATAATGGTGGACATTCAGAGAGGTTCGCTCACGTACTGAATGACACAAAGCACACTTGACTGTCGTACTCCAGAATGACCAAGACTTTTGTTGTTGCTCACCAACCTAACTTCGGGGTGTGCTGAGACACGCATCTTTGCTCACATACACATCTAGTGGCTTCATTCGAAATTACATTCTGTATACTTTCAGTCGTATATCTTTCGTATTGTCCCTTGTTCGCAAGGGAAATAATAATAATAATAATAATAATAATAATAATAATAATAATAATAATAATGTCATTACTTATCTCTTGTAGATGTACTTCTGAAATATATGTAGCGTGAAAGCTGCATGCAGAACGTTCAGTTATAAGTAACAATAATAGCTGTTTCATTAAAATGTAAAACAGGGTTATTATGTTTTATACGCTATAATGAGAATACTATTTAAGAAAAATAAATGGGATTGAAAAAAAATTAATCACCTATGAAATGTGGGAAATTTAGATGAAAAGATTAGAGTTGCAAATTTAGAAAGAGTTACTGGAAATATAATATAATATTTTTAAAACTACTATGATTGAATTTTCACTGGAATTAAGTTTTATTATTTATTAACTTCACTAAATAATCAATATTATAAACTAAGCTTGAATTAACACTTCACAATATAACACGAATTCTAACCAACTTGTACATTAATCTAGTTTCTAAATAACCTAGCACAGATCTATCTCAGAATCTGTCGCACCCAAAGCCCATGTCTACACTTAAATCTACAAAACTCTTACTGCATATTTTAAATGTCCTTTCCTCTCCGTCACATTTCCTTTACCTTCTAAATATATTTTTATCGCACGGTTCCTTATCAAGTTCCTGTTCTATTACTTTCTACTCCACAGTCTGCTAACACTTTATTGCTATATATTCTTCTTCCAACATATTCCATTCTTATTTCCAGATTTACTGTCTCGATATTTCGATTTTTCTTGCATTCCACCAAAGAGTAAAACATTTCTTCCGTTACATCGCACATAATGTACATTCCTCTATTCCTTTATAGTCTCTCATAAGCATTGCACCTGACATCATCCAAGCAAATCTTTCTCCCTCGCCTATCTCGCAGCTGACAAATATAATTAGAAATGAACTTTGGCAGGAATTGATTATGGTTTATGTGTTCGCTGTAAAACAACGAAACCAAGCTGAAGATCTCACACACATAGATATTTTCGACAAGGAATGTAAACAGTTTAATTTAACGACCCAAAAAGTATTGCAAGGAAATAAATACTCTTAAACCATTCGGAAGAAAAAAAATTAATGAAATTAGTAAGTTATTTGATCTAATGGTGGTTAGTCGTCTAAAATACACGAAATCTATAAATTCTATAAGCCTATAGAAAAACCTGATAGTAAATACGTGCTAAACATAATAATTACTGATGTAAAATTTAATTGCTTGCATTGACGATATATATATATTTAAAATACTTAATAATAACAATGAAAAAATTATAATAACAAGATATGACCTTTTCATAAAATCATGCTGTTTAAGTCCCCCCTTTTTATTTGCTTATTAAGATTAAGGGTTTACATTAACGCACCAAGTTAGTTATCAAGCATATTGAATGTCATGGTTTCGAACTGAAAAATTCTTTTTATTTTACATTAGCTGATGTAAGCATTTGTGCCAAAATAGTTGGAGCTTTCAGTTTCACCATTTATTAAGCACTGTTAGTACACGCTATAAAACTCCAAATATTTCTCCTCAATAGTGTCCTAAGTGTCAGTTTCAAAGTAGTAAAATTTGATTTTTGACATTTAAATGTAAATCTCATCACCTATTAAGCAAGTTGGGTTACATGGTTTTCCTCAAATACCGAATTAGCTACATCTATCGTTACCACAATGCATCAAAGTATTTTTTCTGTAAAAAAATAAAAGAAAGTAAACCAAATAGGTATGTATGGTACAAGAAGACTGGCAGCTAAGATCGTCTTCCGAAGGAAAATGGACTGAATACATTGTCGCTGCAGGAGTTTGTTAACACCCTCTGGGACTATAATAATTCATTTATCATCTGCGCTCATAAAACTTTCTCTGTTTCATAAAAGGACGTCAGATAAACAGAGATTTATTTTATTCTGAAGTACCATAGAGCTATGTCAACAGGCTGCTGCCGAGTTAACGATGTGTATTTGAAATCATCTTTCAGCATGATATACTACCTAAGAAAAGCGCATTTCGTTATCGCGCATCTAGTTTTCTCCCCATCTAACCTCTGTCATTGACAGCAGCTATAAGCAGACCACCATATGCTAAAAGATAAAGAAAACCTTCGTGTTGTACTTCCAGTGTTTAAAGTAAATGAAAGTTGCATTTGAGAGAGAGTTAGCAAGAAAGATTGGATTTCCAGTCGTCGATAAACTACAGGAAGAATAAATAAACAGCACGCAATGAGGCCACTCACTAAAGTGTTATTACTCTGAGCTAGTGGCGGGTTGGGCACATTTTAGTTGATTAGGACTCAACTTATAAAAAATAGCATTGCATAACATCCATAAACATGAATTTAGCACACTAAAGCACTATATTTTAATCTTTTTTTCGAAAATATTGGCAAATATTTTATATATATAAATTAGTACTAATAATAAAAGTAGATAAAGATAAAACACAGAGAAAAAGTCACACTTGAAATTGCTATATTTCAAGTGTGATTCTTTCTCTGTGTTTTATCTTTATCTACTTTTATTATTAGTGTTAATTTGTTACATTGTTAATAGCGTTTCTTTATTTTTATTTTTCATTAATATATATATATATATATATATATATATATATATATATATATACAGCTATATATTTAAACAACGTCATAAGCCCCCTCTCATTAATAATTCAGGTTTACTCTTATTTATGATAATGATGGTACTTTTTAAAACATAATGTTTGTTGAAGTGCCTTTAGCGGAAGAATTTCTGATATTTTAGTTTCCTCATAAGCCATTGCCGCGAAAGAGCAAACAGCTGATCAGAAGTAATAACGTTAATCTCATGACAAATCGCTTAGGAAAACTCCTCTTGCGGGCGCTACGATAGGGAGGACAGGCTCAGTGCGCATGTGCGTGGGAAGTTAAAAGATTCTGCGTATCTTTGTGAACTTTCACTGCCATACCCCTCATCCCCTTGCCTATCAGTTTGGTAACAACTCCTTTTAAATCAAAACACTTTGTCCTGCTAAGCCTGGACACAAGGAGAATGTGCGGTAGCCCGTTCTCTTCACACATACACACACCAAGTTGTTTGCATCTGCAAACAAATTAAATTTACATTATTTTATCTTCGTATTCTACCGTGTTTCACTCATTACAGTATTGCTATAAGGTTCCTCAGTTGTGAAAGACTGACAATTATCAAATAGAGGAATGCTTGAAAATTTTGTATTTATTGAATTCATTACTGCCCTGCCCGAGAAGTTCCCGTTATCTTTTTGTAATTGCACGGTAGTAATTTTTTAAACTTTCGGCATGTTTAACAATTGACTGACAAAAGAACTGTGTAAAACTTAATCGCAGATGCAGAATGGAAGGTGAAGTAACTGTAGGGCCTGCAGGTAAGATAACTCAAACAATAATAAATAGAAGGTAAGAGCTAGGCTAGCATACGATAAGTTTGCACTTGAAGTCTGTCATTGCGTGGAAAAGAGAAAGCCGTTCAGCGAAAGAGATAGAACATCCTGCACTTGCGCAGAACCTTCTTCTGAACGGGTACCATGTCTAAGAAAACATTAGATCTGACTTTAGGGAAAATAAATACGCGCCTGGCAAGTGAAAGTGGTTGTATGCCATCTTTCAGGTAGGTAACTAGCCGTTTTAAATTAATAAGCATTCAAATAATTCACTACAATGGAATATGTAGTTTCGTTTACATTATGTTCCGCCGTGGTCCGAGAGATCAATGTCGCCATAGCAGGTGGTACAGAAGTCGCCTGTAGCTCGGTGATGTAGGCTGAGTGCAAGTTTTGTGCGTTAGGTTTACCATTTCATGCTCAGTAAAAGAGAAAGGCTTGTCTTTCATGCATTAATAACAGAAATAAACACATGTATATTTCAAAGAAAATATATGAGGGTAGGTTCACAAGTTTTAGGCCTAGCCGATAAGGATTATCACCTTTACAAACCCTTATCTGATATCTAACCTTATCTGTTAAGTAAATAAGTGCAGCTGTAACTTCCAATCCGCTGTGTTCAGTTGTTCAGATGTAGTTACATAAAGAAGGCTACATATAGAAGATTGTGACATGTTTAAAATGATATATCGAGGAGTTATTAAGTTCTTCACAAAAGAAGTACTTACTCCACATGAAACTGAATAGCGATTGGATGGTATATATGGGGAAGCGTCCACCTCATATTCTACCGTAAAAGAATGGGCCATGGGTCGAGAAAGCATTGAAGACGAAGAGAGTGCAGATCGGCCCTTGGAGGTGCTCACTCCTGAAAACATTGCTCTTGTGGAAGGAGAAATTATGGAAGACCGGCGGCTCAAAGTTACAGAAATAGCAGCAAGCTTGGGTCTTTCTAAAACAACAGTCCTTCGAATTATTTATGAACATTTAAACATGAATAAGGTTAGTGCAAGATGGATGCCTAGACTTCTTTCCTCAGTCCAAAAGCAACAACGAGTTATCTGTTGTGAGGCATTTTGGAGCTCTGCCTTGACGAGAGAGAAGTTCTGCAAACCATTGTTACAGAAGATGAAACTATGGTTCTCTACTATGATTCCTTGTCCAAAAGCGAATAAATGAAGTGGAGTAAACCTGGCGAAGTACCCCCTATAAAGGCCAAGGTCACTCAATCAACAAAGATCATGGCCACATTCTTTTGGAACTGTGAAGGAATACTCTCCATCGACTTCAAGGAGAGGAACACCACAGTAAATGGGGAGTACTATGCTGGCATATTGCACAGATTACGTGCTTCCATCAAAGAGAAGAGGAAAGGGGTGATGGTGTGCGCCTTCTTCACGACAATGCGCCTGTACACACAGTTCTTGATGCAAATGAAGCTGTGAAGAAATGTGGCTTCAAGGATATTACCATTCACCCTACAACCCAGATCTAGCTCCCAGTGACTTATTTCCTCTTCTCTAAACTCAAGAAGGACCTTTGAGGAAGGAAATTTAAGTGTATCGAAGAAGTGATGGATGCTTTTTATGCCCATTTGGCAGACAAGACTTCTGACTATTTTTTTTTTTTTCTGAGGGAAGGATGGAAATATTAAGATGTGAGAAACGTATACTTAGAAAATGGTTATACCAGAAACTTATGAACCTATCCTCGTACATGGAAGGAATGTATTCACATATTTTCAGGAATTGTAAGGAACTTTCAATCTCAAGAATCTTAAATTTACAAATATTTTAGCAATAAAGCGCCAAAGCTAAAACCTTTTGAATTCTATATTAAAAAGTATCTAAGTTGCTTAAACATTCCCTTTTCCAGGGAAAAGACAAATAAACAAAAAAGTACCCATAGAAATGATTTAATTTCAATCAAAGTGGTATGAGACACGTCTATTTTCAACACAGCATTATTCTTGTATCATAATAATTAAGTTTCAACGACAACAGAATTGGGACCCTAGTAACAATTTATTTAGAGATGTCACGCCGTTTTACATTTCCAAGTTATTGATGTAGTTTCTTTCTCATTTCTTACCTAACTTTATCAAAATTC
This sequence comes from Metallyticus violacea, assembly GCA_030762175.1. NCBI lineage: Eukaryota > Metazoa > Arthropoda > Insecta > Mantodea > Metallyticidae > Metallyticus > Metallyticus violacea. The sequence goes on from CM060840.1 coordinate 58,964,879, forward strand.
CCACATATGCTGTTGAATGTTGTTGATGCAGCTAAATCGAGAGTAAATAACAACTTTAAAAACACTTGTATGAACTTTGCCACACTAACCTCAGTGTTTTGTATATTCAGGAGTATTTGCAGTATATTAGTAATTATTATAATTATTAGTGCACAACAGTAAGTATAGGGGTTGGTTTAGAGTATGTGTTTGAATACTAAAATTTGTGACGTTGCGAAAGGTTGCCCTAAAGCAGAACTAGTGAAGGGGCATCTTAAGGTCAATAGTAGCGGCAGAAGCATTAATTAATTAAACCCTGTGTGTGTGTGTGCGAGTTGGAGCGACGGCGAAGGGTGGGGACGGGACCGCATTCCATGCAACTCGGCGACTCCAATGGCCAATCGGCGCTGGAGACGGGTAGCTTCTTATATTCAGGAATGGGTGCGGAGGTGGAGGGGATTTTGAAGTTTTCATTTGCCTCCCTTTTCCACCACAAACTCGGCCTTAGCATATATTCATTAGAGAGAGTTTGCTAGAGGAGAGGATAGGGTATTCCAATCTGAGCAAGGTGTAGCCGAGAATCTCTGGCAATGTATACCGAACCAGGTTTGTTTCATATTTTTCATGAGGAAATAAATAGCGGTCTCATCTGCATAAAGTTCATTATTCCAGGTGTACATGTATGCTAGATACATAACATCCATGAATATTTAACAACAGGCATGAGGGAATATTTTAAGAATTACTAGCATTGAATTTTCTGAATTCTAAAGCTTCATATGCAACACCTTGTACACAAATAATTCCAAATCCTTTACATGTATAAAATACTTTGCATGTGACAATGTTGAGGTTATGTTTGGTTTATAGTGTTCCCGTGAAACTAAATTAGGGATCCTACTAAATTGTGTCAAAAATCAGTTATTATCTTCTTACATTTGCTTTCTTCTCTCCTTTGGTTTATTCTTCTTTATGTTCCTCTTCTGTCTTCATTTGTTTTCCCATCTTTTCTGTCTTCGTCTTTCTTCTTCGCTATTTTCTTTTCTTCACTCAATATCCTCTGTTCTTCTCTTATTCTGTACTTAACACTACTTATTCTCTAATGTCTTTTCTCATCTCCTTATTTATCCCTTTTCTTTCCTGTTTCATATCTTCTTTAAGATATGAAACATATCTACTTGTTCCCTTACTCCCTTTTCCTTTTCTTTTTCATATTTTCTTCAGCTTTGTCTTTTTCTCTTCTATATTTTCTTTTTCTCTTTACCCTTTACTGTTCTCATTTTCTGACTTCTTTTACCTTTTCTTTCATTCTCTCTCTCTCTCTTCCTTCCTTCTCTTCTCTTCTCTTCTCTTCTCTTCTCTTCTCCCCTCCCCTCTCCAATCTTCTATTCTTTGCTCTTTTCTCCTCTCCTCTTCTGCTTCTTTTCCCTTTTCTTCTTTCCTATCTTCTTATTATTATTTGCACTTCTTAATTCCGCTTTTCTCTTCTGTATTCTTCTTCTTCCTCACTTATTCTCCTCTCTTCTGCTCCTCTTTCCTTACCCTCTCTTTATTATCATTCCAATCATTTGGCTTTTCCTTTTTTTCCCTTCTCTCTACGACTCTTTCGTTTATTCTCTTTATCTCCGCTCGTCTTTCTTCAGCTTTAGCATACCTGCGAAATTCTAACCCAATACTTAAATTTACCGAGTGATGCTCTTCTCATGTTGAAATTTGTGTTCTAAAACAATGCAAGTTTTATAAATGTAGAAGACTAAGCAAATCGATATTTCGTATTTGTTGTGTTATTAGACGATATTAAAGATCACTTGGCACTGCACAGTGTCTTAAAAGTAAAATCTGTCGAAGATGATACCTTTGCGATTCCTAACTTTGCTATAACATACATTTGCACTGATTTTACAAAGTGAGCAACGACTTAGATCTGTACCTAAAAGGAAAGAAATACTGTTGTCTATGCTGAAAACCAACTGTTTTCTATGTTATCTTAGTGTTGCTTATTTTTAGGAATGCAGTTAGATTACTTCATTACTTCGGTTTCTGAGTTCTGTTCTACCTTCAATCTAAACGAGGGAAAAAAATATTGCGATTTATCAATAACGAAGAGATAAGTGACAATTTCGGATGAATTTGTCACTTAAGAAAACCTCCCTCCATTTTGTATATTTTAACCTTTTTCTCTTTTCTTTTCGTTGCAAAGAAATTACTTTCGTTTATATTTCAAAGGCTTAACGAAGCGAAAGAAAACGTGTGTGCGTGTGCTATTTCTTGGTTTGTTCTCTCTTCGCTCTGGATTTGCGAAAGAGCAAAGCGTTTCTTGTGTGCTAAAGCAGAGAAAATAGATTTTATGGATTTACGGAAATAGCGTTGCGGTTTCAAACCGCTCACTGCAGTTATTTATACGCCATTATCTTGAAACCTGCATAGAACTTCCTTTTTCTGTGTGTTTTCGATTTTCTTCCGCATTTCTTTTATTCCTTCATTCTTTGCACACCATTTACATCCATTATTTCGTCGACATTTGAAAAAAATGTCTTCCTTATCTGTTTTCAATATGTATATGAAGCAAATCTTAAGTCATTCTTGTTATAGATGAATATGTCAGCGCAATATTATTTAAAAAGCGCATTGAGCACTAGTGATAAAAGTATTTTTTTACTTTTAATTATATTGTTTCTTTACCAAATATTCTTTGTGTGCTAGTAAAGGTCCTTGATAGGAAAATTATTTATTATAATTTAATACGCTCTATAAATGCTCTACATGAATAATTTATTGTTTAAGTTGTGTAAATCCAATTTTGTTAAGGGGTTTCTTTAGTTCATACAATTTTTTACATGCATTTAACATTAATGAATAAAATGCAAAACTTTATGAAAAGTTATTCCTTACTTTTTAGTAGAAACAAACCGTACTAACATTTATTTAAAATTGTTATTAATGTAATAAGTAAAGTAATACATTAAAGTACAATTCACAATTTACAAAATGTTATTTCTGCTTTTGTAAAATGTTAGAATAAATGAAATGCACAGCTTTTTAGGAGAAACACAAGGTAAGAAAAGATTCCTTATATTTTGAAAAAGCAAACTTGCAGAGAATTGACTTTAGAGCTGATGCATAAAAAAGTCCTGCATTATGTTATGCTGAATCGTAGCATACACAAAAAATAAAATATAGAACCTTTAAATGTTAATATAAAAATAATTTAAACCTATTTTAAAGAGGAAACTTTGAATTATCAAGTAAGTTGGAAAAAATATTCTTGACAGCATATTTCGCTACATTTCCCATCAATGAAATTACATAAATTTTAACACCTGTTGAAGTGATAAGATTAAAAAATGTTTCACATACCAAATACTGCAGGAATAATGTCTGAATGTAAAGGAGTTACAAGCGCTCGAGAAAACATTAACTAATATGTTATGCATTTATTGTAAACGGTTAATATTAAAGGGGATTTTCAAACAATCAGTTATCTTTCTGTAAAAGAAGTTTTGCCATTTATCTTATCCAGCACAATCAAGTATTGTTTACCTTTGTTACAAACTTGTTTGCCTAGCCGCAAATAATATCGTTTGCTTTACGATGGCTGTGGCACAGTTTCCTTGATAAGTCGAAATGTTCCTCGGGCAAAGTAACACAAAAAAGTTTCTACTGTTTCAGGTACAAATATATTTGTCTTTTTTTATGAGCTTGGCAAAGTACACAAATTATTGCATTGTTTCGTTTATATTTAACCTAAGTAAGTTCTTATTTTCATTTACATCATGCATACATTTAAATAAATACCTACACTGCTAATAAGGACATTTTTTTCTTTCCAAAATGGAATGAAGCAAAGAATTTTTCAAGTTGAGCTTGTTTCTTTTTATGTCTGTCATTCTTCATACACTTCCGACCCCTTAATGACCTCAGACACGAAGTTCAGAGGAGGGCACTATCTGTACACACATGTCTTTGTGCTTAGTTTTTGATAGAGATTTCGTGACCACGAGAATTTCTTGCTGCACGCAAAGTTTTTTTTTATTATCTTTCTTTCAGATGTTGCTCTCTTTGATGGACAAGTGGAAGGCACAAGGCTGTGCTCAACAGGTTGTACATTTTTTTCTCTTCTAGTCCCTTTCATCTTGCCGAAAGGTTTTAATACTCATCTCACGTTTTTAATTCGTTCATTATTGCTATCTGGCTTACGAGTTCTTTAGAAAGTAAATACGAGCTTTAGGTAACACGAACTGTCCTTTAAGTGAAATGAATACCGCAGTTTAGAGGAAGCATCAACAAAATATTGTCATTTGCTTCCGTCTGACTGACTTTATAGTCACTCATGGAGCCAATTGAGCTATAAAGACATCCGCAGTTAAACAACCACTTTAATTACAGGCATTCAGTGAAACGTACAGCTGACCTTTTTATTTTATTTGATGTCTTAAACTTGATGTAGCATTTATGTCAATAATACACTGCATTTAAATACACAGAATTTATATTTAGCAATACAATTTATGGTATATGATCTGATAGATAACAGGAGAAACAAAGAACAACCGCTATACAGAAGAGATCGGATCCAATTAATACTTTTCTATTAACTTCAAATTTGTTCCATTATGATCTTCATATTTTTTCTTAATCGTCTTTATTTTCACTCTAATCCTTATCATTGTACTGATCTTTTCTAAAAAATAATAATCCCAAAAATAAACTGGCAGGCAGAGCACGGCTAAGTACTGGGTTAAGGCAATCGTCAAGGCATATTGTGTATGTGCAAGTAGCAGCTTATAGTTAGTTAGAGGGAATCTTTGTCAGAGAGTGGTTGCATTTGTATATTACTCGGTGCTTTCATTGTATACTAATTTTTCTTCATTAGTCAAGTCGCTACATAAACATAATGCTGAAGAACGGGCTAATGCACGACACGTATGTGAAAACGAATTTTGTAGAGAAGTAGTGAGTCGATTCGCTACAAAATATTCTGCTAATGGTTTTACAGAAGAGACATTTGTTAAACATTTAAGACAGACGTGATCTCTTTATAATGGGTAAAGTTAAATTAAATACGAATTTCCTATAGATGTTGGCAATGTATTACCACTAAGGAGCATTGTTTTCAATATCTTATAATAAAGATTAGTGCTGATTTTACCATCAATTGTAAATACTATTTATACTTTCAGAGATGAAAGTCGCTACTACAGTCACTACCGTTCGATATACTAATAGCAACTGAGAAAAACAAAACAGAGAAAATATTTTACCATTCTGAACAACGTGTTTATTAAATTTATAGTTGCTTAGACAGATATTGTTACATAATTTACAGAATGATTTCAGACTCTTGGGCTGAATACGCAAAAACAATTTCTTGAGTGAATAAACATATAGTTTGTAAAATATTTAATTACTGAAAATACAGAAAAGCGGTCGGTGATGCGTGCTCAAGAATGATATAGTGCAGCTATAGAGTTGGCCACAAGGCAAGTGCACGTCACGTGATAAAACCCATTTGATAAAACGTTTCGATAATTTCACTGCAGGCTGTAATTGGTCAAAATTTAAAATGTTGTTTCGTTTCATTGGTTGATTTTATGATGAAGTAACATAAGTGAAATAGTTATTATACTTTCTTTAGACCGCAATTGCACACGAGCGTGGTTTTACAGCGTATTTATTATGATATAATTTGTATGAATAAATTGATATTATAAATGAAAAATATGTTTAAAAAGATAAAAATTAAATAAGATGGAAAAGTAACTGCTAGAAATCTAAATGACTTTTAAAAATTAGAATATTTATTTGTTGGAAATACACATAGAATTCCCACCACGACTGTCCTCCCTGACTGAGTTTTTTTTTTTCCAGGTTTTCTTTAGTTCTTAGAAATGGCAAATGCCCGGATGTCACCCTAAACTTAGGCCTGGAATGTTTCCTTCCTTAAAAATAAATCCTTTCCCTATTTAACATCTCATGTATCATCAGTGTCCACCGCCTATGGTACCTTAGTAATAAAAACGGGCGTTAAACACTATTAAAAAAAGAAAGAAAGAAAGAAAGGAGAGAGAGAGAGAGAGAGAGAGAGAGAGAGAGAGAGAGAGAGAGAGACTAGGCAACATGGTGCAATATGATTAACATAGGTACGACCACCGTCAATTAAACAACATGGGATAGCACGTAAACAGCTACTCATGCTCGAAGTGAGAGTGGAATTCGCCCGTAACGAGATTGACCACCATCGCACAGCAGAGAAAATTAAGACGCATACTAATTTCGCATGAGTAATGGCACATTGGAAACCCAAACTGTAAATTCGCTTTCAATCACCACGTTCATCTTTGATTCTGCGTTTTTATATCTGTTTAATTCATTGTAGCATTTGTATTTCATGTAGATATGCATTACTGAGAACTTGCGTGCTGTTAATTATATTTAAAGGTAATACACGACAAGGCGCTTTATAAAGAAGGTTTAAAATGTTTAAACCCTTCTTCGTACACTATACGAAAAAAAGATTGGAAATAAACGGTTAGGAAAATGGCTCATATAGAGGAATATTAGCCTAGGGATTGTATTTATTCTTTGTTTAGTATAAAAGCTCAATTAAACAGATCTAAACTAGAAATCCTGGCGTAATGATTTATGTCAGAAAGTTAGAATTCCTCTACTGTCTTGGTTAACAGATGTCAGATATTATCAGTCAGAGTCGGTACTGGCCTCCTTAACCCAAGATCGCGGGTTAAATCCCGGCCAGGATCGATGGTTTTTTTCCGGCGTAAAAAGCCTAAGTATGACTTCCTTCGGAAGGAAAGTAAAGCCGTGGGTCCCATGCCGTAAATTTACGGCATGTAAAATCGCCCCAAGCCTGAAAGAAGAGATCTGTGAGCAAAATTTACCGGCTAGTTTCATGCCCTGAATAGAATGGGAATCTGATGACCTGAGATGTTAAAGAGCATCAGTAAATAAACCAAATCAAAAATGATAATTATCAGTTCTCTTATTTTAATATATTTTTATGAACCATTTATTTCATAAAATATAATCATTTAATAATGTTAAGATAAAGGTTTTGTATAAAATTCTAAAGCCACAGGTCCAATGGAATAACATAATTATTGCGTTTCGTTAGTAAACATTTCATATTACTTTTGTGCTGATGTTTTGATCATTAAGGAGTTTAGCTATGTCCACAATTCGCGAGATTTTCTTCCTTTCGGCAGACGCTTCAGGGTTACTCAGGAACTTTCCTGGAAGGCCTTGATTTCCTTGAATATGAGCATCATCAATAATTGGCTCAGCTGAGGAACACCAATAAGATTTAATGGATTAGGGAACGATCTGCGGCAGTCGGTTTTTCCTGCGCAGCAGCCAGTTTCAGGCAACTTGCCATAGTTTCTTGCCCATTGAGGTAAGTGAAGGCAAACGTGACTTCTCTTGGGAATAAGGTAAACTTGGAATTAAGATCAGGCACCATCTTGATTGTAATGCGATGGGAACAGCGTTTGTTACATAGTAAAATCAATAACTCTTATTTTTGGAATGTTACACAGTCGCTGGTTGTACACGATGTTCCCATACTCACTTTCAGGGGTGATGGAGAAGGACAAAGGTATGAATTTGGGATCGGGAACCCTAGTCCGGAAACAACGGAGTCGAAAGTTACAAGGAAAAGTCGTTGTGTGTAGATGCAATACCTTTGTTTATCTGTAAAACTTTCACAAGCTGCGACATTCACAGCAGATGTTCAAAGTGGCGTCTCCCAACTTCGATGCAGGCAGGACATCGTCTTACCAAGTTCCGTTGTACCCGTTGGAACAGCTCTGGTGTCGTTCGAACAATGTTACAGGCAGAGAGAAGTCTTGCCAGGAGATTCGCTTCAGTTGCAACAACCTCTGTCAACAGGAGTCAAAGCTTGCACTTTCTGATGATGGTAGGGGTGTAGCTGCTCTTCTAGTATTACTTTCCACACAGTACTTTGTGTGACGACCACGTCACATACAACTGGAAGATCCGAGCAAGCACTTCTTCCATGGGGGTAGTCCGTCGTTCCCCTCCTCGATAGATGTATTATGGTACCACCTGCCCTTACTTCCTTAACCGTTGGAACAGTCGGGGAAACATGGCGCGGGTCGAGTGTCTCCTACAAGAGTACATGGCCCGATACAACCATTAGCTTCCCTGCTGCTTCCATTGACTTGTCCGTACACGAAAAATATTTTTCGTATTCCGCAACCGTATACTCCACATTATTAGACTGATCCACTGTATACTTCAGTTCGCAAACACAGACGTTCACGTCCCGACTGACCATGCCCAATACACATCAGCTATCTGCATTACAGTAGTGGAATTTCCTGCCTCAGCCCCTCAGATGTACGTCCTCACTTTGGTTGGACTTGCAACTGCATATATTATCAATGACATCAATGTATTATTTCGTATAAACAGCGATTCATAGGTTCTCGTATTCTACTGATACATGGTATCCCATATTATAGGCCCGTTTCCGCACGAGGATCCTGGTCTCATATTGATTCATGTGCCCTTCACCATCATCCCTTAAAGTTTGTATCATCAGCTCTGAAGCACCCTTTACGTTCTCTAAAATCATCTCGGTGGTAACTTGTGTGTAGTCTAAGTACCAGATTTCTGTTTTAGAAGTAAATCTTCTTTTCTTTAATGAAAACAAAATATGCATATCTTTCTGCTAAATTCAATTTATACGAGGGACAAATCATCATTCTTGACAACTATTTTTTTCTCGCGACCAAGAAAAATCTAAGATATACGATTGAAAGTATATGTCATTTATTGCCGAGTGGTACCACAAACGGAAGGTTGGAATTTGGCAACCCTCGTAAAGAAGAAGCAAAATACAAACTACATTGGTTTATTATGGCATGAGCAAAAGTTACTCACACAGGGTTGTAAATGCTTCACAGAACGGGTATCCTAGGTCAGGGAGGACGGTCCTGGGGGATTCAAACCCCAGACCTCCCACTCACGAGATTTAACGACCTCGGCCATCCCTGGCGGTACGTTCAAGAGTAAATGCTGTTAACAGTACCAAATGGCTCAGTTTGAGAAACGCTGGTTTATGTCATTAAAAAATAAAATATTTCAGAGTTTCTATTCTGTCGAAGAATTCGAAATCTGTAATGACAATTTCACACCCATAATGAATTTTAGAAACACTTTTTGTAAGATGTCTGTCGAAGTTAGAGCTATGACAACCAGTGATGATTGCTTGAGTGGGCAAACATAATGATAATGAAAGTAAAATCTTTCCAATGATTGTTTAATAAACTCTTATATTCTGTAGTTTAAAGATTAGAAAGTGTTGCATGTGGGCATCAATGAATATATTTAATGAAAAATAAAAGTCTCAGTTTAGATGTCTATAGCCGGGAGACCATGGCTTTAGATACACGATTATTAGTTTAAAATAATTGTATATAGGTCGATTTAAAGAAATTTCAGGATAATTTAATTGATTAATGCCATTACATTTAATTAAACTTATTTTACAAAATATACAGAAGTAATACTTTATTTGAATCTTCTCTTAGAAAAAACAATAAATGCATCTGCAGTTCTTTCACGCGGCATGTCAAGGTTTTCAAATACGTGTTTATGGGTACTATATAGTGCATACATATTTGTTGCATCTTTGAAGATATAACCAATATTTCAGTATGGAAATGATATATCATACTGTGCTAGTTAATACGTCAATATGAAAATAATACACTTTAATTTTACGTTAAAATTTCATCTAAAATGTACTAATAGTAATACTTCTAATGTCCAGAGTTTAGAGTTAGAGAACTCTCAAAATACTGGTGGTTTTGTTGTAATTTTGTAGATCTAAAGCGAAATATAGATACTTCCCTAGTCACCTAGGTTTACCTACAAGATTCAGAGAAAATATAAAACCTATTATTTATTTTATATTTTTTTCACCTCTGTCCACTTTCATCGCATATCCAGGATAAAATTAACCACTCTAATCGATAGGCATGCACCATGATATCTTGTGCTAAGGAGATTAGTAGTTAGGGAAAACAATATGTTAATTGAATTAAATACTATTAATACTGTCGTAAACTCCCTATTGTAAAACGAAGAAAATTTAACTTACAAACTCATATTTGATTCGCCTTTACTTTCAAATAATTTGAAAAAGTGTTGAAAAAATGACGAACAATAATAATTAACGAAAGTTACTAACTACAATACTAATAACAATAAATTGATAATACAAATATAATTTACTTTGCATTCAAATATTAAGGGTTTCCTCAGAGACGCATATTGTTTTTCCTATTCTATATTGTTAATTTAAACGCACGTTAATTAAAACAAAATAATCCAGAGTTGGTAGTTTATATAAGTCAAGCGCTTGAAGGGAGTCAACACTCCTCCAACTTTGATGTTTGGCTTGACCGAAGCAGTGAAGCTTTATTTGAGTCTCAGAATTTGATTTGTCCAGGTGTCAGTTTCTCGTACTCGTATGTCATGTCGTCCACTTTCCATCACGCGATTTGCTTGCTACACAACTTTCTGTGTCTGAACTGCGACTTATAATCACTTACAAGCAAACATGGTCTAGAACATGAGAACTATCTTGATAACAACGGAACTGTTTCTTAAAGAATGTTTGAAATATCACGAAGCAGCAGGCAGTCAATAAGCCGTAATCAAAAGTGTATAGTGAGTTTTTTTGAGTTACAGTCCGCCTGAGCGCAGCTGCTTAATGCGGAAGTGCACCGCATCCAGAAAAAAGGATACTGAGTCACTCCGAGTAACGCCTGTACTTTTATTATTCTAGTATTAATATACTTATTGAAAGCATAAAATAATACTGTATTTAAAATTGATAATAAGCACTAACCTTTATTATAAGAGATGTTGAAAATGATGCCCCTCGGCGGCAATACATTGTCGGAGAAAAGTCCCGTATTTCATCCAACTCTTTCTCCATAAGAACACGGGATTGTGAATACATATCTTGTCGTTGACTATTGTAACTTTTTAACAAATAGTGAACAGTTTCTCTTCCTAGAACAAGTTTTCTTGCGAATTATCTTATTACTTATCTACAATTTCACACAATGTATCACTTATAAAACTCGTTTTATGTAATGTCATTGCTACAGAAGAACAATTTACACACAACGCACAAAGCATGCCTCAAATTAACTACAGGCTGCTACATACACACGCGTTATGCGGCCATGATGACCGACTACTTCCAGTACGCTGCGCGCTCTGCTGATTCGCAACTAAAACAGCCTCACTATATTTGTATATCTGGTATCTCCAGTTTTAACAAAGCAATATGAATTCAAAGTTACTGTTAACTAATTACAAAAGTAAACGCTCACAAAGCCTTGAAATATTCACCATGTGCTTTTCTTGTGTGTTTACCGATTTGCCTTCAAGTTAGAGAATTTTACACTAGTTGGCATCTGTAAACGTTCTCCATTTAGTCAGCTCTTAGGGACACTAGTTTGATTGCTGTGTTAATCTTCATAATAGAAATCATGTTGTAGACTGTTTAGAGAGTAGTTTAAAGGAATCTTAGAGTAACATTACTAAAATCCATAGTTTTTAACTTATTAAGCTGAAAGTCGAATCAGTCGTGCATTGTGTATAAAGCACTAATTCTATAAAATTTAATTTTCACAGTGTTATCAGATATTAGGTTATATTCATTAACGATTAATCTGGTAGTTCTATTATCGATTCTACGCTTCATTTAACTTAATATATGAAATCTTAAAAATGTCCCTTATGTACAATCCTAGTGTATAAATATGTTCAAAAAATGTTAAAAATCTAAATATTTTTTAAATTTTATAAAAACATTTGAATGATTTTAAAAATATGTCATGAGTTTTGGTTTTTGATAATTAAAATATTAAAATATTACATACTGAAGAATTTGAAATGAATGTTATAGATTCAAAACTAATACCAAAATTTGATAAGATCCTGTAATAAAACAAATGAGAATTGTTTGCAAAAAAAAAAAAAATTATCCAAACTTCAAATACTGGCTGCTCTTTCCCCCTTTTTGGTGTTTTTTTCATGCAACGAGAAAACGTCGAAAAAGTGCTGATATTTTTGCAAGATTTTTGTCATTTCACATGTGGGTACCTCAAGTACAAAATTTACATATTTTACAATTCGGAAATGTTTCAATTATGATATTTTATTATATTTTAAGTTATAATGCTTATTAACGATTGTATCTATAAATTATTTCAGGTGTTGAAGAGTTTATTATTGAAATTAAAAATGACTCTTATATAACGTCCTATGGTATGAAAAGTGTTATAATGTTTTTTCATTGCTTCTGGTGCTTAGAAATAAAATATTAATATATTTTTAAATTAATTTGTAAAATTAATGTTATGTGGATCACATCAATTGTCTCATATGGCAAAATTTCATATGCTAATTTTTTGAGCTTAAATTTTCATAATGAAAATATTTTTAAAAATTAAATATTATAAAGTAAATTGTTCGTTCTGTGTTTGCTAAAACTTAAAATCCTTTTGGTTAATAAGTGGAGCTTTTGCCTCGACATATATTTGGGATATGTGTGTGTGTTTCTACAAATAGTGCTAGATTAAGATAATATTTTTATTCAAAATTCTAATACAAGTATTAACATTTTTTGGTAATTTCACAATATGCAAATGAATATAAACTGGCGGAAACTTTGAGGCAGAATGTAATTTAACAGAATCTTTTTTTTTTTCCTTGTCTTGAATCTAGATGTAAGATTTCTCTTTGAAAGCATCTTTGGTGTGAAAAAATAGCGCTTAAATGTCAATAATAATGAAAGAACAAAGTTAGTAAGTTAGGATTATAAATATTTTATATTTGAGAAAAAAAATAAATATAAAATGTAATCTTAGTTTTCCGCTCATAATTTAGTAACATTCTTAATGTAATCATTTGTGTTCTTTCATGTTTTTTGTCTTTTGCATTACAGACGGCTATCTGTTGGAGGATACACTTCACGCCCCGACATCGTCATCCTCCTCAGCCGACGACGGCGAAGGAGATTTATTACACCAGTCCGTACCGTTGCCCGTGTTTCTGGAGGAACCTACCGACTCCTATGTTATCAAGAATAAACCGGCGACTCTTTCCTGCCGTGCGGCACATGCGTTGCAAGTTTACTTCCGGTGTAATGGCGCCCGTAAATCTTCGACCGCGAATTCGGCGGGAGCCATGCAACAGGATTTCGTGGACCCCCAGACGGGAGTGAGGAACGTAGAGGCATCCATCAACATCACACGCAACGAAGTGGAGGAATATTTCGGCAAGGACAAATTCAAGTGCGAGTGCATCGCCTGGTCCAGTAGAGGTCAGATCAGAAGTCAGCCAGCTGCCGTGGATGTTGCCTGTAAGTTTAATACTTTTCTCTTCTTCTTCTGCTTTTTAAATGCTTGCATTTTATATTTGGTTATCATTTCTCTACCTTAAAGAGCAAACAACTAAAAATTAGGTAATTTTTTATCATTACATTCGAGTCTAGGACCCTCGCTTACAGGCTGTTTGGCTTATGTTGAAACATGACTGCTTCTACCTGAGCTGTCTATGACGAGGGTGTGCTAATGACGGCCAAAGGGGCTAAGAAGCACTATCAATCATCCTGCACTGCATGTGACAATTGTGCATGTAATACTGTTGTGATCAGTTGCACCTTTGTGATATGTTTAGCCATGCCCATTTCTATGGCTTTCGTATTGTTACAAGCGTGTGTTGGGGAACGAGATGCAATCAGATGCAAGAGAAAATTGTATGTAGGGTGCACGCGTTCTTTAATGTTTTTGAAATCAAGCAACTAAGAATTACCTATTTCGTACGGAATGTAGTGCTATCTCACTCTACTTTTAATGTTTCAAATAAAAGTAACTGCACTGAAGGTGATGAATTTTGAATGATTTGATATAGGAAATATCCTCAGCATAAATCTCATAGCAAATGGTGAGCTGAACTATAATGTTCCTCTAACAAAAGCATCATCAGCTGAGTACTGTTGCAGCTTTCATAAGGTAAAAGAAGAATATTTTAACATTTCAAATTCACTAATTTGAAATGTTATCACCTAGTTTCCTTCAGAAATTGTTTGTATGAGTAATAATATAGAAATTGTCAGAAAACAGAAATAACCTAAGTTAATTTGTTTTAAATTTATATATTTTAACGCAACATTAATTATTATTTTTGGGAAAGTGTAGTTACCGAGGTCACTATGCATTGTTTATAATTGAGTAGTGTTTAAACGCCCGTTTTTACTATTGAAGTACCACAGACGTTATTGTATATAAGAAATGTTCTTTAAACTCGTGAAGGAGCAATTTTTCTTCATGATAACGCTGGTCCAAACTACATCAATCGTCTACAGGGATTATCTTTTCAAATTCAGTTGGGATATATTCCATCATTTAGCATATAACATAGATTTTTAAGAGTATAACATTTGAATTCTCTTTGGGAAAACGAGTCACAAAAATTATAAGTAAATTAAAAGTAAAGGTGCAATAATGTTACAGCAACGTTTACAAAGACTACGTTGCTTTCAATGCAAGGACAGGTATTATTCACATTCCCTTTAGAGGCAGAGGAAAGTAAAGTGTTTATTTTTATCTTTTTCTCGTGATGAATGAGTCCCGTGCATAAGTCGTACGAATGCTCTTTAATATTTGTAGTTTACGTGACATATAGGTCTAAAACTTTGACAAGGACATTCGTGAATTTGAAAATATCTTCGATTACATTCCAAGATTTTATAGTTAGCATCTACGGCTTTTTTAATATGTACATATGCAGATGGATTTGGAATAGTCACAAACTTTGATTTATCTTATTTAATTCATATAGAACCAAATTATGAGCAATTTGAATTTAAAAAATGTTGGCAGCACTGAATCGATTGGATGCTGAAAAAAAAAACTTATTAAAGTTTTAAAATTAAATGCAGATATAGGGTTTTATTAGGAAATTCGAAGTAAGATCGCTCCTTGAGCGTGCACGTAGCCCAGACTACGGCGAGTCAGATAATGCAGTACTGATACAAAGAGGAGAAAGGATCCATCGTAAATTGTTGGTGCCGTGAGGAAGTGTTCTCGGCCGTACCGTAAAGCGGAAATTTTGCACTCAGATTTACTGCAAAGAGTGGTGTACAAGATTTGGTGACGTGGGAAGCAAATAGGAGCCCTGTCCCTTCTTAGCACATCTGCTGTGATCGCGAATATTCAAGTACGGATGCTCAGAAGTGTTCCCTAGGTTAATACGCAAATTACTGATGCAACAGATACAATGCTCACTTTGTTTACTAGGCGGGACCGATTTTTCGTGTTACTTTTTATTTTCCTCACTTGTTTAATAAACCAGTGGCACAACTTTTAAGATGTATAGAATATAATGAAGACAATATAAGCAATTAAAGTTACCTCTTGCTTTTGTTTTGAAAAGCTCTGTATTACTAAACACTGTAAAAAAAACAAGTGGAACAAGTTTACATGTGAGTGGAAAATGACAAGGTAGCAGAAATATCGATAGCCTGGTAAGGCAGCTTCTAAAGTGAATAATTCGATATGGGTGAGCAAGAAGAAGAGAAGAAAACATTAAATAATTAATTTGTTATGTTTATACATTTATGCTCATGAAACTTTGTAGATCTACCCCCTCCTTTTGTGCTATGCAAACCCTCAATACCTAATGGTTACCTCTTAAGAGTGCAAGTATGTATTTTACCTTTCCTTTCATTAGCGTCATATTGCAAGAGCATGCATTGTTATTCATGTACAGTTAACAAGTTTGCAGAATGTTTTATCTTTTCGTTTTCTTCTCGGTTGATCTTTACGTAAATTCAGCAGTGTATCGTATAAGCTGTCAGTCGAAGTAACGTTATTCATTAACGCAGAATGGGCGTGCAAGAAGACCGACGGTAGTTCACTCATTAACCATGCGTGTTGCCTGGGTGGGCATAATAACAGGTACAGCGTTCTCTTGAGGCGATAAGATGAAGTAACTTGAGGTTTAATAGGTTCATTACACAAGGCGCGCGTTAACAAGCTGAAACTTCCATTTCCCACAAGATGCCCTTATGAACCGAGAGAAAAACATGCAATTATACAGCACATATTCTGAATCAGATAAAGATGAGTTTAATGTATTCCTTTGATTATCTCTGGTTTTATGATCGTTAAGACAGTAACTGTGGAAGGAACTAATTGAGGTTAGAGTTGCTTTTACTGCATTTATTCACTTCATTTTGCTTTTCTCATGGTTTTCTTTCCCTTCCCCCTTTATACCTTGACTTCATTACATTTATTTTTAAATACCATATTTCAGTGAACAGATATTTCGGACTCTTTTATTAGATATAAAAAACGAGTAAATAATGTAACACTATCCACCTCTTCACTACTTGCCAAATCATGTCAGGGCCGATTCACACAAAATCGAACACCAAGGGAAACTTACAAGTTAAAAAAGAAATTATTCTTTCACACTAGCCGTGTGCAAAAATTTGAAATGAAGAATCATCCTTGAAAAAGTCCGGGTCACAGTCGGGATTCAAACCACAGGTCTTCAGTTCTCCGTGCTGACGCTCTAACCAACTGAGCTCGAAGTATGGAAACACGAACATCTGTCATCTGATTCTACGAGGAATAAGACAGAAGTCATGTCAACAATTTATCTTTTTCTTACGAACAAGAGACAATACGATTGAACGTGTATGGAATGTACTTTCGAATGAAGCCACCAGATGGATATGTGAGCAGAGTTGCGTGTCTCAGCACAGGCCGAAATTCAGTTGGTGAGTGATAGTGATAAGGAATGGAGGTAACGTATGTATGTAAAAATAGCGTTTATCCGCGGGAGGAATGCACGAGAATGCCACATAGAGCTACGGGAAGCTCTGGGTGCGCATACCATGTCCTATCGAACAGTGACGAGGTGAGACTACTATGTTAACTAGGTTACCCTGATCTGTGACGTAGTTCAACCCTAGATGACAAAAGCTTTAAAAATGACTCTAAACGAGTAAAATGAGAACAGCTCAGGGCAGCCTAACCTAGTTTTCACTCAATGAAGCAATGTAACCATTAAGGGGGGCTTCTCATTAACCATTTGTACCCAGGAGTCTATCCTATCATATTTCTTTTACTGTATAATCATTATAATCGTTTTTATACTCATTTCTAGGACTATGTATGGTAAGTTTTGATTTGAAAGGATAAGATTAAAAATTAACTTTTAAATCAATTAGAGTTTATTGTGAGCTCTAGGTTCTGAGTATATCATCCCTGATGATGAGAGTCATGTTGGCTTTCGAAATATTGGAGACATATCTTACACTTACCCGGCTGATCTCCAGAGAAGATTTTTACATATAAGTCAACAATAAATAAATAAAATCTCTACACACCACCAGGGTAGGCCACCATGGTACCTGTTCCCTAAACCAGGGCGTTCATAACAAAGTTCCTATTTATTATTATTATTATTATTATTATTATTATTGTTGTTGTTGTTGTTACCAAATTACACAATAATCTCTTCATTATTTTACAATTTCCCTAATATCTAGAATAAAATAATATAAGTTAATAAAATAACTTAAAATTAATTAAATTAAACCAAAACATGAATGTACTAAACTGCTTCAAAATTTAATATCCCCAAATCTAAAAAATCAACAAAAATTACTGAAAGCCAGTGAGAATTATAGCTGGTAGCCAGCTATTCTATCTTAATTTTATTACACTACTACACTACTAAGCCCTATAGAACTTCAACAATGAATATTAATTGCCGAATTGTCACAGCTGCCTCTAGGAAATGTCGAAAATCAGCTTCTAAAATATCACGCTGAATAATAGTAAAGCACAAAGGCCTCTCTTTAAGCATTGCATGAATGGCATTAAGAAAAAGTAATTTCGAATTACCTGTCTTAAAATACAATATACAATATCTTCTTAGATGTAATTACAAGGGTTACATAAAAGATGGGGCTATTGCAAATGTTTTTATACATTTAAAAGAATAAAATAGTTATTGTCAAGCCTGAAAGACCCCATTCATTCAATCATCCTAGGGAAATAACATGCACCCTTTAACTTTCTTATCAAGTAATGTAATTAATTATAATGCACTATACAAATACTAATTTTTAATAAAAGATACTGCCTGTATTCTTAATAGCGTTTGCAGAGCGCCGTCGGTTAGAAGCAATTGACATTTGTAGAGTCTGTCTTTATGCATGGTGTGAACGATTTCTTGAGATAGTTATATAAAAAATTAGAACCAGTAACTAAATAGGAATGTTTAAAATCTCACACAGATATGTTCTTGGAGTGCAGTTCTATGTCCTTACACTTTCACACTCCATACAAACACGTTCCTTGTTTCGCGAACCCTCGCCTCGGTCTTCCCGGGTGCTACATCTTTTATATTCCCGGGAGTTATTTTGCATGTAGCCACGCATAGCTTTGCCGCAGGGAAGCCAAATTGTACACGGCTCTGAGGAGCTCTGTTGCTCCCTCACAAACGTAGAGAAATGCTAAGAATTGCACTAACCTTACTACAAACATATTTTACTTAACTTGAAGCATCTTTGTTTTACAATGAGATAAGCAGTGTTGAATATCGCGATTAGAAATTTTTGTGTATGTTGCTTGAATATTATGTTATGCATATAACACTGCAAAATAGCCCTTTAAATATGTTTCATAATCTAACGTTTATTTAGAAATGAAGTATAAAAATTGTGTTTTTAAAGTAATTATAATACAATAGTATTAACCCTAAAATGGTCACACTCATAATTTTTTTTAACTATACAGCAGTATTGCATATTTAAGCGAACTGTAAATAGTAATAAATAAGTAATTTTTTTAAAAAAATGTTGCTTAGTTAATAGCAGAAATAATGTTTTATGTGTTAATATTTAGAATATACTACCAATGTATTTACAGTTTTAAATTATTAACAAATCACTCCTATATGTTTTAATAAAATTAAATGCCCTTTACGAGTATAAACATGCTGTGAGTCATGATATTCTTATAAATAAATAATAGACATACGAAGGACAACAATAGAAAAAACAACTAAATATTTAGAGCGTGCTTGGTTCTTCCTCAGCATACAGCAGGAAGTAAGCAAAGCCGCTCAGAACTGGCCGACTAAGGTGGCAATGTCAGTCTAACACAGAACATGAAACTGTAGGACATAAACTGCATAAAACAAAATAAAAACATCTGAAACAAGTTGTATATGGAAAGAACAAATGGCAAAAAATGACAAAAAAAAAAACAAAAAACAAAAGATGCATCATAAACCGATAAGACAAAGCTTTATGGAAAAATCTTTCCCTCAAAGCCCTTCCAGAAGCTGAGAAAGGCAGAGCATCGAGAGAGATAGTGAGAAGCATTCTAAAAGTACATGGCTGTACAACCTGTAAAATTTTACTATGCGTTTGTGATTATCCTTTCTTAGGAAGACAACTTGGAAATCAAGCCAATATAAAAGACTTAAGAAAGTTACTATTATGAGTTATATAAAGTTCTTTGAAGCGGAGTTAGTAAAATAAGAGATTTTAAAATCTCGGTTAAGATTCGGGCTTCTATATGAAGAACTTGGGGAAAATAATCGAACAAATTTTACATTTAACTCGATGGCAAGGATATAAGCCCAATGCAAATTGGAACTTGAAAAGTTTTTGTTGTTGCTGCTGTATCTTGTGTGTGTGACACTTATCTATATGAATACAGTTTAAATCCTGTATTCAATAGTTTATATCTATACTGGTCCTTGCAAAAGCATGTATGCTTATTTAGTTACACTATATCTGGAATATAAATCTCTAGTGGCAGAGAGAATCTAAATTAGTTACAAAAAGGGACTTGATATATAACTACAATAATAGTGTACTTATAGTACAAACACATATGGTCAGAAAAATCCATTTATTGCAGTCGTTACAGTTTTGTTTCTGCTCTTACCATTGTTTACTTTATCTCTTGAATCTTCATTATTGTTTCAGCAACCGTGTTTTCTTCTTTTCCCTTTATTATTAATACTATTGCTGTAATGATAAAGGGTAGTAAGAAATGTGGGGTTAACAATCGGTTTAAAGTGGCATTAGAAATAAAGATTGTGACTTCAAATGTTGGATTAAGATGATGATTTTTAAATCTTTTTTTTTTTATCTAATTTTTAAATTATCTTTCTTGGTTTCTTCCTCCTCTTCTATTTATTTTACTCATTGCTGTTACTGATTGGGTCATCAGATCCTCGAGATAATGCACCAGAAAAATAGCTACAAAGTACACTTACACCAATAAAATGTAACAAAGATTCCAAATAAATGACGCAAACAATAGTCATACAGGTCAAGAAACATTAAATGTAACATAAACAGCTAACACGAGTTAAGAAACGGTTATAACTAAAAAATAAGCTACAAGGACAACAATGGCAAAAAAGTTAAAAGTGGAAATCTATTGTCATCCAAGCAGCCCCTGGGGAATTAAATACCAGGCTCTAGTTATGTACCTCAAATCTGTTGTTGATTTGGTTTATTTACGAACGCTCTTTAACATCTCTGATCATCAGCGTCCCATTCAATTCAGGGCGTGAAACGGCCGACAAATTTTGCTCAGAGGCCTCTTCTTTCAGACTTGATGTTCTTTTACGTGCCGTAAATCTACGACACGGGATCCACGGCTTTATTTCCCTTCCGAAGGAAGTCATATTTAGGATTTTTACGCCCAAATATCCATCGACTCTGGCGGTTTGAATCCCCGATCTTGGGTTTAGGAGGTAAATATGGTTAGCACTACACCACCAGAACCTACAAAAATGAAATAGTGCGACAGATATGCTCACAACTCCAGAACCGTTATTTTCTTTTAAAAATGTCATTCTCAAGAGGCATAAGAGTTCTGGAGAGGATGTTAAATTACGGGTTTTAGCGTTAAAGCCCATTATGATGATGCGGCTGAGAGCGGCATCAAAGCCTCTCGGAAAGCTTTTCTGCAAGCACGATTTTCGCTTTGTTGCCGTGGTAACCGATGTATATTAACAGGTGCTTTTTAGGGTGAAAAACAGAGTGTAACAGCCATGACCGTCATGTCTACAGCAGTCTGAACACATTGATTTGAGGTCTGGGCGGGAATATGAATGCGCGAGAATAGTAGAAAATATATCTCGGCCATCGAAACATTGTACTTGACAGTTAATGTGCGTCCATGTGATATTGCGGTTGCGACGTTGCAACAGCTCTGCTCAACTGCTTCTGATATTGCAGAATTTTCAATTTCACTATTAAACTATAGCAACTGTACGTAATAATGAATTATTTTGCTCTAGAGTTGTTTATAACCACAATTAAATCGCTGCATAGAAATATGCAGTAAAGAACAAACTTTGGACGGCGAGAGATCTACTATATAGACCTTTGTTCACGAATTTAAGTAGGAAAAAACTTCCAGCCATTACAGTATGTGACTTCTCTTGGAGCATTTTGCATCCATGTAGCACATCGACGCAAAGGATCCATTATCCTTCCGTAAATCATTGTAAGAGACATCTTCTAACTACTACAAATTAACCAGTTCAAATAATCACAGTAACTACAAGCATGTGATAGAAATCAGCTGCACATACATTAAGAAAAACCGGCAACAGGACGGCTTTCAAACTGACTGACCGATAATGCTATTTTTTAATTGGTTCAGAATGTACAACGGGTAGTCCTAATGAAATTGATTGACGGCTTTAACTTCAAATATTCAGGTGCAAGAATCCTAAGTATTAACCAATGAGTTAAAGATTGGTATTTTCCTTGATATACTTGGATCCCTGCGAATACCGGTAGAGTTCCCGTATAATAATAATATACAATTCCTGCAATAAAATGTAAATAGAAAGCAAACTGAAGGTATAAGACTATAGAAAATGTATAAAAACACTGTGGCACACCTCATCGTCGATGTAAATACTCGCCCAGCCTACGCAAGAGTGTAACTCAGTCGAGAAATGATGCAAGAGCAATAAACGGTGCTTATGTTGTCCACAATTTCACTCGTGACTTACAGCAGACAGGCAGTTAATGAGGTGACCTGACGAAGGGTCTATCAATTACACACCTTTCTGCACTCCTGACAAAGGAGAACTTTCCATCGGAGAGATTTCTTTTGTTCTCCCATATATTCCTTGTGCGCCAGTCCCAAAATAAAAACAAAAAAAAATGGTTCTAAGGAGGGGCAGATATAAAAAGAAGCGAAGAAAGTGGGAAAAAAGAAGAAAAAAAGAAAAAGAAAAAAAGCAAAGAAAAATGTTTGTATTTGTACAAGCTCTGATCGATTTGCTTTTCACTTGGTAGGCGGTCTTTCTTTTCTTTTGTGCTGAGTCCGTTGTTAGGAAGGAAGTAAGTAAGGTTAAAAGGGTTAGAACTTGTCTACTGTCTGTGCTCCCTGTAAACCATATGGTACGTACTGCGTCATGGATGGGTGAAAAAACTGGCACAGGTATAAAAATACATCTAGCTGTAACGCCTGAACATACCGCTACCCTCATAGCATCGTTCGTTTCTCGACTGGGTTTCAGCTATTCCTCCAATATGTTCGGAGTAACTTGCCATTTGCAATCGTAGCTTTCATGGCTGAAATATTGTCTATAAGGGTATCCGACAGTGTCTTTTTATTAGGCTTTGACCCTTAAGTGTACTTGGATATATAGTGGCATACACAGGATGGTAAAACTTGAAATTTTTCTGTTAGCATGTTTCTCCATGAAAGGGAAAAGTAATACACTTTTAAAGATAAGCATTTCCTCAAAAAGTCGTTAGTAAATTTAAACTCTTTAGTTCTATCTGATTTCTATCTATATGGTTTACATGCCCTTTCTAAATGTAAGAGGATCTATAAAATAATACAAATGATTTTCTTTCTTCTTTTTTTTCTGATTAAGTAGATTTAACATAAAAAAGGTTGTAGTGTCTTTAGTACAGAAATAAGGAGGTAAAATTCCTTCTATCAAGATTTTGTTTATATTAAATGAACAATTTCAGTAGTAACAATGTGAAAAGAGGAAATAAAAGAGTTACTGTTTATTATTTTCACTGCTTATAAAATGATGTTCTGATTTATTCATTTTTTGCAAAATTTTCTTGAAATGTATTTAGTTTTTCTTCATTTTAAGATCCAATAAAATAAATATCATAATTTACAATTATTTAGAGGCAAATTGCTAATTGCTTTAACATTTTTCAATGTTCTCGTTTTTCATTTAGATGTAAAATAAGCATTAAATATTAGTTCCTGTGTAGTTACTACACATCTACTGTTGTCACATTTCTTATTCCGCTGTTTCCCAAGGCCAAGACACGTTACCTACTTCTTTGTACTCGTTACGTTTCCACTTCGTTTTGCTAGGCCAGTGAATTAAAGTTCTTCCTGAGTATTTTATATTACACCGAACGGGGTGACTCGGGCAATAATGCTTGACACTCGCTTTCGGGAGGTTCCCGGGTCAGTTTCCGTTGGGCCAGTCATCTTTACCTCGTGGTTTCAGCTGGTCACTTGGGCAAATACTGGGATGGATATTTATTTGCATTCCACGAACTATCCACTGTCCCATTTCGTATTAATTCATACTGAAAATGTCAGAGCGAAGTGGGCTGGCGCGGTGTTATGGTTACTTGCGCTATGCAAGGAATTGAACATTACGAGGACTTTGAAACCTCGGGGGCTCCATCGGCGTTGGAGTTTTTAACATGTTAGAGACTCCATCACCGTCCATAGATTCTGGCTGCCCGGTGTAATATTCTTCTTCAATTCTTTTTCAAGTACCAGTTCTTATATCTTCATTTACTGCACTCTTAATCATTTCCCCAAAAATGCATTTAGCATCTGTTCATATAACAATATCGATTGGGTTATTTTTCAGTAACAGATCTTTCATGTTCACTTACATGGTGATATTATATACTTTCCATCCTCATATGGTAGCATAGAAAAGATTTTATATTTTATAAATTAATTATTACTATAATCTGCTTAGATCTTCAGAAGAGTCAATTGACCATTAAAAATATTTAAGAAGATCTTGTTATTACATGATACACTTAAGTTTGTGCATTAAATTTGGATAAAAATCAAGTTGTTCCTCCGCAGAGGTAACGCACTCGTATATAAATGGAATCGGATGGAATTAGAGCCATCTAATTATCTGATGACTGACGCAGCGGCAGTGCACTGCAAGGTCGGAACCCATGCTCAATCAGGTTACGCTAGAGTGGGTGGTAGAAACGCTATTGAAGTTTAATAATTCCTGTTGTACTCATGACATTCAAGAGATGCCAAAACTGTCCGCCTTAAATTTTCTACATTTCTGCTATCTACCCATCACCTTTCATATTTCTCTTTGAAGAATTAAACTGATGTCTTGACGAATGTCACTCTTTAGTTCGTTTAAAATGCCTGGATGCCTACTAACTTAGGAATTTCATTACAACTTGGAGCTCGTTCTTCTCAGAATTTCTCTGCAAAGCTCTCTTGACAATTCTAGTAGACTTGGAACGGACACACTAACACTCATTGTGGAATAGAATTATTAGGCCTAGTATTTACAATTTAATATTCTTAGCAGACTTTACTATGAAATTATAATATGCTATTTCTTTAACTGCTCAAACGACGCACTGGCATGAGACTCAAGGGCATATAGCAATTCGGGAAATCGAGCCCGCCTGACAGTCTCATATTGTCTCTATTGTTTTATCGTCTTTTATTTTTTTAGTTGGTAGTTATTCATTCATTATTGGATTTTTATTATTATCAAGTGGGTATTTTGTTTCTTTCCTTCAGTATTCCAATTTTTTTATTTTTTTATTTAGGGTTAAAAGTTTTTTTTAATTAAAGTTGTTATTATTAAGTAAAAGGTAGAAGGATTAAGTGAAGATTAATAAGGGATTCAACCCTCTTTTATGATTTAAAGACATAACTCTACTGGGGATAATAAGCCTTGTGTTAGGAGTACAGTTATATTTTCCGTGATTTTAGACCAAGTCATCTGATATTGGAATAGTTCAAACTATTTTAATCAGCATCTATGCGCAATTAAACTGCCATTATAAACACACCTACTTTTTTAAGATTTATGGATAGGATAGTGAATATAAAGATATTGAAGATAAAAATATCTTTTCAGAAAACAAAATGTTTTAGTACATATTAATTAAACACTTAAAATGCTTTTGTATAGTAATTTATTATAACGCTTTTTAAATGTTTATTTAGCATTTTATGGAGTTTTTATGCATTTAATGCCTGTACTGAAATTTATTTGTATAAGTTCATATTTCAATGTTTATGACGATATTTGTATACCTTATTAATTGTCATAATATACTGCATATATATTGTAAAAAATATTTTACCCCAGGACGATTTGTTCTGTTCACACTATATCTCGCAACTGCACCTTCAGTTATTTTGCCTTGCCGTATTTTACACGTAAGGCGAAGAAACATGCTCTCTATGCATCTAACTCGTATTTAATGTGATCATATGCTGGTCACGAGTTATCACCTTCCTTGAATTCATGGCTTACTCTGTAAATGCCAAACATATTATTTATTAGTGAACAGAAAGAAGTTTGTTGTGTTGTTTCGGGTTAGAGGAAACTCGGCAGAGAGAGGCGTGACTGTTATGGAGGATGAAGCTCTTGGAAGGGGAAGCTGAGCGATGAGAGGATCACATCTCTCTGCCTGCGCTGAAAAATGGTGGTCCAGCCCCCGCATATGTTTACATGTGGTGGCGAGAGTTAGCTGTGAGCGGAATTCCAAAACTTCAGCTACTTGAGATGATATAGTAGAGCCTCAGACACTCGCCCGAATATGAAAGATGCGCTTGAGAGTCCCTGACACTTGAAGGAAAACGGTTATGTACATGACAGACAGGAAGAGTAGGCAAATTAGTGAGTTGAAACAGAAGCGCGCCGTACATGGCAATGAAATAATCGTTCAGTTACTCAAAACTTGCTTCAGTATCTGATCTTTTAGCTGAAACTCGCTGTAATACATTATCACTTACTAGAGGGCGCAAGGAGCAAACTTCTTGCTTTGCCAATATCGCAAGGTCATTTCAGTAACACGTCCATGTTATTCAAAACACCGAAAACCTTGATTGAACAGGTGTCAATCTGAAGTAAAGGGAAAAAGTTTTACATTCCTTGAATATCTTACAGTTTTTACCTCTTTCTGAGTAAACGCTGCGTAATTTCGCATTTGCACTAAGTCGCTTTGAAGTGCGGAATAATAGACGAAATAACCTATGACCTATTGGTTGTTTCAGAAGTTTCGAATGGTTAAAGTATTATATGAGAATGAACAATATAAAAAAAAGCCTATCACCCTTTGACAAACAAATCAGTTTCAGCTCTTTATAATATAGGGGCGGGTATTAAGTATCGATTAATTTTTAGGAAATAATCGTTTGTTGTAAATGAAATTTATATGACATGTAGATATACTATGTACATACTTTGCAAAATAAATGAGTTATCCCCAAGGCTCTACGTATCAGGAGACGCTGGTAAACTCTGCATTCACCTGCGCATGCAGCCACTAGCGCACTGCAACGGGCTCTTTACCTGTAAACGGCCACAATTATAATCATCTGGAAAGAGAAAATTAGGGTAGAGTAGCAGGGGCCGAGCGGTTTAGAAGGCATTGCTCTTCTGTGTAAGCTACTGGGTTTCAATCCCACACATTTATTATTATTTTTCTTATTGGTTTGTAAGTGTATTTGTATAACATTATGTTGTCGTAATATCTTATGTTTTAACGTATCATTTGAGTTTTATGGCATTACTTATGCATACACACTCAAAATCATCACAAACCAACGTATTCTTTACAAATAAAGAAATACACGAACATAAACATTTATCTTCTAAAGTAAAACACATAGAAATAAACACAAATTAATATCAGATATATGAACCCTCAGGCTGTATAACCGCCCTCAATCTTAGGGTCATAGATGATGTCAGATTTGTACAGTAGTGTGGACGAGCGGCTACAACATCCCAGACTTCTTGAATTTGCGCCCATCTTTTGTCCTTCTTGCATGTGCAGGGAATGCTTCGCCAGCATATTGCATTTAGATAGAAGAAATACTGTTAAAGCTTGCTACGTATAGGGAACAATATTAGAAAACTAATTTGTCCTAATATGTTATAAGGATTTATTAAAAAAGTGCTTCATGCCGGGACGCGAAACCGTGCTCTCAACCACAACATCGCTGCACGCTCTGCCACAGAGCTAACAGAATACACACATACTAGATAGCGTCTTTAATGCATGCCATGTAACACAATTGCTCAGTAACTACGCAGCCTTGCTGATTACCTTGAACAACGTGGTAATGAGTAGAACTTATAAGAATTTTGCGTTCAAGAGATGACTCATTTTTTATATTAAAGGGTGATACATGCGATTTCTTGTTACTTTATTTCGACATGGTCACGATACATTTCAAAGTATATCATAAAGTTCTGAATTTTTTCTCTCCAAATTATCGCTATTATCAGTGCGCGTTTGACATGTAGTTGCACTGCAGTTTACTCGGAAATTTCGAATGGCATTGACTTTCAAAGAGATGAACGCCCCCTCATTTGCGTTAAATGTGAAGAAATACTTCACCCGAAGATTTTACAACAGATGGATAGATGGACTTGACGCTCTTAAACATTTTATCAACACGAGTGTACGAAATTAAGGTAAGGTATTTTCAGAACCTGAAGAATCGTATTCGAGAACCATATGCAACTATTTCAGGTAACATGCATAAAACATCTTTTGGATTGCATTAGAATGTTGAGCAAAACTGTTTAAAACGGAAGAAACAATGTTAAAATAAAATAACAAGTACATGCCATATAAAAGTTATTTATGACAAAGTATAATTAATGAAAGTGAATGGAAAATTTATATCACACAGAGCTCTGGTTTCTGACTTAGTTTGATGGACATTTTTTGTTTGTTTTGTTTAATGTTGGTTAACGCCCTTTTTTTTACTACTGAGGCACCGCAGGCTGTGGACACTGATTATAAATGAGATGAAATGATAAAGTGGGAAAGGATTTTTTTAGGGAAGGAAACATTCCAAACCTAAGTTTAGGGTACCAACCCGGCATTTGCCAATTATGAGGACTGAGAAAAACCTGAAAAAAAAAAACCTCAGTCAGGGAGGACGGTTCTGGGATTCGAACTCTAGACCTCCCTCTCACGAGTCCCGCCTTAACGACCTCTGCCACCCTTGGCGGTTGATGACAAGTTGAAATGCACAATAAGAGAGGTGGTAGAAGTATGGCTGAGGAATAAAAGTCATTTATAGTATCATACGATTTACATTCTCATTCCTTTACTCTAGCTGTGAAATTGATCACGTATTATCAACAGGAAAATACAGAAGCTTAGTAGTAATTATTAAGGCTAATTCAAAATAACGCGCCTCTGAAATATTTCACTTTTTATTTGCACTTCCCAGTGTTTATTTCGATGATAGGTTAAACTCTTTAATCTCTAGATCCTTTCTCATTTTGTTCATCCTTTAAAACTCTCTTCCTCGGGCGTTGGAAAGTTTTTCAGAGCACGTCATAAAGTATGCATGTTTTGTGTTACCTACCTTATATTAAGGCCTTTAATATTTTAATGCCTCTCTGTTGGCATAATTAAGGCAGTTTTAGCCAAAGCGCTGCCCTTAGGCGATTTTTTTTTTCCGTTAAAAGCTTTTGCAAAGGTGGCGCAAGTTAATTGCTCTGTAGCCTTCAAGATGTAAAGAATTGTGAGATACATCGATAAGCTTGTTATGTAACACCAACGAAATTGACTGTAAATAAAAATGCATGGCAACTCACAAAAGTAATGCTCTGTTTACTGCGTATTTTACTGAAAATTTTTCGGTTTTCACAATATTTCAACGGTGGAAATCGTTTCCCAAGGTATTAAAGTTATCTCGTCACGAGTGATAATAATCTGAAATGTTTATAAACCATAATTGCTTTTGTTTATTTGTATATTGGATGACAAATGTACTCTTTACTTAAATTTCTCTAGCAATTTGTTTAACTGTGCAGTTGTTGAAGTATACAATTTTATTATTAATTTCTTAATATTTTGTTAAAGTGTGTAGTGTACTGTAAAATGACGAACTGTTATGTATAGATGCAATTAGACACTCCATTCCATCTCTTACCTTTTTGAATTGTAAGGTTTACAATGGGAGATTACTATATCGTAGTAACAAAGTATTAGGTTTTCAAAGCTTCAAAATATATTGATAATTTCTTTGGGAACATTTGAAGATGAAATACAGCCTTTGGGGTTTGAATGAATTGAATTGTTAGGAACTTAGGAGGATACTTCGATAATAAAGCTGTCCGTTTGTGCCTACGCGCCCATAGGGAGCACCTACTGAGGTGAGACACCGGAGGGTGAGGCACGTCTTTAACATTATTTCCAGATAGAGCACCTCCAAGCCTGCGGAAGCCCCCATCCAACGAATTTGAGACCCTCAGAAGGGCCGCTTCCAGGCAAGCCACCGTCATGCCGCACTAGCACACTTTGTCCTGGTATTTTCAACCCTGTAACAGAACCAACAGAATTAAATAATATGAAATGGGAGAGCAGAATATTCTTGAAATATATTGTCTCCTTCCAGAATTTTCTTGAGCGACCAGAGGAAATCACAGAAAAAAAAAAAAAGCTTAAGTTCAAGATGGCCGACTTAAAAGTATTTGAATCCGGTACCTCCCGAATGCAAGTTCCAAGCGTTAAAAGATAAATATAAAGATATATATAAAGATTGTGGCCCTAACTAATGGGGGATCTGGTTTTTTCCTAACGTAGTGAGCTATTCCACGCTAGTTGTTCGTATGCTGTTCAAGATACTCTGTTTGGTTTGTTCTTTTGCTACGCCATTTCTCACTTTACTATTTATTCACTGCACTATTTGCTTCTCGAAATATTTATATTTTTCTCTTCCTCTTACTACTCTTGGCCATGTTCCTTGAAGAGATCTGTTCATCTTCTTTTGGGTCTGCTATCCGGGGGTCCCATACGGAGATCTTGTAGATCCACCTTGTCCTGTATTCTTGCAACGTGGCCGCTAAGATTACCTGCAAGGAAAACAAAACAACTTCACTTACTAATTTTTGTCAAAACTATAAATTTCTCCAAAGTTCTTCGACAATTTTGATTTTGGTTGCTTACTCTGGCTTTGAACAAATGAAAACTCTCAAGCGATGTGCTTCTGTGGAGAGCAGCGAGAAGATTGGATAGGTATGCAGTGTTGCCATACACCTATTCTATAAGCGGCGTGTGGCAAAATGATTCTGTTGCATTCCAGTGTTCATGAACGATTTGTTTCAGGAAGTGCTTATTGCCCAAGTGAGTGAGAGAAAATGTCACGTAAACGGCTCAGGCGCAAAGGAAAGAAATATCGTTAAGCAGTCATCTATGAGGATAGTGAGGAGGGTTGGTCATATGAGAGCGAAAATCCTTCCCAAAATTGGAGCTCATGATGGATAAAATGCTAAACGAATATGGAATCCATGGGTCGAGTTAGGACAAGCACACATAGGATCCCAAAGCTGGACATAATAATAATAATAATAATAATAATAATAATAATAATAATAATAATAATAATAATAATAATAATTAAAATTAATCATTACTGGGCTATTATACCATGGTCGTTGATTTAAATGAAATCTAAAAACAAAAACTTTGGCTGGCTACTGTGGCTACCATCGTAGTGCACTGAGTGAAAGTTTTCTGGAGAGGTAAAGAAGGATAGAGCCGTTAGAAAGTGGAGGGGATAGGAATTCTAAGAGAACTGCAGTGCATTTGTTTGTTAATTGATAATGAATTTCATGTCTTCCTTATTTGAAAATGTTTTTCTTCTTTTTACACCTTTATGTTCTAAAAGGTAGAACTTGTATGCTAACATCAGAAGACTATATTCTTCACCTATGTAATTACACAAGAACCCGGGCTGTTGCAGCTACAATAATGTTCTTATTCCTTAGAAACTGGTTTTTCGTGACGTGAAATGTTTCTCGAGTTTCCCGTAATCTAGCATGTGTATAAGAACGCCGCTTTCGTGCAAGCAAGTAATATACTTCGGATCCACCCTGCATTGACGTCATATTGCGTGAGTAAGGATAGATTTAGGTGCTGAAGTGAGGAGCAAGGAAGGCAAGCAAACCGAAGGGGTGTAAGCCTTCCCCTTTACACACATACACACGCACATTCATACATATACCATAAGAAGAGCATGTACCTACAGGGTTCTCTTGCCGCATCGATTTCCTGCTCCAAGGTACGACTTTCATATTCATAATTTGCTCTCTCTCTCTTCTCTTCGACGCTGTAAAACGCATTGAAGTATTCGATGCTCGATATCCATGGAGCTAGCAAATTAATGACCTGCCAACGTTGATTGAAGATAAAATATTTACCTGGATTGGTAATAACCTTCCTTTCGAAGAATATTCACCTGTCTTTCCTCTTTAAATTTGCACTAAATTGTGGCCGTAAATTGTTCTACAGTTTTCCGTGATTACGAATATCTTTCACTTTTCTAACGAACTGTTAAATATTTAAATGTACAGTTACATACAAGAGTTTGACTCTCAAAAATAGGACCGCTATACCAGCAAGTGCCTGCGTTTGATCGCCGGAAAATTATGGCATACAGAGTGTGGGGTGGTATTCCAAGAATTAGTGCTCGTGTTTAGCGAAATGCGTTCACAGCATTAGACCGAGGTAGAACGAACACACAGACGTGAAGGATCCCAAAATCTCCTTTATTTTAGGAAATAGTTTCTACTCAAATTATACATAATTTTAACGGAAAAGAATATAATTTACAAAACAATCGTTCGCTTTACAAATTTCAAGAGTTCACCTCTCATTTATCCTATTTCGTTCACTACCCATAAAGAAAACAACATATTACTGCCAAACATCAGTACAATGACAATGGAAAGCAAAACATAATCGTAAATTTTGCCTTTGTAACACACAGCATTTCTCAGATGTCATTTTAGCTTATGATCAAAATTAGCATTCCTGGAAAGGCCAAGGTCGGCCGCAGCCATCGCTGCTTACTCTGCTTTAGTCACGTGGTAGTATTGAAGAAGGATAGGTTAGTATTTTATAACTCGACCACTCAAAACAAGTGGCTTTACTATGCCATGGTTCTTGTTAGGTAGTACATGATACCTCATCTATATGGCAATAGACGAATCATTGGTCAAGTGTGTGTCATTCAGCCGCCTCTATGTAGTCCACAATTGTAAACAAAGCAGTCAGAAGTAAAATACAAGCCTGTATTCATTTCAGCCAATTATAAATAAAAAAGGCGCTTCTTTACATTTCATATATGTACCTTTTACCTGAGCAATAGACTGCACTTTTTAAAAACGTTTGCGACGGATAGGTTTTGCAGTTGTTTTAGAACGGTATTATAGTCGCCTATGTTGAAAGTAGCAGTGTCCGTTGTCACGTTTACTAGCATTTTAGCACAGACCTTGACATAGCGTAGTTAAACAATTGAAACTACGGGAAGTATAGTCTGGCGATCAGAAGAAGGCGAGCGCGGACTGAAGTGTGAGGGGGGGAGGCTTGAGCGGTTTATCTGCACACGTATGAGTGTATGTAAGATACCCACGTCTCTCTCTCAAGACTCCTATCTTACAAGCCCGCTAGACTATGGGCCAGTATATGACAACACTTCTTTTTATCCGACTAAAGAGCGTGAACATAGTGAAAGGGTAGAAAATGTTTATGTAGCACATTCCTGTCGCTTGCCTTCCTCTCACCACCAGATACTATTGCATAAATACATGTTTCACAATGTAGCTAATATAATTCTTTCGTTTTTATATACTTTATTCGCCCCCACAGCCTCCCATTGAGCAATACATCTCTCACTAGAGTTGCCTGTGTCCGATCTACGTAGTATGCTGAACAAAACAAGGTATACATAACCCACAATCAATGGTTCGAGCCTCCTCACAAAGAAGAATATTGAGTTATTAAATAATTGCATTTTAAGGCCAGCCCCAGAATTTCCAAGACTACCAAAGAAGTCATGACAATATGAATGCATTTTGTAATAATTTACTCGTGTAAAAAAGCATACTCTGCACTTTTTTACCTAAGAAAACATTACAAAACGTTTTGAAAACATAGAATCAGAACTCAGAATACAAACTTCTCCTATTAAGCCTAATATAGTAATAATAACAATGATAATAAGAGGGTGTGTTAGGACCATTTTAATCATTCCAAATTAATGCATTTGTAAAATGTATAAAACTGTATTATATAATTTAATTTTAATGGTAAATAAATTATAGTACTATGTTTTAAAGTGTGCACGAATGTTTTAATGATACTTATTCTTTCGATTAAAATATCAAATCTTAAGAAATTGAGAATTGCTAAAATTGCGTGACTATCTGCATCACATAAGATTTTCATCAGCAAATATAAATATAAGTGTACATACATAACATATAAATGTTACATTAAGCCTCCGACGCATTTACTACACCGGAATTGTTTAGGACACACATTTGAATAAACCACGCCTTCCACTTATCACATCTAATCCAGCAAGATCGTGGTACTTGATGGAGCAGAAACATGAAATACCCTTTCTTTGTGTGATTCAGCTTCTACTATGGAATCCTCACTTTAATTAATGATTATTTCTTATATATTTCTGGAACCTTTTAACTTCCTTTGGGAATTATTAAAATTTACCTAATTTTTCCTCCATTTATGAGCTCTACATTTGTTGTTGAAGTTGTGTGGCAAACTTAATTTTTTTTCTCTTCTCGTGCGTTGTTCTTTTTCATTTATACTCTCCAACAGTGTGTAAATATATTAAAAGAAAATAGAATGATTTAAAAGTCATAGCAAAAATTAACAAATAAATTCAATTATGAACTAATGTTTATTAATTCAATAATCTAATAATTTAGTGTTTGTTATATTATGCATTGTTGTTTTAAATTTTTTATTTAATAAGAAATAATTTTTACTACACAAATAATATAGTCTCGCCAAAAATGATTTATATTGCCCCAAACACTTAATCTTTTAAAAATGTGAACATGTTTACCAATTCCCAACACCTGTCGCTAGTTGGCATGTAAATTGTCTTGGTAGACCCTGCACCTTCAATGGTATGAATATTTAAAACATGCATTCATGCATCTTAAAAATAGACCTTATTTTATGGCGTCTTATAATAAGCAATACTCTATTACTTCTAAAATTTACAGCAGGGCCTTGTTACACAAAAGTATGGTCTTATATATTACAACTATTTTTGTACAAGCCTTGTAAAGTATGGAGTTGCAAGTTTCTTTCCTCGTAAAGTATTAGCAAAATGTAATAAATGATGCCATATAAGAATAAGACGAAGGAACAACTCTTTGCCAAATGTCGCCATACGTTGAATTAGGTTATGTTCACTGCTTAGATAAATTCATATTTTTTAATGTACAAATCGCATTGTCATTCCTGCTAAATGTGTCTGCATTTTTTTTTCAGAAATAATGATAATTTAAATACTTTATCATGTCTTTGTCAATATTCAAGCGTAATAGTTTACTTCAATACGACGATTGCTTAGGGATATACGAACAGTCGTCGATAGATGGCAGAAGAATGAGCTTCCCGATTGCGTTCGATCATTTATTTTATGTAGTCAAAAGAGAATGAATTTAAATAAATTATTTTTTGGCATGTAGCAAGAACTTGGAAAAAAAAAAAAAAAAAAAAAAAACTAAACTAACATTTTGGTCTGAAATATGCACTTGAAACAAGAAAGCCAGAAGACTATATTATTAATATTAAAAAATTAGATTTATGTAAGTTGTGTTAATTGCACATAACCTAACTTTTTCTTTTTGCTCATCCGATTATTCTCCATTTTACTCATTATCACTCTCATCATCATTTTCGTTATGCTTCGCATATTTAGTTTTACTGATTTCCATCACCAGTATGTGAAGTTGCCTATATCCCTACTACGGTTGAGAAGTTACAAGTGTCCGAGTGCTACTAATACTA
The DNA here is from genome assembly GCA_030762175.1 of Metallyticus violacea. Classification (NCBI taxonomy): domain Eukaryota; kingdom Metazoa; phylum Arthropoda; class Insecta; order Mantodea; family Metallyticidae; genus Metallyticus; species Metallyticus violacea. The sequence goes on from CM060840.1 coordinate 59,000,061, forward strand.
CTGTGAACAGAACAAGGAAAATTCACTTGTACACTTGTAAGTATAGTGTTGTAATGTACAAGTGCAGCAGAAACTTTGTGAAACACAATTTTAGCAATTACTAATAGTCTGTACAGCTGTAAAGTATTAGACCACACTTTTGTGGAACGAACCCTCGTATGTTGATAACTGGAGAAGAGATATTTGTGGACTAACTCGTGATCTCTCTGTACCCAGCTTACGTCTTCTGTACCATCTGCTGTGACGGATTGATCTTTCGCAACATAATGTAAACTGAACTGCATATTGCATTCTAGTGAACTATTTAGTTGCCTGTTATCTTAGAAACAACTAATTACATAAATTAAAGATGGTATACAGATATTTTCACGAATACTCAAGCAAATAACGGCATTTTTCTTACAATAGATAGGTACTACAGAAGAACGCTGTGCGCAGGCGCAGGATGTTCTATCTCTCGCATTGAAGTCCACAGAACTTGTCTAGTAACAATCTCAACAGAAAATGGCATTATAGCTGTGTGCGCAGTACAACAATTTCTTGTATTGATTCATGATTCAGAAAACCTTGACCTAACGTAATAATAATGATAATGATGATGATAATAAATGCTTATTGCATGACAGAGGTAAGTCCATAAGGATTTTGCTTACACTTAATCAGTTAAAACAACGAATAATAATAGTGCTTAACGCCCGTTTTTACCATTGTGACATCATAGGCAGTAGATACATGAAATAGAATTAGGAATTGGAAAAGAAAGTTTGGGAAGAAAGCTTTTCAGGATTAAGTTGGGGTAACTCCCTGGCATTTTCCATTTATGGGGACCGAAGAAAACGTGGAATAAGCCTCTGTCAGGAAAGATGGATTCGAACTGCAGACATTCAGTTCACGAGTGCGTACCTTTACTACTTCGGTCACCCGTGTCTCTTAGTCTTATGTTGAATGAATGAATGAATAGTGTTTAACGCCCGTTTTTACTTCAGAGGCACCACAGGCGATGGACACTGATGATACATGAGATGAAATGATAAATAGGGAAAGGATTATTTTTTTTAGAGAAAGAAACATTGCAAGCCTAAGTTTAGGGTACCTCCCCGGCATTTGCCATTTATGAGGAATGAGGAAAACCTGGAAAAAAACCTCAGTCAGGTAGGACGGTCCTGGCGGGATTCGAACCCTAGACCTCCCACTCACGAGTCCGCTATCTCGACAAACCCGGGCGGTGTCTTATGTTGAGTTAGTGGTCAAGAATTATGTGATAGAAATGTTTTAGGAAGCTGTCATGTGAATTTTTTTTTTTTTTGAGTAGTGTTTAACGCCCGTTTTTACTACTGAGGCACCACAGGCGGTGGACACTGGTGATACATGAAATGAAATGATAAATTGGGAAAGGATTTTTTTTTAAGGAAGGAAGCGTTCCAGGCCTAAGGTTAGGTTCCTCCCCGGCATTTGCCAGTTATGAAGACTGAGGAATATCTGGAAGAAACCCCAGTCAGGGAGGACGGTCCTGGCGGGATTCGAACCGCAGATCTCCCGCTCACGAGTCCGTGCCTTAACGACCTCGGCCACCCGTGGCGGTGTCATGTGAATTGTAAATATAATTCTCCTAAACGTTACAATGTTTATTTATGTGAACAGTTTACCTTTTCAAGCCATTTTGCGCCGGATGAATGTCGATTGTCAATAATGCCAATAGAGAAGAGCTAAACATGGGCTCAGGACTATTTCATGAATAAAATAAAAATAAACGTATTATATATTTGAAATTCGCGCACAGAATATTAACACGTGTATAAAATGTTATTCTTACCCACCTATTCAGAAACCGTGAGACTGAAATAGACGAAAGTTGACCAATACGATCGCTACCGTTCGATTTACTAATACCAGCTGAGAAAAACAAAACAGAGATAACAATTAATCATCAAAACGCTTTGAAGAACCCTCCATTTTGCGTTACGACTGTCGATAGTTGTGTGTTATCAATACCTGGCCACCGCCTGCTAGCAAAAGTGATATGTGCTCAAGAAATATAGTGGAGGGGGGTTATAGAATTGGCTACGCTTAACAGAAGCCAAACGTGATAAAATGTTATGTAATTTCACTGTAATTGGTCAAAATTCAAAATGTAATTTCATTGGTCGGTTTTATGATGACATCGCAAGCGAAATAGTTTTATTTCATTCAATATGTCCTAACTTCTGATAGTGAGAATTTTATACTGTACAGATAATGAGTTAATTTACTAGGCATTTGGGTGCGTTGACTTCAATATATTCTGTTGTATGAAATAAGCGAGTTTCTTTTGAACAGTCCTCGCAGTAAATTTCTAGATCCTTCAAATGCTATGCTTCTACACACTTCTCCAGCTGATATTTCCAGATAAAATCAGCTGATTGCGACTTGTGCTGTGCACACAAGCCACATTTTGCGTTAACCCACTGTGCTCAAGGGCTTTCAGGCTCACGGCGAGATTGGAAAGGGTCGGAATCAATACAAATCGTACTATATTCGTTCCCATGTGCATGTATTTGTGTGAGTGTGGCTCGTTTATTAAACAGTTGATTTGCTTTGTTTAATAATCGTATTTAGTCACGCAATGCCATCCCCATCGCAGGTGAAATTTCTATATTTTAACAACCTTTAGCAAAAACCCTCCTTTCTGTACCAGTTTCGACAGTGTAACACACATATTTATAACTGGCGTTCAATAGCATTCGATTGAAATTGGATTACATAGCTTTTCCATGTGATTTTGACTGGTGCACAGATGTTATTTGTCGAATAAACCTCCACGCAAATTACAGATGAAACTTCGCATGCTGTTATTAAAGGTCTTGTACAGCGTTACCCTCTCTATGTAACCTGCAATGCTGCGTAATTTGGAGATTCCAACAACCGCATTTCACTTTCCCTTGTTTGGAATAAAATTACTCCATCCTTTGCTGTTCCAACATATGAATTTGTTCGCTTTGTTTCCCGTATTATTTCCGAAAAGTCAAAGGAAACAACTGAGTACGATTTTGGATTAAATTAAACGCAGTTCATAATGTAAACATTTCTAGATTTCCGTGGCATTTCATTCACCAGCGTTGACATAATTTTTAACTACATAAGTGAAGTTTGTATCTATCAATGGCAATCCCTTATCCAGAACAGCATCTTTTTCTTTATAGAAAGTAATGTTGCGAATGTGCTACATTGCTGCAACAGGTTTACATAATTAGCTTTTTAGTCCATGAACAATTAATAAAATAGCTATATTTAGCTAAAATTGCCGTTAAAGTAGTGGAGGTAGTTAAGACGTGTTAAAACGGTTCGAATTCAGCAGATATTTCAAAGATGCCCCGATTCCTCATTGATAGCAAATGCCGAAACGATAACTAAATTTAGCCTGGAACCCCTTCGTTATGATGCTTAAGTTTTAAAGAGAACGCAGTTGTTATCACATTCTTTGTTTTTATTTTTGTCTTTCTCTGGTAACCCTGGTTATTTTTGTTTGAATTTGAACAAAATAAAAGCAGCATTTAGTAAAATAGTTCAGTTTTAGTGTTAAATTATTTCAAAATGATGTATACCTTAACAAGAATGAGCAGATATAGACTGCTTTACTGTAATATTAATAATTAATTGTAATTTACCAAATAAATTGTCGTTTATTTTATAATTAATTAATTGACTTATTTTTATCCATCCCAAAGACAACAGTCCAACTGCTAGACAAGAGATAACAAATTAATAACATTGCATTCTCTTTAAAAATGCCTTTTGACAGTGATTGCTGGGGGTGAGCGGATGAAACCTAAAGTACAATCAACGTTGTTTTTAAAAATTTCCCTCAATATGTAAATTGACTTTTTAATTAAATTTGCGTTAAATAGGTGGTTGTTCAAACTGGATAAGTTTTAAATAAAAGTACTGTACAATGTTACCATCTTGTTGTAGTATCTTTTTTTCCAGCTGTCTGAGTGTATTTGTTCAGGTTTACAAAGAGACAATGACGAAACTTAAAAAAAATTAAATCAATAATAATGCTTATTTCTGTTCCTTGTTAAACGTTTTATAATTTATTTAAATTGTATTATTGAAAGTTAAAAGAATTGACTTTTATCAAAATATGAAGGTAAAGATATTAAATTCTGACGATAAAACAAGAGTGCTAGTGTACAATTCAAACTTCTTCACATTTGAGGCGTGTCCAGTCATATAAAACATTCGCTGCCTCATACGGACAACATCTTTCGTCGCTTTAAAACGAAAAATAAAATATCACTTACGCTTGGACAAAATTTTGAAACTAAAAAGTTCAAAACTTGTTAGCATTAATTGCGAACTTTTTCTGAATATGTGCAAACCAAAATCTAGTTTCTGCACCAATTGTTTCGTATTTTATGGACCGGTAATCGTTAAACTTGTGTTTATTCCTAAATAAATACTGCTTATACTATAGAATTCGACATGAGTTACGCTCATGTATCATTATAGATCAATAGTTTAATGTTTCATAGTTTTTTTCGCTTCCTAAAGGAAGGGGACAATGAATTCCAAAGTTTTCATTTTTCCACGGTATCCTCTTTGTTACGAGTTTTGGATAACCAAAAATCTCCTAATCCACAAGATTTAACAAACATACGAATGCTGCTTTCAATGCCTCGATGAGACAAATAAGTATGTCAAACCGCTATTCAAGAAACGTGTTTTCTGTTTTAGCGAGTAATTTTAAATACAATTGGATGTTCACTCAGATACGGCGTTAAAGTTACGAAAGTTCTAAATATCAAGACAATAGTACTTGAGTAGTAAAGAGCACATTAAAAAGTTTTTGTTTTCCCTTATTATTTACATGCTTGGGTGTTTATTTTTGTAAACCGTTTATGGGGGTATTATTATTTAACGCAAACGTTATAATTTTGCTATAAAAGCGAAAATAAGGTTGGCAACAATTTGCTTGCACAAAATTAGCTCTCGCGAAACGTCAGGAGGTTTGAATCATTTAGTAGACTGATTGCGATCTAGCAAAGCATGAAATGTGATTTTGTAAACATCAACATTTTTAAAAAGCTTAAATGAAGTTATAAATAGTTTTATAACATGAATGTGAAATTAAAGATTGGATAGCATTTAAAATATTGCTGAATAGGAATTATTTGTAGATCTATTTTATCTGTTTAATCTGGGAAGATTTGGGGGAAAAGAACGGGATTGGCTTAAAAAAAATATTTTTTTTATTTTTGCACATTCTTTTGATAATTCAGAATATATGTTCAAAATGGTGGTTAATTTATCTCTATATTTTTGTAATTTTTAATATATTTTGTGAATGATTAAGAATATTATGCAAGACTTTTTTTGATGTTTCAACTTTGAAGAATATTTTCCTAATTTTATTTTTCAAAACGTGAGGAATATTTTCTCAGCTTGTTCCTACTGCAAAATATAAGGTTTGTATGTGCTAAACTTTCAAGAACTTTATAAATAAACTGTACTGTACTTCACTGTACTGCAAAAGCAGAATATAAATTAATAACAGAGAAAATTTGTATCCTGAAGTTAATATTGTGTAAATACGAAAAATAATACTTGTGATATTAGAAATATTTTACTGTACGTGCCGACGCCGTTCTGAGGCTGCAGTCCCCGAACGGTAGCGAGGAAAGCCGACTGGTTCCGATTTTAGTAGGAAGAATTTTGGGCGGATATTTTTCATAATGTGCACCTAGCCCTCTTAGCTTAATTTGTTAAAACGTCGTGCTGAAATCGCGAAATTCGTGGGTTCGAACCCCCAGGGTAAACTTTATTTCTCACTTGTTACATTTTTTTTCTCTCTTGTAATCTTTATAATTTTTATGCAGTATTCTTAAGAAAATAATGTTATTTTTGGTACATTTGTTTAGTTTAAGTTTAACAAAACTTAATAGAACAATATAGTACTCCATACTAACACTTTATAACTCACATTGCCGTTCCGGTAGAGCTTGGCTTTCTCCGCTGCCTTTCGAAACTTCAACAGCTGGACGGCATTGCGAGGCGAACGCGGTTTCCAGTTCCAATTGAGTTAGTTCCTTGAGATTTTGAGAAGTTTTCCCTCAGTTCTTTACATGAATGTTTGGGAAACTTAGGTCACATAGATTGCATTTGGCAAAATTATCATCTATCATAGCAGATAATCGCGGTGCCATGAGCACAAAATAGAAAAGTAATAATTTTCTAAATTTAGTCAAGCTTATAGTTTTTATAAATTTTGAGAAAACGTACCTTAAATATATCAAAATTTAACGTTGTCAAAATAGGACATTCAGCTCCCCCTTTATGATTCTAAAAAGACCCGATTCTCCTCTTTTCTTCTCGGAACGAAAGCGCGTTCTGTTGCAAAAACTTTCAAGGTCTATTAAAATCATTTACCATATTAAAAGTATAACAGATTCATTGCTGTAATATTAACAGAATCCGAGTCAAAGAGAACTTGAGCCAAGTACGCAAATCGGAAAACATGTGCCAAAGTTACCAGAGCTCCCTTCTCTGGAGGATCATCAGAAATGCAGAGTACAAAGCGAACTGCTAGAAAGAAACAAGATGTAGCCGAAGGACTTTTGATTTATTCAAACCTCCTGTTAGTCACGCCAGCGGCGGAATAAGGGAAGAAGGCTGTTCCGTGACAGTATTATTAATAACAAAGATCCCGTGTTGCTAAGGCACGTTATCATTCATTTATTACAATCTTTTGATGCTAGGAAGCAACTCAAAAGTAGAGCTATGTCTGTAAAGATGTGGGTATCCTGCGAAACGGAGAGGAAAATGCAGACTTTGACAGTCGAAGCGTTTGGTAAACCTTGTGGAGAAATATCAGCGAAGCAAATGGAAATTTACAGACTAATTATAAGCACTACCACTTGATAGACTTCTTCTTACTTTACTTTCTTTCTTTTTCCTCGAGTACCATAAAAGTAATAGCAATAGTTTCAGTACTAAGCCAATTGCAACAGCTCCTTCACCCAGACCTCTGCACACATGAAGATTACGCTTTAAATTCGATTCCATCATTATGAAGGCTATGAAAGAAACAAAAATGATATAGACTTTATCGAGATGAACCAGAAGTGTGCTTATGTTAAACAATTGGATTACAAATCCCCTTGAATTTCACATATCAAGATCCCTAGCGCGGAAAAGCGACAACAGTATGGATGATACTTGTGTTAATTACAGCAAAGTCATCGTAACTGGTAATCAGAGTTAATTACTTTTAAACTCGTAATTATATAAATGAAGTAACGTGTATTGTAATTCGATCTGTTAAAGAAACTATTTTTGATGTCTTTTTAATTCATAAATTGGTGAAATTGTTTTGTTTTTTCATATGCTGTGGCTGTTTCTTTTCTGTTTCTTATCTGTTTTTAATTTCATTTTTTGAATGGTTTTTAACGCCCTTTTTTACCACTGAGGTACCATAAGTGGTGAACACTGATGATATATAAATGAAATTATATATTGGGAAAGAATTTTTTTAAGGAAGGAAACGTTTCAGACCTAAGTTTAGGATACGTACCCGGCATTTGCCATTTATGAGGACTGGGGAAAATCTCAGTCAGAGAGGACGACTCTGGCAACCGCAGACCTCCCGCTCAAAGTCCGCGCCTTAACGACCTCGGACACCCGTGGCGGTTTAGCGCAACGAGAAACTGCACTATGGTCCTTTGTGAATTTCTGTGGGGCTTTTATCACGCAAATATACGACCTTTAATCTTCAACAGTCACAGGACCCGACATACAGGGAGGTTCCGTTTCTTGTTGTGTACTCATAGAGTACACTATGGACAAAATGAACACAAGTGCTTCTTTCTCAAGCCCCCATCTGCAACTGACATACTTTTCATAAGCGTTAACTCGTCAAATCCTCAGCACTGTCAATTGAACATTGTTTAAGAAATGTCCTTCCTGCATTTAGCACATCTGATGAGTTGAAATGTTTCAAAGACCCACAGGAAGAAAATAAGCGTGGTTGAAATGGAAATGACAATGACGGAAGACAAAGATGAAGTTCTGAGTAATTGAAATTGTCGTTCACCTTACAACGAGCTGTTACTGTTAGCAGTGACACACCCAGAACCACAGGCTGCGGCTTGCGAAGACCTGTTTGGGACTACGGGAAGCAGACAGTTAGCGGAAAAGCTTGTGACCCCCCGCCGGTGAGCAAGTTTGCGTATTGCGGTTCTCTCGCGCAGCATCCCTCAAGAATATTGCCCACTATATATTAAAACTTCCAGAAAAGTAGCATCATAAACTTCATGGATTAAACTTTTAGATGTATTCCGTTCCCAAGAAAAATTAAGGGAATGTAATTTACTCGTTGTTTTCTTGGGCTTCCAACATTTTAAATTCTGAGTATTAACTTCGTATTTTATTTAAATATATCCAGTTTTTATCTAAGAGTATTTATTTTTACATTTATTTCATATTAAACCTCGTTGCAACTTTATTTTAACAGCTTCACTTTTTCAATCCTTTTATTTTTATTTTACTTTTTTTTATTCAAAACGTACCTATTTCTTAAAACTGCCATAGGTTTGTAACATTTCAGCTGGTTGTCTTTTAAAATCAGTTACACACTTACAGTAACTAACTTACAAAGCTTTCACTTGAATCGCCAAAAAATATCTAAAATTTCAGTTCAACTTTCATATTGCACAGTTGCTACAGCTCATCATGTAACTTCATATATTTTTCCTTGGTGAAGCTACAGGTAAACAGCTGCATGTACTCCTTTGCATAGGGCAAATTTTGATTGAGCTCCCTTGTCAACAAACTGTGACAAGTGCACGAAAAACAAACATAAAGAATAGGTTACTGCATTATTGGATATAGGCTCTAAACTGATTGTTACACGTTATGTTTTGTTGTTTGACGTGAAATTTTTGGTCTTTTAGGTAGACTAAGTTTGTGTTCTCCTGGTCAACACCCCTTTATTATTACATCCTTGCACGGTTTCTTTGATTGGAGGTGCTGACCAATAACTTTTAGCTTACCAGAGCAGAAAACCGTTTCTTTTCCTGTTTGAATCTTTCGGAAATGATTACTCATATCAAAACGCAGGAAATTAACATTATGAAATGTTATACTACCTTGTTGCTAGTAGTTCTATTTCTAGTACTTCTGGTTGTATTGCTGCTCCACTAACACCATTATTACTGATGTAGCAACCACCACATCTACTACTACTACTACTACTACTACTACTACTACTGCTACTGCTACTGCTACTACTACTACTACTGCTGCTACTACTACTATTGCTAGTACTACTACTACTATTGCTAGTACTACTGCTGCTACTACTACTACTACTGCTACTGCTACTACTGCTACTGCTGCTACTACTACTACTACTACTACTACTACTACTACTACTAATACTACTACTACTACTACTACTACTACTACTACTACTACTACTACTACTGCTACTAGTACTGCTGCTGCTACTACTACTACTACTACTACTGCTACTACTACTACTACTACTGCTACTAGTACTGCTGCTGCTGCTACTACTACTACTGCTAGTACCCCTGCTACTACTAATACTGCTGCTACTACTAGTACTACTGCTACTACTAGTACTACTCCTACTACTACTAGTACTACTGCTACTACTACTACTACTGCTACTACTACTACCACTGCTACTACTACTACTGCTGCTACTACTACTCCTGCTGCTACTACTGCTGCTGCTACTACTACTACTGCTGCTACTACTACTACTGCTACTAGTACTACTACTGCTGCTACTACTACTACTGCTGCTACTACTACTACTGCTACTACTAGTACTACTACTACTACTGCTACTACTACTCCTGCTGCTACTACTGCTGCTGCTACTACTACTACTGCTGCTACTACTACTACTGCTACTAGTACTACTACTGCTGCTACTACTACTACTGCTGCTACTACTACTACTGCTACTACTAGTACTACTGCTACTACTAGTACTACTCCTACTACTACTAGTACTACTGCTACTACTACTACTACTGCTACTACTACTACTAGTACTACCACTGCTACTACTACTACTACTGCTGCTACTACTACTCCTGCTGCTACTACTGCTGCTGCTACTACTACTACTGCTGCTACTACTACTACTGCTACTAGTACTACTACTGCTGCTACTACTACTACTGCTGCTACTACTACTACTACTACTGCTACTACTAGTACTACTACTACTATTGCTAGTACTACTACTACTATTGCTAGTACTACTACTACTAGTACTACTACTGCTAGTACTACTACTACTGCTAGTACTACTACTACTACTAGTACTACTACTAGTACTATTACTGCTACTATTACTACTACTATTACTATTACTACTACTACTGCTACTATTACTGCTACTATTACTACTACTACTATTACTGCTGCTGCTATTACTTCTACCAGTAGAAGCAGCACGATTAGTAAGTAGTAGCAGTATTACTACTACAACTTATACACACGTTATTAATAATGGTAGTACTATTGCTAGTACTACTTGAACAAAACCTCTATGGATAGTGTTTGTATAAGTAGTACTATTATTAATGATACTATTACTGCTGCTACTGCTGCTACTACTACTACTACAACTACTACGACTCTACTACTACAAGAATTTCGAATAGTTGTATTACTATTATTACTACACTGTTACTACTTCTTTTATTATGATGATTACTGTTGTTCTGCTATTACTACTCTACTGATACAGTTGCCATTACTTCTATTATCAAAACTACTATTAGTACAACTATTATTATTGTTGTTGTATTCATTATAATTACAACTAAATTGCCGGTACTCATTCTACGCATTTTTTATATTCCTTTGGGAATATATCTGAATGCGCAACTTCTCCAGTCACAGTTTCTAAGTCATGGGCCTCACACGCTTGGATGAAAACGTCGCTTGCCTTCGCTCTTCCAAAAGGTTACTGTGGTAACCGGCTATGAATACATATATAACTCAGTTCCATAACAAGCGCCTCTGGGGCTTTCATAATATATAAGCTTAGCATCCCTACGGCTGGAGAAAGACGCAGTCTTAAAGAAACGGCTCTGAGAGGACTCGGTCCTGTCTTGTAACACGCTTAAGGTCATTGCCCCGGTTTTCATATTGATAAGTGCGCTCATTAGAAAACAGAAGGTAATAAATCCCACTTTCTTTCTTATCTGTGTTTGTAGATAATCAGTAACAGATAAAAAAATATTTCTTAGGGACTCGACAATTAAAAGGTGCCCTAATAGTCCATTCAAACAAAAGTCGCGTGCAAGCTTTCTCATTTTTACTATAAAAGTAGGTTATTTTATGATGTAGTTTGCATCAACGTACTCCCTTAAAGCCTCACAGCCTCTCACAGCATCCCTTCAACGATTCATATTCATTTACAAATATCTCTTTCGTGATAACCATCTTATCCATGTCCAAAAGTTTCTCTCTTTCAACGATAAAAAGCCCAAAGTTAATAAGAGATAGGGGGAGGATTTCACAAGTTCTGAATAACAGACAGGCGTGCTCTTTATGAATGCCGTGAACGATTTCAGAGATGTTTAAATTACTGAGTAATATCTGAATAAACTTTATACGTCATAATGTTAAGGATATATTTGCTTTAGTGCTAGAAATTCAAAGTTAAAAATAACATGCAATTTAGGGATAATCCTAGCTTTATTAGGAGATGCATTTAATTAAAATCTAGGGACAATTTTGAAACTGGTGCGCATTTGCTTAGAAAGGGAAAATTCAGTACAAAAACACATTGTTTTGTAAAAAATATTTTTTTCTAACGTACTGCTAAATCATTTAATGAGGTTTAGGAAAGGAAAGCAAAGTACTGGTGGTTTAGACAGAAGTACGGCAAATTCTTAGAAAGGAGATAATACGTATATATGTAAATATGTTATTGTCACAGTGGGATACTTACTAAATTTCGCAATTAGTAGATAAGTAAACATTTGCCTTGTTGCTTGATAAATGTAGGCAAAAAAATAAATAAAGCATAGTATAATTTCTCCTACTTTTGCCAGAAATTGTTTACATTTACCAAAGCAGTTTGATGGACTTCATTGAGCCAAAGTTACATTGTTTCTACGTTTGTCTAAAGATGCTTTAGAATTGCTAAAACGTCAATACGTTATCTTACGCATTTTTGTGGGCACTGGTAGCACATTTTATTCTTATGTGCTTTAGCATACACCATGGTAGCATATATTAATATGAAATTCCAAGTTAATTTTCCTCAAATTAAAGAGACTCTAGGTTAATTATTTGTTAAACACCAAGAAGAAAATCATTTGAATAAATGAAAAGTTCACTGAAGATATTAAACAGACATTCTTAGCTTTAACCGATTACCACATTTATTTTGTTGTCGGTCCTGGTGGTGTAATGGTAACCATTCTTGCATTCCAAATCCAAGGTCGCGAGTTCAAACCCGGCCAGGTTCGATGAATTTTTTCGGGAGTAAAAATCCTAAGTATGGCTTCATTCGGAAGGGAAGTAAAGCCGCGAGTCCCGTGTCGTGCATTTACGGCACGTAAAAGAACCTCAAACCTGAAAGAGGAGATATCTGAGCAAAATTTGTCGGCCGTTTCACGCCATGAATTGAATGGGACGGTGATGATGTTAAAGAGCGTCCGTAAATAAACCAAATAAATAAAAGCAGTTCTCTTGTTATTTAAACACATTTCACAACAAGTAAACAACCAAACTTTTATATATTATCATCATCATTTACAAGCAATTATTACTGATACATAAAACACTCAATTGCTCTAAATTCACGTCTAACTAGAACCACATACATAATATATAAATCAACTGTTCTCTTGTGCAGATACTAGTGCAATGGTGTCGTTCTGCTGAAGAACATGTAAACTAACAAGTACACCGGTGCATTTGCAAATTTCACTAAAGGTGAACTGTGATGGTTAAAATTCCCTAAAAATATTTCCAACATTTGCCTGTCTGTTTGGAAAATATTCACTTTTACCAGCAATTGTTCATAACAGCTGTTTTCTTCTTTTACCTTAACATATATATTGTATGAACAAGAAAGAGAAGCTGATTAACTATTGACATATCTTAAAATGTATTTTCAATAATAACGTTGAGGTTTCGTTCTATTTTATTAATGCCACAAACGCATGTTAATGTTAATGTTTCGACGAGCCTTCACTCTAATGAAGGTATGACTATTCAATAAAATTCTGTATAAATGGCCTATTATCTGCACTGTCCAAGTTGTAATGGAAATTAGTTAACGTTGACATTCCATTTGAAACTTCTTGATACGATTTCATTCCTAAAATGGAGTAAATATTCATTATCTTACTGTGCACATTTTTCACGACAGTATAGACATAAGAAAAACATCAAACAGGGTAATTTCAAACCTCATTGCTGCCCCATAGCTACACCAATTTGTCCCATCCATCTATTCGGAAATCTGCTGTGCATAATGTCACATGCCCATCGCTGTCGTGCTGAAATCATCCAGTTAGTTTTTATTCAGTGAGAAGAAGTTTTGATGTCCAAGAATATTCTGATATTTCGTGTTTCCTTCTCGCATATAAAGTTGTTAAAGATCGTGAAGTTGTGCCGCGCCAGACATGCATTTGTTTTATTTTTCCACGTTGTTTGCTATAGCTCTTTAAATAGAAACCGCAGGGATAAAAATAGAACGGTTTCTACTTCATTACAGAAAACAAAGGCTTAAAAGCCTTAATTTTGTATATTAAAAGCAATTTATGCACATAAATACAAAAGAATAATTTGTACTTAAACCCACGTTTCAAAAGTATTAGCAGTGGTGGTGGTATCTTTATTATTATTATAAATGTTATATACACATTAAAATATATTTCATACATGGGTCGTAGACAGTACATGCTTAAATGTAAAGCACAATTTGAAAGAGGAACAAATAATAATAAAATAATACAATTTAATAATAATAATAATAATAATAATAATAATAATAATAATAATGATAATGATAATAATACATTTAAAAGGTATTTTCAAATATATAAATTGAAACATATTACATGTTATTTATACTAATTATTTCGTTCTAACCAGCAAATAAATTGCTTCTAGCATCTCACACTTTGCCTAGGAAAATGCTCATATTCATGCAATTAGTGTGGTTCGCAAACAGATCTCAGCGTGCTAATTGATCTCTAAATGCCTTTAAAAAGCTTTCTGGGAACAGCGTTTTTCTCAGGTGTTCTGTCACAACCGTGACCTGCACCATTCATTCATTGAGATTCTATACTTAGAACCAGCGTATTTACGTGAACAATAAATAATACTTAAGAAAGTCGGCCTATGGGCAGTGCATAATGTCACAAGAAATAAAACAGTTAAATCGCCAACAACAAAGTTAATTATGATAGCTATATACAGGGGTGAAGCAATGTGCAAATAAGTTATGCCTCGAGTATTCTGGTAGTATTTCCTTATCTAGTGGTCTTGTAGTGCCACAACAGTACATTATATACCATATAAATCCGCAAAGAGACATAAATACGTCTGCAATAACATTCCTACTAATTCTGTCACATTCCCGGTGCGTAATGAACGTTTTGAGTGTACAATAACTTGTACTTAACGATCGCTGTGGAGATGATTTCTGATAGAGAACATTAACATAAAACATATTCTTGTCTGACGCACTGCGAGAGGAAGCAATAAAGTTTGGTTATGATCTCCAGTGTTTCATAAATAAATTATGTTTTATACGTTCACATGCGCGGAACTGGTCCTGTGTTTTATCGGGATATATTATAGCATGTTTCAAATAACGCAACCTGCATTGCATCTGAACGTTGAAAGGGATGGTTAAGTGGCGAGAGAGCAGTTTGCATATGATGAGTTATTTAAAATGAAAAGCAAATGTGTTAGTTTGTTACTATCTATAGGCTGTAGAAATGAGAACTCAGGAATGTATATCAATTTTAAAGTAATAACAAAGAAAAAATGCTATTTATCTATAACAAATGTATTTAAAATGTTACGGCTAAGGTTTGGCATTGAAGTCAGATAGAAAAAATAGAAATCACGGCAAACTGGAGCGCCATGGGTGACCGAGGTCGTTAAGGCGCGGACTCGTGAGCGGGAGGTCTGGGGTTTGAATCCCCACAGGATAATCCTTCCTGACAGAGGTTTTTTCCAGGTTTTCCTCAGTCCTCATTAATGGTAAATGCCAGGGAGGTAGCCTACTTAGACCTGGAAGTTTTCTTCCGTAAAAAATCCTTTCCCAATTTATCATTTCATCTCGTGTATCATCAGTGTCCACCGCCTGTGGTGCCTCAGTAGTAAAAACGGGCGTTAAATACTATTAAAAGAAAGGCAAACCGTGCCGATTCTCTTACCATCTGAGCTACCTGACCTACCCGAACTTAGCAGCAAATTTTTCCCACTTGAATTCATTATCGATAGAGATCTCTAAGGTTATTCGATTGCAGAGATTTTGTCTCCACGTTTTGTCTCTGCTAATGATAAGTAGAGAGAAAATCCGGGCTCGAGTCTCAGACGTGACCTCTAAATTTCCTGACTCCAATTATGATTAGATTAGAGTTAACTAATTGAATACGTGGGGAATATGTCCATAAAATCATCTGTTTTTTTTTCTTTCTTCTTTTTAAAGATTTTAGCATTGTGCCTTATAGAGATGTAACATTACACTGGTATTAATGAATTTAGTACTTCAATCCTGTTTAGCTTTAGGAACTTCATCTCAGCAGCCTTATGCTGTAATTTTACACGTAGTACAGGAATTAATAAGCAAAAATTAACATATCATAAAGACTGAGATTTAGATGAACGTTCAGCAGGACAACCTGTCGTTTCACGAAAAGTGAATGAATTGATTCCTCATCTTGTCTTTCTATTCGGGAAAATGTTGGGCTCCTTGCGAAGAATTTTTCATCAAATGGAGATTTCAGGTGATTATTTCGCAGAATATGGCAATGTCTTTTATTTTGAAGGGATGAAAACGTGTATAATCTACATGAAAAATGTATGGAGAAATAAAATTAATATTTCCTAATCAATTTTACTCAACTTGTTTGTACCAAACTTTTGAAGCTACGTTCATACACATGGAAATCTGCCACCCGTTGACTGAATACCTTGAAATTACCAGGTGCTAGAGAGAAGTGGAAATTCCTCATGGAGTCAACTCCCCAGGGAACTGATTTGTGAGATGTGTCAGGTCACCAAGAGGAAATCCAAGCTACCAGTGTGGAAGGTTCACTGTAGCGTAACTGTCAGTGTTGTCATAGTGACAGAGCACATGTTCACCACTCAGTAGACTCAGGCTGAAATCTCTAGCAGTCTGGAAGATGTTCCTCTCCCAAAGGATATGAATCCTTGCCTATAAATAATTTAATGTGAACTTAGAAGAAATTTTGTGGCTAAATTAGACCATACTAAGTTTAAAATGCTGGAAAAATTTATCCAATTCGGATATTATGAACATTGGACCTCTTTTAACACAACAAATTTGTGGGAATGTGATTTGCTCCTTTTAATAAAGAATATTATCAGGCCAGACATGTTGGGTTACTACCAAAAATTTGCAATTATTTTACTTTTGTTTTAGATCTGGTCAATCTGATATGTTGAACTTGGCTTTATAGACAAATTCCTGTTTCAAAGGTTTAGTGGGAAACAGTCTCTTCATACAAATATTTTTTTAATTTTCTTTGTGGAATACTTTATGTATGCATAATGCAAGAAGCACCTCATCTTTATTACCTTTTACATTGGTGGCGTTACTGAGCAATCAACATATATTATAGAAGCTGTTACTTTACAAACCAGTTACATGAAAACTATTGATATATACAAAGAATTAACAATCAACAAGTAATCCAGAATTCATTCTCAAATAACAAAATGCTAGCTAATAACTTCAAACTCGCACTTCATCGAAAATAAAAACATGCGAATATTTTTGTTTTTAAAAATTACTAAGCCTCTCAAGGATTTCAGCTTCAATTATAACAGGGTTAAAGTATTAATTGGGCTGAGCAATAGCGCAAAAGTTAAACTACAGATTGGCCCACATAAAACCGGCTCCCGTTTTGTAAACAAAATAGGGCATTGTATTTATTTTATGTATTACTCTAGACTTAGATGAGCTTCTGAGAATCCTTGCTTGAACACCCGTGATCACAGCAAGTGTAAGAACGGACAAGTGTCGATTGTTGTTGCTATTATTAATATTATTATTTTGTGTTCGTAACTGATCCCTTGCACGCCACATTTTTTTCAAATCCTGTATATTGCTTTTTGCAGGGAAACCAACATCACGAAATTTTATTTCAACATTCTCCCCAATTTTCCTAATGAGGCCTAATATGTCTGTTGCAATTCTTGGTTGCAGGGAGTACAGCTCGCTTGGTAGGGCTGTTAACACTTTATCACGGCACAAACCGCTCCCACATTAAAAGCAATCGCCATCTATGAGTTGTGATAATTTTTTTTTTCCTTTCTCCTCTCCACATATATTCCTTCATTATCTAGCTCGCTTATCAGAGCCACCAATATGTAGTCTTTGGAACTAAGTACAGGATATTATTATTATTATTATTACTATTATTATTATTATTATTATTATTATTATTATTATTATTATGCCACTGTGCAACATTTGAAAATGTGGTATTTTTGGCTACTATATGGCATATATTTGGAGTTACAAGCATAAAAGTTCAAAATTTTCGAAATTTCCTACAAATGTATATTCTTCTTCATTTGCTTGCAGAAAATTAGTGGGAAAAAACGAACCACACGAACAATCTCCATAAAACAGTTCCAGCTAGTCGAGCTAAAGAAACAAATCAGAGAAGGAGTTTGTCTGCATAGAATGTTCATTGTTTTGAATTGAACAAAGGTTTTGCGGATAGCAGTAATTTCGAGAAGTGATATAAATTATGTTCCCCAAGTGCTGAAGCAGTAGGGGGTTGAAAACATGCACGGAATTTTATAACCAGCATTTCGCATATATAACTAGCCGGACCTTAGCTTGTTCGTTTCACTATTGACCATGCAAGCCCCGCTTTTTTTGTTAGGTAGTATAACAAATGTGTATTTTTGGAACTGATACTTGCTCAAAGGATAAAGTATGCATGGCAACAAGTATGTCTAAACATATTTTAATATATTATTGAAATCTTTACGATTGTATTTCTTTTATACAGTCCGTTCCCTGCTATGTTTAAAATATAATTTGTGTGTTTGTTGGCGTTATGTTACTTTCTAAACAGGGAAAATATTATCTCAGAAATCTTTGTGCTCAACTGACAATGTTCATCTAACTGACTACTACTTATTTTACTAAATTTTATTATTCTGCGTAGGCCATTTGTTGCCCAACGGCAGACAGTTGTGCAGCTAGAAAGAAAGAGATTATAAGGTTTATGGTGAATTAAGCCATTAGTTTTGTTCATAATTTTAGGTTACTTAGCAGTGGTCATAACATAGATGCAATTTTTTGCTCTCAAACCCGATAATCTCCTATAATATTACAAGAATCTCCTAGCTACCCAGGTAATAATTATAATAAAAATGTCTTTATATCCTATTGTTCTTCTAGAGTGCCTCTTTGCTCGGAGGTATCCGGTTAAATTTAAAATGGATTTTAATGAATAATTAGTCAATTATTTTGGTAGACATGGGTACTAATTTACTGTGTGTTTATGGGGTTGCTTCTCAGTCATAATATATGCTAGCTTCTTTTCCGCAATTTTCCTTCATTTAAAAACGAAATTCCAGGTTACTTTTGATTCTGGTGTATTCATCATTAGTAATTATTCTCATCCGTTGTGAAGAACACTCTTTTACGAAACATTGTCATAAATACCTCTCGATATTCCACAATAAGAGGTAGATATCAATTATTGCTTTTCTCAGAAATGTGTACTTAAGGATATAGAGTGGTGATGTGTTTCAGATGTTGAGGCTACAAACATTTAATTGTGCTTTAAAAGATACCGGTGCGTGAAAAAACTTTTGTTTATATACGAGGGTAGGTCCATAAGTTTCCGGCCTCGCCGATAAGGATTATCGCCTTCACAGAATCCTTATCTAGTGCAATACTTTATCTGTTGAATAAATAGTTGCAGCTGTAACTTCCACTCCGCTATGTTCAATTGTTCAGATATAGTTGCATAAAGAAGCCTATGTGTAGAAGATTGTGACATGTTCAAAATGGAGTATCGATCTGTTATTAAGTTCTTCACAAAAGAACCACTTACTCCAAATAAAATTACATAGCATTGGACGATGCATATGGGAAAGCATCCCCCTCATATTCTACCGTAAAATGGGTCAAGCTTTTTCGAATGGGACGAGAAAGCATTGAAGACGAAGAGCATGAAGGTCGGTCCTTGGAGATGCTCACTTCAGAGAACATCGCTCTTGCGGAAGGTGAAATTGTGGAAGACCGGCGGCTCAAAGTTACAGAAATAGCAGTAAGATTGTGCCTTTCTAAAACAACAGTCCTTCAAATTATTCATGAACATTTAAACATGAATAAGGTTAGTGCAGGAAGGGTGCACCTGTTGTCAGGCATTTTTGGAGCTCTGCCGTGGCCACGAGAGAGAAGTTCTGCAAATCATTTGTTGCAGGAGATGAAATTATGGTTCTCTACTATGATCCCTTGTCCAAAAGAGAATCAATATAGTGGCGTAAAACTGGTGAAGCATCGCCTCTAAAGGCCAAGGTCACTCAGTCAACCAAGAAGATCTTGGCCACAATCTTTTGGAACCGTAAAGGAATACTCTTCATTGACTTTAAGGAGAGGAACATCACGGGGAATGAAGAGTCCTATGCTGGCCTACTGCACAGACTACATGCTTCCATCAAAGAGAAAAGGCCAGGAATGCTGAGTGGAGGTTTGCACCATCTTCACGACAAGGGGCGTCTGTGCATACTGCTCTTGTTACAAAGGAAGCTGTGAAGAAATGTGGCTTTAAGGAGATCGACTATCCACCCTAAAGCCCAGATCTAGCTCCCAGTGACTATTTCCTCTTCTCAAAACTCAAGAAGCCCCTTCGAGGAAGGAAATTTAAGTGTGACGAAGAAATGTTGGATGTTGTTTATGCCCATTTTGCAATCAAGACTTCTGACTATTTTGGAGGGTGGGTTGAAGGGTTAATTCAAAGATGTTAGATGTATAATTTTATAAAGGATAACTGTATTGAAAAGTGAAATATAGTTTTTGTCTTTATCATACTTAAAAAATGGTTAGGCCGGAAACTTATCACCTATTCTCGTATGCCATTCCAAATAGCGTGCTGGTTTGAATGCCCATATAAGTCGATATCAAGAACTTTCTTGACTAAATAAAGTCTCCTGTCAATTCTCATTGCATTTTCCCCATTGTTTATCTCATTTCTCAAAGGTTTGCTGGGGCGCTTAGAAAGCTTTTAGCATTTCTTTTGAGGTCTGAAAACATCAGAGATGATTAGGGAAAAGATACAAGTCACAAAGAATGAAAGAAGCACTGCAACTTCCTTCTCCAAATCTTCACGAACAGTGAGTGCACTAGTAAGTAGTCTGGTACTCACGTGCATTAATGACATCTAAAGAAATTCAGGGTATCCACAGAAACACTCAGTGATTATAAAGACATATAGTGGCACTCTCGGTAGTCATGTTTACATAAAACTAGTGACACTGGGAAGATAAACTTAATATTTAGTGCCAATTTCTTAGACACTCATTGTGTGCACCTTGCAGACAAGCCGATATTTCCACTCAGGCCAAGTGCACTCCAACATATCTACTGGTATGGAGTCAATGAAAATATTTACGGAAAACAAGTCTTTTGAAAAACAAGTTATCAGTTCTCAACTTGTGCACTATGATTTGGACACGCACAGACTTCATACGACAATATAAAAACGTCTCCCGCACATGTTCCACAATTTCCGCATTGGCAGGTTGTCCCTGGACGGCCTTTCCTTTGATCACATAGGCATCTCTTCTGCACAACATATACCACTTAAAATCGTCTTGTCACTGAATGCCTGAAGGCATGCTGAACCTGTCACTACATTCTATATTTTATAGTATTCCAAAACCTCCAACGTCCCTGTGGGGGTCGCCATTACTCCCTAAACAGCTGCAAAAGTCAAACGAAATTGAAAGGAAACATTCAAACATTTTGCTTCAATCCAACAATACAACAAATAACAAGCGAAAGAGCGGCAGCCGATAATAACATTGCCTTTTTTTATGATTTCGTCTACTATTTTCATTTACACATTCCGCAATATTTCAAACAAAAATATAAATTCCATAATAAGTGTACACGTTGGTTACAAAATAACAGTTTATAGTCAGAGTTTTTCTCTGGACAACTTTTTTTATGTTGTACGATATTCTATACTGTTAATGTCTGGAAAATCATTATACACATGCACAATTACTGTCTTTTCATCTTTGTACATTTTTCTATAATAACAGGCTTAAGCACTCGATTGAAAATTGATTAAAAAAAGGAAGAGGAAAGCAAATGATTTACGCGAGGACTAGACGTTTTACGACAGAATTAGAATGATATCACCAACTCCAGCCTTGAAGGTTAAGAAAAACATTTGACTAACTTTCATTGATTAACATATATAATGGTTTCTCTCTTATTATACAGATGAGATGTTAGTTATGTAAAGATTTACCGATTTGTGCATATTCTGTGGTCCGCAATCTATATTTGAAGGTATAATTTTCTCCTTACTTCTCCTTTTCTCTTTTCCATGAGATTTCACTCTCAGATTAATGCTCTGCATGTATTTCTTTTGGCTGCAGCGTATCGCTTAGTAATAAAATTGTAGACGGCTATGCAACGTGCACCAAACACTTTCTCTCTTCCGTTAAGACGCAGCAAAGAAATGCCGGAGGTTGGGTTTTTTCGGTTTTATAATTAGAATTTCGTTGGGAGTTTCTTCACTGTGTATACCCAGTGATCCAGGTATTGTATGAGCAGGTGTTGCTTTAATGGTAAATATTCTGGTTCTTTTTTTATCAGGTTGCTTAAGGTGCATTATTTTTACAGCGTTTTATCAAGAAATGTAAGCTGTGTGGACAGTTGTAAAGAGTTTTGGCAAGAATTTCACTTTTATTTCGTAAAGATTTCCGTCTATAGCGAGAAAAACGTGTGCAGACAAATGGTGTAAAGCACTCATGGTTTATAAAATCCAAATTCAATGAGTTGAAATCACTGAGTGAAATTAAGCATGTATATCAAAGCGACTTCGTGGGAAATCTATCTAGGGCAATCCCTTCTAATATTCAGTACAATTGACATGAACTGTATTGGGTATTTGACCGAGCGCATTTTCACGCGTAAAGTTGTTATAGTTGAAACAGCATGATTCACACTCGCAGACCGCAACTGTGCTGTACATTTATCACGACAGACTGTACGAGTCATATCCACCCGCTCTTGCATAAATTTTTTTTCCTGTCTTTTTTGTTGCTTCATCCGCTGCAATTGACACTGATTATGCTCTGGCTGATTTAATGGATACCAGGCCGCGGACTAATGGCAATGAGCCGGGGGTCGAACCCTCCCCCATGCGATTGATTTTGTCATCAGGACGTCTATCTTGCTTTGGGGTTAATGACGAGAGAGCGCTATGCTGGGTCTCTCAGTCTAGAGGTCATGATCTCTACTCCCTGCATCAGAGACCATTAGGAGCGTTACAGGATGCACACGCCAGCTGTAACTAGATGGGTAGTTGACAGTAATGTCTCATTAATGTAAACTAACAGAAGCCAAAACTGGATAAGACTGTGGCTTACAAAGCTGTTTCATGTTATTGCTGGTTTTATACTTGGAGAACTAATACAGGCGTGAAAGTTAACCACGATTTTGTTATTACTCTTCTTATTCATCAACCTTCTCTAATTCCTTTTCTTTTCATATCGTTTTAACTTTTGAGAAATTTTAAACATTTTTTATCTGAAGGAGCAATTTAAAAGACTTCGAACTAGGCGAAAATAATTACTTAATTGCAGAGGAAGTGTACTTATAAAATAAAAATATTTCGTATTGATTTTTATAAGAAATTCCTTCTATATTACTAGCTATGGAAATGAAAAGAAAATATATAATAATAACTGATATCCAGATGTGCAGAGGCTAAGCAAGACAACATTATTAATTCTTTTGAGAAAATTCCTCAAGAAAGCATGAAATCGGGGATTCCGGAACGCCAGGTAGAACAAGCTGCTATCATCTTGTATCCAACACTTGTTTTTAACATTAATTATAATATATTTCTCCATTCCTCGAACTTCTGTGGATTATTTTGTAAAACGTTATCTTTCAGGAAAGCTTACTTCCAGATATTCTTTAATTTCGACCACTATCTCAGTAACTGAGTCGTTGAAGATTATTTTTGCAAGCTTATGTTCTTTCAGGCTTGGAGTAATCCAAAACCCTTCATTGTTAAAAGAAATAGGAAGGGTCTCAAAAATGTATACACATTTTCACAGTATTTAAAACATTTAATATATTTCAAAGTTGAACCGAACAACAGTAATGTGTAGTATGATGTTCTGTAAACAGATGTGACTCACATGCATTATAATAGCTTTGTTATGTGACAGATAAATCAACAATGAAGCAAATGAAAAGTCAAGATTATCGTTTGATATTTTGTAAACAGATGTGATTCACATTACATTATGCTAGCGTTGCTACAACAAAATGGAGCCAAGATTATCGTTTGAACAGCGGAAAGAAAATTTCAAGTGGTATTGGAAAAACAAGAATGTTGTTGAAGTTCAAAGGCAATGGAGACGTGTGTACAGAACAGAATCGTTCTCCGGATGTAACTCCGTTGGACTTCTACCTATGGGGAACTCTTAAGGATGTTGTATACCGTAGAAAATCAGTTACACTGGCAGCACTTCGGGAAGAAATTGAAACGGCATGTGCTGCAATCGCTGAGGACGCTTTCGCAAAAACTTTACTCAATCAGTAGCTCAACGTACTCAAAAGTGTATCGACGCCGATGGTGGGCACTTTGAGCAACTGTAGTTAGCCGTTGTAACTGTAAAAGTCTAAGGTGATTAGTGCTGATCATTTTCTGTTTGTGTGAAATCAGTTTTGTTATGTCAACACAGTTTTTTTCTTTGCTTGAAATGTGTATATATATTTTTGGCACATGTTCATCACTTTATGGCATGTTCTTCCATGCCATAAAGTGATGAAACAAAATATTATGTAGTGTGTAATTTTGGAATTACAACCAATCACTCCATATAATTAAACGGCATACTACACTATTTATAATTGAGGAAACACAATTCTCTCAATGTGGATTCCTTAATGCCCCTAGATACCACATTCGGTTTGTTCATTCTGTGTTTAGACGAAAATATGATCGATTGTAGCAAAACCCTCCTTTATAACTGAAGCTGATTCACAAAGACAGCAGGTCTTTGTTTGTCACTGCCAGTTAGTGCAGTGAAAACATTCATTCAAGTGGACAGTTATTTTAAACGCTTGGCAGATTTCCCATGGATACGAGTGTATATCCAGCATTGCTCTCTTATGAATGTGCTTTACTCGAGTGCGTTTTGACGTCCAAGTCTAAACCTTTTCTCGAGTTCATTCGCGGTTTTGAATTTATTATCATAGACATTTCTTGTATTTTTTCCCCTTAAAACTTCACAACTATTGATAGGAACCTTTCACAGTGTACAGTCTTTAAACGTCATATTGCTTAGGAGTAGTTGAATATGTTAACAAACTACGCCTCCCAAATAAAAAGCATGGTAAAAATCAGAAGTGCAATATAACTAATAAACCGCCTGTGGTGCCTCAGTAGTAAAAACGGGCGTTAAACACTACTCAAAATAAGTAACGAAACATACTTATAAGTGCAAGGCCTTCGCATATGAGCTTGTCCGGTAGCCGGCTGCGAACGTTGAGTCTCGACAGTGCGCCGATCCCTAATGACATTTTTCTGTATCACCGCGCCTGAAAAGCTGGCTTTCTATTAAGTTACATTGTCACAACGCATAATTTCAATAATATTTACAATGGATGTGCATCTTGTCACAGATGCACCATACACCAATACAAGAGAATTGCATGTATAAACTCAAGTTTCTCTGTGCTCCAGTATCTCTTGTGCTGCGATGTAACACGAGCATTTAATTGAAACCATACTTCGACGGCGAAGAATTTGATGCATGAATCAAGTTCACTATCCCTAATTGAAAATACAACTATAGACATTTAAGCGGCGCTCATTACAGTGTCGCTGCAATCGTTGGACGACGGCGACTCTGTTTAGTTTCAAATTTAACAGTTTTGTATCTTTCCAAGTGTGATCTGCGGAACTTAAGTT
This sequence comes from Metallyticus violacea, assembly GCA_030762175.1. Classification (NCBI taxonomy): domain Eukaryota; kingdom Metazoa; phylum Arthropoda; class Insecta; order Mantodea; family Metallyticidae; genus Metallyticus; species Metallyticus violacea. Next base: position 59,025,497 of record CM060840.1, read on the forward strand.
TCCTGTGCAAGCCGCCTGATATATTTATTATTATTATTATTATTATTATTATTATTATTTTAGAAATCGATTTTAATATCCCTCCAACTTCGTCTAGTTTTGTTTCAGTAAGCGCACGCCCCTACCGGTTGCTTTTGTCGAGAATAAATTCAGATTTCTAATTTTGTTTGCCATTAACTCTACATTTTCTCTGCTGAGGAAGTAAACGGAGTACGTTTACATTCCTCTATGAATTGCAATGACGTATGATATATAAAATTCTCTTTCACTATTGTTGTTTTACGAAAGCACTACTGACAAAACTAAAAAAAATTATAAACACTAATAACGCTTTTAGTACACGGTTTTAAACACAATAAACACGCGTCTTCTCTTGTACCGGCACGAACTCTGAATAAACGCGCGAAAAATACGGTGATTTGAAATGAGAATCAACACAAGTCCCGGCCGTCCGTAATACTGCACCACGAGCGGCCAAGCTCACGAGCAAAGGCTCTGTATAATTCGCGAGAGTACGAAAGTCGTGAAATGGTCCTTTCATGCACACAAAGAATGTAATATTTTTATAAATATAATTTTTAATTGCTATGATTTATAAGTATAATCATAAACGGCGTTCTTCGTGGTATAATTATTGTTATATGTGTAAGAACTAACAGCAAACCAAATAGTTTTCCATTCTGTATCTACGCTGGGAAAATACAGTTAAGTAAAAAAATATTGTAGAGTTTGGATGTTTAAAGTTACGTCGTAATTCTGAGTTCCGTTCTCTTAAATCCTGAATAGCCTGCATTAAGGGTATCAGGAAGGAGAAAGAGGAAGACAAACTTTAAGCTGCATGCACATAAGATCCAAAGTAGGCTCATTACATGTAAATTTTCAGAGCTAGGCAATAAAATTTGCTAGGAGTAATACCCTTGTGTGTTTAAGTAAACCATCCCCATTTGAAAATAACCCCTTGAATTACGACCATCCAAGGACTACAGAAGTGCAAACATGAGAGCATAATGACCTCGGTAAGTTATCACAAAAAGAGGAAGACAAGAACATTATATTGTGTATTTTATCGCGTAGGTTAGCGTTATGAAGTGTTTCAATTTTCTTCGTGCTAGATATACATGAGAGGGGAAAAATGCAGAGTCTTCCGGGAAGTAAGGTGGAAATAAACATCCGGGGATTAAATTGGCCTAAACCAAGAAGTTGAGGTTCCTCGCCTCTTACGCCCCCTATCCTCACACGTGCCTTTACAACGGCAACTCTGTAGTGCTCTCCGACATGGTAAAGAGTGCATAAAAATTTTATGCAGGGATAAGAAGTATCTCTGGAATGTATAATATAATCTTCATAAAGATTTCCTATTAATAATTCAGCTGCTGTACGCTGTGAAGATAACATGCGCTTTAAAAAAAGGAACGCAAACACCAGCTAATCTCCCTGTACTCTTCAAAAGTTGAAAATATCCGGTCCTTCTGTTCCAGGATGAATTTTACGGAAAGTTTTAATTCTATTTATATGGAAAATGTAGCAGTGGAAAGGGACACTGTAGGGTTTTAAAAGTTGGATTTCATTTTAAGATGGTTTAGACCTAAGGCAGAATTGGAAATGACGGACTGAAAATAAGGACAAGAGTATATGCACTATTGCTCATTAATTTCTACATACTGTATAATTGCCTGGTATTTTTAAGAGGGACAATCTAACGAAGTATGCTTTTAGGTCAAAATTTAATGAAAGTGGCTAAATGCGTTTATTATAAGGGATAAAATTAAAGTTTCTTTTCATCAAAGTGTTCATCTTGGCTTTAATAACTGTTGAGCTGATTCTAGGCATTTGTTTTATAAGTCTTGGAAGTTTTCTGATGGTATTTGTTGATAACTTCCCACAGAATGTAGAGTTTGGATGAGTTCTGTTCTCTTAAATCCTGAATAGCCTGCATTAAGGGTATCAGGAAGGAGAAAGAGGAAGACAAACTTTAAGCTCTTAAAATGATTTTCTGGATATCTCAAACTATTTTATCACGTAACAATTCTCTGCAACTGCAGTCTGAACTTTGGGACAACCAAACTATGTCTTTCAGCACTCCCTGTATTTCTTTAGATGCAATGTAGGTGATGTAGCGTCCAAATCGATGTTTGAAACTATCTTACTGCAAGCTGAAACGTATCCTTTAAATGCTATTACATGACAGTAAATAATTTTATATTTGATCCATCATTGCTTCAATTATCAGAATATCTTTAACTTTATTTCTAGATGAAACATTCCTCCCCATGTTTAATAGTTAGTAAAACATACTGATGGGAAATTTCCTCGCCTTTACATTGACGATCATATACAGGATGTCCAGGAAAAACCTAGTGAAAAGGATGAAACAGTATCTCCGAGGATAATGCATTTATTGTCTCATTGTTTAAACTACACAAAGAGAAACTCAAAACGCTTTGTTCGATATATTGTCAGCGAGGTACGTGAACCCTTTAGGGAGGAGAAAAAAAAAAGTTATTGCTTGATTCTTCGTGTTGATCGGAGAACTTCGGGAACGATCGTAAACGCTGTATTCACAAGGGCATGCAGCGAGTGCACACTGCTGTGGGCGCTTTACCTATTAACGTAATGATCACGATCATATGCAGAGAAAGAAAGCGTAAGATTAGGGTAGTGGTGATCAAATAGTTTAGAAGGCGTTGCTCTTCTGCGTAAGTTCCTGGGTTCAAATTTAATATAGTATTTTTTTTGATTGGCTTTATAAATGTATATGTAGAATATTATATTGCCTTAATGTCATATCATATTTTAACGCATCCTTTGAGTTTTATGACATTACGTATGCGCACGCAAAGACGTAATCACAAACTAATGTATTCTTTACAAATAACTAAATAAAAACACGAACTGAAAAACGTATCTTCTACAGTGAAAACACACAGAAATAAACATAAATTAATATCGGATGTATGAACACTCGACATATATAACTGCCCTCAATCTTCGGGGCATAGATGATGTCAGATTTTTACAGTAGTATGGACGAGAGGCTACAACATCCCAGGCTTCTTGAATTTGTGCTCGTAAGACATCTTTCGCCCTTCTTGCATATACAGTATGTTGCATTTAGATAGAACAAATACCGAAGGAAATATTTTAATATTCATAATAAACTATATAAACATATATAATATGTTAACGTTAAAGCTTGCTGTATATGGAAAGCAATATTATGAAACTAATTTGTCATAATATGTTACAAAGGATTATTAAAAAAAAAAAAAACAGGGTTACTTCATGCCGGGAAACTTAACCACGACATCGTTGCACACTCTGCCACAGAGCTAACAGAACACACATACCTAGATAGCGTCTTTAGTACATGCCATGTAATACAGCTGCTGCAGCGGCAACACAAGTTTTGCTGGTTGCCTTGTGAACCGCGCGCTGTAACGAATAGGACTTAGAAACTTTTGCGTTCAAGATGTAATTTTTTTTTCAAAGATGTACATACCAAGTCTCGAGTTGTTGACGTTGTGTAAGATACCGCTCTATTTACTTTGCAATTTAATCGCGTTTCCATTGCAATTGGAAGATTTGAACCGTGTACTAGAATGCAATCAGTCAAGAAATACATCGTCACTTTCAGATGGAATGACGCGGTACAACTCTCGACAGCAACTTAAACTAGATAGGTACAACCCTTGCATATTGTAAGAGATTGAAATTCGCCTAAATGTAATCTGCTCATGTCAACGTGTACTAGAACGTAAACAAAACTTTCTTAGTTTATTTTTATTAAGCTATAAATCGCGAGTCAGTAACTGCTTTACTTTTTGAGATGTTATTTATGTTAATAGGTTTCAGTAGTGCTTTCCTAACTGCCACATGCCCCACCAGATCAGCTTCTGAAATTTCCCTTTTTATTGTTGCAAGAGATGGTTCACAGACATGGCAAAGGTCGTTAAGATACGGATTCATGAGAAGGAGGTTTGGGGTTGGATTTCCGCCAGGACCATACTCTCAATGCTTTCCTCAGTCCTCATAAATGGCAAATGACGAAGAATTTCTGCAATTTGTGTAAACATACGTCGTTCTGTTCACAAGTCCAGTTGTCATTCACCACCCGTTAATGAGAAATTTATAGAAGATATTTGTCCAGTAAGTAACCATTTGCTTTTGGCAATTGAGAAGAATTTTTGAACATGTTGAAATGGAATTGAAGAGATAGAAAATACTTTTCAAAGAAGTAACACTATGTTTTTGAATAAAAAACATGGACAAATTAAACTGTTGAGTAAAGAATGTGGAAGAAGCCAGCAAGGTTGTGACTAAACTTGTATTTCAGCATTCTTAGACATTTTACTGCGATGAAGCATTTAACTAGCTAATTTAGTATAGAAAATAGAACAATTTGCAGATACTTTAAAGCATATCAATATTTTAGGTAAATATTCGAAGGTATTATTAAAGGTAATAAGGCTTGTAAATCAAATATAGGAAATCACGTTTTATTTTTCTTAAGCCCATTTTTGCTACTGAAGCACCACAGGCAGTGACATGTGAGATGAAATGATAAATTGGAAAGAATATTTTTAAGGAAGGAAGCATTCCAGGCCTAAGTTTAGGTTACCTTCCCGGCATTTGCTATTTATGAGGACTGAGGAAAACGTGGAAAAAACCTCAATCAGGGAGGACGGTCCTGGTGGGAATAGAACCCTAGACCTCCAGCTCACGACCTCGGCCACTGTGGGAGTACGTTGTAGGTGAACCAATATATCTATTTATAGAAGAAAATAAAAAGTGGCCCGCTTAACAATTCAATGAAAAATATTCGACGTCAAAGAATACAATCGTCTAGTTAGAAAACAACGCCTTGTAGAAAAATATTGAAAAGCGTTTTGTATGTTTGTTATTAATCTTTGAGCAAAGAGGAACGCATCATGTCAATCTTGGAATTTAAGTTTTCTGGTATAAAAATTGGCTTATTGTAATATTTAATTATTTTATAAAATTTAATAGTAACAGAATTTTAAGCTTTTAACATACTGAAGCGTGCTATATAGAGTAAAAAGACATACCTATCCCTTACTCATATATGAAAGTAAAATTATTTATTTCTAATAATACGCCTGCACGCGTGTGTATGTGTGTATGTTAATCTTTGTTGTTTTTATGTCTATATTTTTATATTATTTTTATTTTCAGGTAAGTACGAGTTTGTCGATTCCTTTTACACTATTTCTTCAGTGGTGAGTAAAATTATTTTACAATGCACTTTTTCTTATCCGATAAGTTGTTAATCACACGATGACGGAATTTATAATACTCCAACATTCCTACAATACTTTCACATCTCTATTTAATTGATAATCATAACTAATTTATTTTCAAGATCTGACCCCTCTTCCTCCATCAACAATACATGTGATGTTTTATTAAAGAAGTATTGAAAACGAATTCGTTACTTATTTATAAAAATGTGGGTGGCATATCTAATTTTACAAAGGCATAGAGAAGTATCACAACTTTAGTTGGTTTTGTTGGTCTTTGTGGTTACCCATACTTGCTTTCTAAACCCAAGATCGGGGGTTCAAACCTGGTCAGGATCGATGCTTTTTTCGGGCGTAAAAACCCTAAGTATGGCTTCCTTAGGAACGGAAGTAAAGCAGTGGGTTTGTGTCGTAGATTTACGGCACGATAAAGAACCTCTAGTCTGGAAGAAAGTGCCTCCGAGCAAAAGTTAGCGACCTTTTCAAGCCCTGGATTGAATGGAGGCGCTGATGACCTGAGATGTTATAAGCGTCCATAAATAAATCTAATCAATATCACAACATTAGAAACTGTAAATATGAAGTATACAGTTATGTTATTGCTGATATAAAATGTCTAGTTGCGACTCTGAAGACAAGAATTATCTCGGTTTCTATGTGACTAGTTTTAGTATAACTATATTAGAATTATTCTACGGAAATGGAGTGAATGATAGAGAAAACGAAATAAATAAATAAATAAATAAATAAATAAAAATAAAAATGTTAATTGTTCATTTTTTAATATTTTATGTTTAAAAATATAATTTTTTTAGGGAGGCGCAAATTGATGAATTCGGAAAATTCTGTCTGAAGCGGGTAATCATACATAATTCAATTTTAAATGTAAATTACAGTCTAAATTTGGAGTGTAATATATAGTTTGTAAATTTTGAGTTAATAATGCCTACTATTTAATATTAGTACTAACATTATAGTACTTTAATGTTTTTACAATTGTTTATGTACTATTTCACTATATATGAATAAAATATTTGAGCGCATTATTTGTAATATCAATATAAGAGTTGTAAATTTCCAGAAAAATAATAATAATTAACTTCTAGCAGCTTTTGAATAAATTAAACGCATTGAAAAATTGAATATGAAAACTTACAGTCTTGCTTGTAAGAACTGCAGGTTTTATAATGTTTATGTCGAAATGAGAAATAAAATAACAGAATATTATCTAAGTATTAAGATGACAGATTGTTTTTTCTCTGAAAAAAAATTGCCCGCCATAATTAATAATAACTCTGCGTAAAATAAGCAATTACTTCTAACCATTTCCATTCATGGATCTCTTGATGCATGCTAACGGAACTAACCTTACATTTCGGATTGTTTATTTAGATTTATGGTTCCTGGTTGCCAAACAGTAAAATTCTGAGCATGTTTTATAACCTCGGTCACCCCTCCATTCCCTCGGAAGGGCTTTTTTTTATTTTATTTTTTTTTTTAAAGTCTGGAAGGGGTGGGGTCTTACAGAAGAGCTATGTAGAAGCCCCGTTCTGTGGCGGAATTCCATATCGATTACTTGATTGTGGTGTGCTGCACATTTTAAGCCATTTTTATCCTCTACGTAATTTCTTGCCTCCATCCCTCTTAGTTTCATTACACTCCCTCACTACCACGTGACTTGCTTCTCCACTAGCTTGCCCTTTCTCCTTCCGTCTCTTCCACTTTGTTTTTTCATTGATATCTTTACGAGAGTTTTAATATTGCTTTAAAGGTTCGTGCACTTCGTTGAACGAGCTCTTTTACAGCGGAACGAATAAGGTAGCTTATGGGGGCTAATGTAAGATGTCCACTCCTGCAGTAGAAAATTATTTACGATTTGTACATTCAGCAGGTGTTTAAAGCGAGAAATGCTGTGCTCAAAGTTATGTTTTGCCTGCTCCGATTTTCACTGATTCACTTGTTGTATGATCTCCCTTAGTGGCTCGGCATTAAAGCTCTTCTTTTAGAAATAAAATTGTCGCATTCTTTCTATAATTATATATATAATTTCTTTAGCCACCTAGATAATGTAGTTAATTCTAACAACAATTTTAAATGTTTTTATGTAGGTTTCTTTGTTTTACTGTCCACGTTTCACTTTTGAAATTACAGTTATATTTGTACATTATTGTTTAACACCTCTCTTCCAAAATGCCTCCTTATCTCTTTCAATTTATGTAATGTGTATGATGATTGGTTTAATATTTTATTTTAAAATTTAAGTCTATTATGTTGCTAAACAGTATAAAATGTTGATTATAAATTTGTAACTTCGTAAGTACTTCTGTGTAGCTTGCAGACAATGCAGACACATTTAGAATTGATTTCAATAACCATTGTATTTATAAAGGACATTCAGAAATCATATGTTAATGTATATGGCTGATAGATAAGGTCATACAAACAGAAAAGACGCTAGCACTAGACTGTGTTTTCTTGGCAACTACGACTATTCAGAGATGATGCACATGGTCTTAAACAGTATGCCTAAGAATGTACGAATTTCGTGCATTAATAAAACATTTTTTTCGCATAAACAGGCGAATCTACACCTTAGCTTAGAATGGTGTATAAAATAATTATTTTTTGGTGAGTTTAGATGTAGCCGAATGAGCACAAGCGATGCGGATCCTGGGTGAGTTTGTTTACGAACGAGTTGTCAATTCCTGTAGAATTTAGAACGAATTCCTGGTGAATTTCGGAGATTGTGTGCGACAGTCGATAAAACGTGGACAAAACAGTGTGTTGTAACCGGAGAAAGCGAAGCGAAGGATGGAAAAGCAATCGTCTAACCAGGAAATGTTTTGGGAAGTATGTTTTGGAATTGCCATGACGTAATTATAATTGATTTTTTTGGAAAAGGGTAAAACCATAACCGTTAAATATTACGCTATACTACTGGGGGAAATAAACGCGCGATCAAGAAAGATCATTCTCATTTGGCGGGGGGGGGGGGGAGAACTCTAGTTCCAACGTGTGCAATTGCGACCTGAAAATGATTGAACTTAGGTATGAAATCCTTCTTTATTCTCTTACTACCCGGAGTTCGCTCCCTCTAACTAGTTCTTATTCCCTAACATGAATAAATGATTGGTGGATCAAAATTTAACATTATTTGATAAGGGTGAAGCTGAAACAGACGCTTATTTTTACAAATCTTATTTCACTGACAGCGTTAAACATTTGTAAACTCATTGAACTAAGTGTATTGATTTAATATACAATTTTTAATCGATCTATTCATGGACGCTCTTTAACATCTCAGGTCATCAACGTACTAATCTATTCAGGGCGTGAAACGGCAAATTTTGCTCAGAGCCCTCTTTTTTCAGGCTTGAGGTTATTTTTCGTGCCGTAAATGTACGACACGGGATCCACGGCTTTACTTCGCTTCCGAAGGAAGTCATACTTAGGATTTTTACGGCCAAAAACATCTGTCGATCCTGGCCAGGTTTGAACCCGCGCTAAATCCTGGATTTAGAAGGCTAGTATGGTAACCACTACACCACCAGGACCCTACATTTAATATACTGAATTACGGCATATTCAAGATTGAATATTTGGGAGATAAAAGTTGCATAATTTTTTTTGTAAAGGGGAGATGACAATATTATTGTACAATTGTAAATGGTGAAGTAAAACATTCAAAAGTTAGATCCTATTATTATACTAATTAACATTCAATATGCAACGAAGTAGCTAAATAAATTTCCGTATAAATTTTTCTACTTTTTGTATTAAATACTTTGCCCGCTTTCTGCTAAAAACAACTTTCTTATACTTACAAGGAAAAATTGAAGGAAAATGGATTTCAACAATGTTTCATTACAGAATCAGAGACGAGCACGGTTTGCTACTCTGTCAACCTAGACAATCTGCAGACATGCGTAAAAACATAAAGCCTTTTTTGCTAGGAGTTCATGTTTTCCCGTATAGAACGTAATAACAGTTAGGCCAAGAGAGCAGGCTGATAAACTAGAATGATGGTAGGCATTATCGGTTGAATTAAGGAGAATTTACGGAATATGCCTCCATAATTTCACTGCCTACAGGGGAAGCTGTAACCTAAGTTTGTCAATTGGCAGTTTTGTTAGGCATTAGGTATTTTAAGATGGGTTTTAACTTAGTTTTTATTTAAATTTTGAAATGAATGGAACCGCATTCATTTAAATATAAAAAGCAAGCCTGATGCTGCTGCCGACAGAATTTCTGACAAGTTTTAAAAATGTAGAAATGGTAAGCTAAACTGTGGTATTACTAGCATGAAATATAAAATACTTTTTTGAAAAGAAAAGGCGAACTCATTTTTTTATTCGTGAGAAGGGTACTAAACGCAAAGTGCCGTTCTGCACTGCGTTCGTATAACGAATGTTTGTAAATGTGTAATGTATTAGAACAACACTTTCAAGCCCACATTGTACTTTGACAATAGGATGCTGTCAGATAAGTTCCTTGTCTTATCTGACACTAAACAGGAACATTGCTCTTGCTGTTTCTGCAGTTTGTTCCCCTTTTTTACTCACAATAGCTGCTGCATACAACACGCTAAAAATAGCGAAACCTTCTTCAAGAAAGCTACTACATGACCAAGGAGGATTTAGGGCAAGGAAAAGAAAAGGAGGAGAGGGAGGAGCAGAGCTGCGTACAGTTTCGCTGCCTCTTCAACTTCCGTTATCTTTTCCCTTTTAGGGGGAGGGGATTTATTCTATTGTCGTTCGTGTTATTTGTTCAGAAATATAGGAAAACCGTGGCTTGCAAATTTGATCTGATACACACACATTTACAGATCCCCTGCTGGAGAGAGAAAAATCTCAGCTGTTAAAACCTGCCAAACCTGAGGACGTACATTTTATTTAATTCACGAGTTCAGAATTCACAAGAATATAAACGTAATTTAAAAGGAACTGTTAAATGATCATTTTACTGCAGATAAATGCTTCAAATTAATTTCAAAAAGATAAGAATGTCCAATTTATAGACACCGAAGACCCACAGAATCAAGAGAGCAAGCTTAGTTCGGTTGCCTGGTCCTTGCTAGTCAAAACTTCTCGTCTACTCCTGACGTGGTAGGTCCAATCGCCTTAGGCCTTCAGAGAAGTTATGCTGTTAGGAGCAAAATCCATCATCACATTGCGTAATATGAAAGTAAATATCATAAAGCTCATTTTTATTGTTTTATACTTCTTGAGTCGGTGTGGTTTCCAATTCTGTTGTTTACAATGTTTTTCTCAATTCCTTTCTACATGAACTGAGCTTATTTCTCGCCGAGTACTTAAATTCTTTTTTATTGATTTTACCAAGCAATTTTTAAATTCATTCTTACGATATACTTTGTGCATAATAGTGCAAATTTAACTGTCCATACTTTTATGTTCTTATCTTATGAAGAAGCAAATATATCTTAACATTTTTGTTGCCCTAATCTCTTTTGACAGTTTTTGAGGGAAATTTTTACTTTATATGTTAAACAGGTCAAGGGGAATAGTTAAAGATAGCTGAATGTCATTTCTTGTTTTCCGCACATATACTTAAAGGCTAGGAAAGTATTAAGCGGGTTTGAATGATTATTTTGTAGTGACTTTTAGATGGCATATATTTGAGGTTTATTGTTAGTATTTTGGCACTTATTTGTGTTCCTTTGCTGGCTATACCTTTTCCTTTGAAGTGCTAATAGTATTTAATTTATTTATTGTTTATCTTGAGATATTATTGCATTATTTATTTTATTGCTGTATATTTTAAATAAAAGTTATATATAAGGCGGTATATAAATATCATTATTTTCAGTAGTTTACATAAAATGATATGTTTATTTTTATGCTTGCTTGTACAGACTTGCATTAAAATAATATATTCATTTACTATTTAATTATTATTTCTTAATTTTAAAAATTAAAAATACTGGATAAAAATATTGAAACCTACCTCAATTTTCTAACTTGTTGTATTGTAACATCATGTATTATTTTGCTCCAGATGTTAATATTTAGAGGCTGCAGCCGATGCATTGATTTAAAAAAATTATGCCCAATAATACACATCTAAAGCTGTAAATTAAATACTTTAAACCATGTTTTAATGTATGTCCAGCAGAAAGAAAAATGTAGAAATTAGAGCAATACGGCCTTAGGAACGGGTTTATCATTATTGAGGGGAAAGCTGTTATGTAGCTTTCATTGAACATTTACATAGCAATATTGTCAATAACTCTTACATAAAAGCCTCCAGAATTGCTTTTACACTAGTTTCGCCCTCTTTAGGTCAATATCAGTGACTACCAAGTAACATATTGTTTATGAAACGTGGCAGAAATAAAATATTTTGTAGAAAATATACAACGAATTATTAACTAAATGACTGAAAAAATGTTGAACTTAATGATACGCTACATTATATATATCTAACATGTCATGCATGCTCAAAACGTCATTACCGACACATAGTTTTACTACTTAGGAGCTTGTATTTATCTATGGAATATATGCTGTAAAGCATACTTTATTCCTCTTGTCATGTAGGGAAATAGAAAGGTGCAGAGAATAACAGCGAAAGGGAGAAGTAAAGCAAACAAAATAATAAATAACGAGAAGAAGAAAATACAGATTCTCAGACATGTCTCCTGTAAAACTGTGTAATACCTCCACGTACACATATAAATAAGGTCCAGAGAGTAGCAAGGGTTACAAGTGGAATGAAAGAAAAAAAATATTCAAACACTGGTTTGTTCAACACCGGAAGCATAGTTGAAGCAGGACAAGAATTCAAATGAGACACAATATTACAAACTACCTGACAAGGTTCGAAAGATGACATCAAAAGAGCTAATATAGATTAACGCTTCTGAAGGAATACACCCCTCGGTGACGAGATCTAATATTTTTACGTGGTGTTATTTTATATTTATAGAGGACAGTAGCAGAATGTCGGGCCGGCGGGAAGTCTGTACTCAGAATACTCAAAGCAATGTTACGGACAGCTTGGATGTTATACGAAAAGTAACCCTTTTTTCCTGTTTTTCTCTCATTACTCGCTTTCCAGAGATATCATGTTTATGTGTATCCCATATACCGACTCTAATGTGAATAGAACAAAACAAGGTTATAACCTTTCTTTTTGTTTTATGGTTGATATTGCGGTGTAACCTGCTTGTTGTTTATTCGTATTGTTTGCCAAGAGATGTTCAAAAGCACCAGAAGTTTAGTAGTCAAATAATTAGCGATGACGTTCATTAGAGCGTCTTCTAAAAACTGCCAAAGCCCAGGGCATAGATTCGAAAGTTGCTACGGGATTTTTACTTATCTTACGTTAGGGGCACTAAAACTGACCGCACCATTAGTAATTTAGTTCTAGGATTTAACAGTATACAAACTCCAAGTGGAATAATGTCGAAGGGCTGCGAAGAGTTGATTGTGACAGTAATACCAGGGTAGATCCATAAATTTCCGGCCTAACCATTTTGTAGGTATGATAAAGACAAAACTATATTTCACTTTTCAATATAGTTGCCCTTTATTGCAATACACTTCTCACATCTTTGAATTAACATTTCAATTTTCCCTTCCCCCCAAAAATAGTCTGAAGTCTTGTCTGCAAAATAGGCATAAACAGCATCCATCACTTCTTCGTTACACTTAAATTTCTTTCCTCGAAGGTCCTTCTTGAGTTTTGAGAAGAGAAAATAGTCACTGGGTCTTAGATCTGGGCTATAGAGTGGATGATCGATCTCCTTGATGCCACATTTCTTCACAGCTTCCTTTGCAACAAGAAAGCTATGCTGTGTGCACAGGCGCACACAATCACTCAGCTTTTCTCGCCTTTTCTCTTTGATGGAAGCACGTTATCTGTGCAGTAGGCCAGTGTAGTACTCCCCGTTTACTGTTGTTGTTCCTCTCCTTAAAGTCAATGAAGAGTATTCCTTCACAGTTCCAAAAGTATGTGGCCGTGATCTTCTTGGTTGAGTGAGTGACCATGGCCTTTTTAGGCGGAGCTTCGCCAGGTTTACGCCACTTCTTTGATTTTCTTTTGGACAAGGAATCATAGTAGAGGACCATAGTTTCATCTCCTGTAACAATGGTTTGAAGGACTTCTCTCTCATTGTTGCGGCAGAGCTCCAAAAATGGCGACAACAAATGACTTGTTGCTGCTTTTGGACTGAGGAAAGAAGTCTAGGCACCCATCTTGCACTAACCGTATTTATGTTTAAATGTTCATGAATAATTCAAAGGACTGTTGTTTTAGAAAGCCGAACCTTGCTGCTATTTCTGCAACTTTGAGCCGCCGGTCTTCCATAATTTCTCCTTCCACAAGAGGGATGTTTTCAGGAATGAGCACCTCCAAGAGCCTACCTGCATGCTGTTCGTCTTCAATGCTTTCTCGGCCCATTCGAAAAAATTTGGTCCATTCTTTTACGGTAGAATATGAGGGGGATAATTTCTCATATACATGTCCAATTGCTGTTTAATTTCATTTGGAGTAAGTCGTTCTTTTGCGAAGAACTTAATAACAGCTCGATACCCCATTTTGAACATGTCATAATCTTCTGCACATAGCATTCTTTATGCAACTGTATCCGAACTACTGAACACAGCCGAGCGGAGGCTACAGCTGCAATTATTTACTTAACCGATAAGGCTTTTGTGAAGGCGATAATCCATATTGGCAAGGCCGGAAACTTATGGACCTACTCTTGCGCTTGTCCAGCGCTACTGATTTTGGATATATGACATCCATTTTTTACAATCACCAAATGTATTATCCTTATATTCCTTTCCGAGTATATCATTTAATTTCATATGTCATCAGTGTTCACTGCCTGTGGTGTCTCAGTAGTAAAAATGGGCGTAAAACACAATTAAAAAAAAAGTATTGTGCTGAAAATCTATGCAACCGAATAAAATGTTTGTTGTTAAAAAAGCGCTTAATTGTATTCTAAGTCATTCTTGATTTTTGTTTCGTTACAGGGTAGTAAGTGGAGACTGTATAAAGTTGATCTAGTACTGTAGGCTTTCGCACTTTGGTCATAACGCCATTTGATGGAAACTTGTAGATTAGCTTTAAATTATAAACAAACAAGTCGCTGAAGTACAGACTAGGATGGCAATATGAAAAACTATCGCGGTACCTTGTAGCAATAAATATGTACCTCGGAATTTTGTAAGCAAGTCCCCACTTCTACCTCCGAACGCTATGGGGTGTATATTAAATCATGATATAGCTTAGGTTTAGGTGAATTTTGTCTTAGTTCTAGCAATAAAGCTATTAAGTTTGCTTCCTCTCACTTTAAGCTGCAAATTTATGGATTCATAAATCAGTAAAAAAGTCTAAAACATATTGTTCAATCTGATACACTGGCATTCTCATTTTTAACATTTCTTAATTCTATTATGTGGAATCTGATTACACAAATTATCAATGATAGAAATAAAGTACTTAAAATGATGAAGTAAACGGCTAAAGAATTTGCTTTGACTGTGTGTGAAGTAAAAGCTAAACTAAGATGAGAATAATATTAGCATAGTGTTTCTACGATACTCTACACTAGTGCCACAAAGTAACGTGTTTTCAAATAGCTATGAATGAGCGGTTATCCAAGATGGACTGCTGAGTTAGCCACTTTTCAAATATCAGCAGTGCAATGACTAGAGATAAAATGTATTCTGTCGAACTTTATGAACATTATACAGGATGAGTCAACTCTCTCTGACAAATTCAGAGGAAAGGTAGATTTCTCAATGAGGAAATCTGTTTGTTAAAAGACCATTTCCTGATGAATCTAGGGACATTTAACAATTATGACGTATTATAAATTTATTGTGCAAATACCCTTAGAACAGATTACAGGTGTTCAAAATGTCTGTCTTGAACCTGGTTGCATTCATTACATCGTCTTAACAGTGCCCATCGGATTTCGGCAAAATTTCAGGCCTATCGTGAATATTTGCTCAGTCCGTTCGTATTTCATGCGACATTCTGCATATACCCCCCTCAAAAAAAAAATCTAGGAGTGTTAAGTCGGATGATCGTTTTCTCCAGTCTTCTTGTCGGTGAATTCAGCGAAAACATGCATTCTTAATGCTCTGACCACACACAGAGGTACACGGAAAAGAAAAGGCAGCGTCCTGACCAAGCCTGTATGTTACAAACTTTAGAATTGTTTACACAAAAACCTAATAAAGTACTGTAAATGTCATCTATTTTCATAACTTTTCAGGGATTTTACTTAGATAAAATACCGCGAAAATATGCTTTTTATTGATGAATATTTTAAACTTTTTCCCCCCTTTTTGAAGATTCAAAGAGTAAGTTATTTTACTTAATTAGGAAACCATAAAGTAAGTGCGAAGACAGAAAATACGAGTAAACGTAGATCAGTTCCAGTAATTTTTTGATGTAACACACGAAGTGAATGTATTTAGCTTAGGAGTGTTTCAACTGTCGGGAGAAAAGAAAAGCACGGCAAGAGAAAGAGATAAAATATAATTGGGAAAAATGCGTTCCTTTTATATGAAATTCTTAAGACCACACTAAAAATAATTTAGTCCATCAACTAGTGCAGAAATTGGAAATATGAGCAGTATCAACTTTTGGAAAAATAGAAAATATCCTATTGTCATAATATTTCTGTTTTCCTTCATCAATAATTCCCGTTAGTTGTTCCTAAATATTTACAAACTTATAAACAAATATTAATGAAAATGAAATGTGCAAAAGATAAAACTATTAGTTCTATAGTTTTAAATATAATTATATTCCGCCATTTTAATGTGCGATTTTATCTTAGCAGCCTATCTACACAATTTAACACAAATTTGTAGATTTTGACTTGATCCATATTCTGATATGCATATATACATTTCGAGAATGAAGTACATATTAATACTCTCGCGGCCGGCTGTTGAGTCACTCTAAATAAATATCGTTTTATACATTGATCATTATGCCGGACATAGTGCGTAACTCACAATGTTTATTGAGTAACATCATGTCCATCCCTAGTCAGAAATAAATAATTTTATTAACATCACTGAGTAACACTTACATTCAGGATGGATGTCAACCAAGATGGTCATACATCCACTGCTTCAAGTTCCAGCTCACTACTCGCTAGAAATCGTTTCAAAACACCATGCGTTTATGCGCAGATTTACTTTTCCACACGAACGATCCCAACCGTCACTTCTAAAGATTAACTGACTTATTGCTACAATGCATGTACAATTTCCCTCACATTGTCACCCCTCATGTGGATCTAATCTTGTAAATAATTGACGGAAATATGGAAGTAAATGTAACAGGTGAACCAGCGCCCGTAGTCTTTCGGCTTGAACGATAATCCTACCTCCAGTTTTGCTGCTATTTGAAGAATTATTGTAAACAAAGTTTAACAAACAGACGACTTCTGTAATTAAAGTTTATAATACTTAAATTATACGTACGGCTTTGTACTGGAAGAAAACTCAACAGACAATGAAATGATTACTGTACTATAATTGGTCACCTGGATGCGACTTAGACGGGACAGGCGCAGTAAAGTTTATGAATCTGTAGACGCCTCAGTTAGCTTAAGAGAAACTAGTCATTTCACGGTCGAATGTCGACATTTGCATCACACCCGTTAATGTGACTTCATCTAATTTTTAAGGTGAATGTGACGCTCTCTTGCTTTACATTTTAATAGATGAACTTTTTGTAGCGCTCCTCTGGGACTACCCCCTCCTTCCCGCGCTGCAAATCTCTTCTACGTTCGCTTGTTCTGTTATGTATGTATACCCTAGCTTGCACTGATTACTGCCGAGAGCAGGGGTGGATTTATGCTTTGCTGATTTTTAGCCAGGTCAGCCTTTCTGTCATTCCGCAATGGAAGGGTAAAAAATCTGCGGAGATACAAGAGGGGAGAAAGAGGAATATGATGAATCGGCTGCTGTAATAGAGTTAGAGGAGATTCTACCACCAGGAACTATATCTCTCCCTGTAAAGACGTAGTCCGGGGCTAGTAGTAGCTTCCAATGCATGTTTTGTTTTGTATCTCTTGACGCTGTTCCCTAGCATAGAAAGTATTTAAGCTTGAAAGATGTCTCCAAGTTTCCCAGACGTTATTCACTACTCATAACGAATAAGGTTTAGAAAGAGTATAACATCAAATTCAGCACATAGGGACTGATATTAACAGTATTGTTGACTTTGGCTAAGGCGCTAACATATTCAATTTAACACCTTTCTAACACATTTTCCCTTCAGAAAATAAGCAATATGTTACGCAGTTCTTTTCTCACATAAAGCATATTTACTCTTTCCAAATTCTTTCTTCTCTTCAATATCACTGTAAAGATATAATTGGCGAGATTCAGTTTTCCCAACATATATGATAAAACATCTTAGAATATTAGATATGTCAAGGCCAAAGTATAAAGCAGGCTGTGAACAATTCGTGGTAAATGTGAACATGTTAACATTGTATAAACAGACAGTTTACCACTTTTTAAAGTAGGTGTTCACAATTACCGTTCATCTTTGGTAAAAGTTGAAATTGTACCCTTTTTTGCTGCTGAGCACAGTTATTGTATAGTAAATATATGCACAAGAGAACTATTGGTTAGAAAACAGGAAATGGTAAAGAATCACGGTCGCATACGCATGTCTTTCTTGAATGCTCTCAACAGAACCCTAAAGACACGGGGAGCTGTTAGAGGTACCAACATTGCACGAAAGTTAGCAATTAGGTGAAAACCCACAATTGCTCCAACTAAGGTAAACATAGAAGTGTGACAACCTAAAACACAGACTGCAGGATTCTTGCAAAGAACTCAACTTATCCCGAAGAAATTGTGTATTAAGGATACACGATTAAGCTCTCTTTGACAATGTCTACATGTGCTTTACATGTTATCTAACATGAACGCATTCAAATCATTTCAGCTACTCTGTCTTTAGCAGACTTATTTAAGCTTGATCATCTGAAGTCCTTTTAAAATCAAGATGATATATAAAAGGGGATTGTGAACATTACGCTCAATTCTTCTTGCTGCATTGTTTCGCTTCTTGCAAGAACAGCACAAGTATCATATACAATTATCCAATTTTTTTATTCACTTTTAGTTAGATGTGGATTTTTTTCCACTTGTTTTATTAATCAATAACTACTGGTATGATGATGGTGTCTAAGAAGTTTCTACCTTACTTATCAAACTTATGTTTGTATTCTTGCAAATTTTATTTAAATTATAGAAATGTGATTCTCAGTTAAAGCCACGAAATTTTATTTTATTTCGTAATTTTTCTTGATGTTTAAACAGATATTTAACTGAAAGTCACCTAGATTTAAATAAAGTTAACTTGGGATTTTTATTCCTGTATAGCAGTATATATGATTACTTAAATGGTGCAAAACAAAGTAGATGTTAATGAAATATGTAACCACTGCCACAAAAATGTTTTTGATTACATATTGACATTTCGCAATAGCAAAACACATTTACACAAATACGTAATACAAACATTTACAAGATCTACCAACATTTACGACACATATGCTTGGTAAATATGGACAATTTACGACAAAAAATTGGGAAATATACAGTGATTTGCTTCTGTCTTCTATATTTACCAAGAAAGAAGGCAAATGTTTACATTACCATCGATTGTGAGCACTGTATTTCTTTCTAGAACCGTAACAGATACACTCTTCTCTTTAGATAAACTACTGTTTTGCCATCTGCAGAACTTTGAGATAAAAACATTTTCAAATAAAGGATGGAATTTGTTGTCAGCCTAAAACATTAAACAGTTTTACTTCACCACCCGTCCAAATAGGTTTAGTGGATTATTATTCGCTGGTACTTTGAAGTGTTAGGGAAATATTAGTTTTATTTTTAATCTGTTTTCATTGAGGAGTATACTCTTGGTCCAGCAAGTTTTTCCGTTCCGTTTAAAAAAAAGGCACATTTTAAAACAATCAATGGTAATCCTATTTAGACGAAAAATTCTTTATACTGATTCCAATTTTGAAGATATGGATTAAGAAGTGGCCAGTTATCTTTCACATTATTCATTAGCGCACACTGTTATTGTTTTATCTCCTCACTTACTCTACCAAGACTATTCTTTGGAAATCTCAAAATGGAGTAATAATCATCTCAGTCTTCGCTTTATTTGGTGCACTTTTTCTTATCGTTGTTCACTGCTTTTGATTACCGCTTTGACTCTGATGTGCAGTGGTGGACCCAAGTATCGACCACGGTCATAATTTTAGACAAAAAATAATAGGGACTGCAATGATATATAGCCAAACGCTTCATTGAAATGTTATTTATGAGCATTTAATCAACGATAGTGGTACCAACCACACACACGGATTTTTCATATGCACAGAATCAGTTATTTCATGCACTTTCATTCGATGGTTTCTATTGGTGTACTATTGATGATATACGTCTTGATGAACTTGATTGGGCGATTGGAGTGTGCTTCGTTTTCGGTACATTTACGACCACGTTTAAACTCATTCAAAAATAGTTTTCATTCAGGTGCAGATTCAGTTTTGTAGCCGTTCTCTTCTTCAAATAAAAAATGCCCGTATTGCTTCTGGTCATAGACCCTTAAGAAAATGATTTTTGCCAACAATAATACCTTAATGAATTTTCATATCACTTCATGGACCAAACAGATAAGCTTAAATGATTAAATTTTGGAACTTCGCTTAGGTGCATGTCAAAAGTTGAGATAACCGCAAGGATTCAACCTGCTGACAGGATGGGTCAGTTTTATCTTTAGGTATTACGGTATACAAGAACGAGAACTATCGTTAATTCCTTTATCATTACTTGGTTTGTTTAAGATTGTGATTTAACAAATTATACCTTCTGAGACATTCTTAAACGTTCTATTTCTTCGTTTGTTATGTATCGTGTAGTATATCTTATTTTCCGGTTGTCTCAGCTTCTTGTAGGATGGTGAAAAGGCGCCGTTGGATAACAATACTTTTTTTTTAATAGCGTCTCCTGCAGTGCTACTTAAACAGATGCACAGGCTTGCTTCATAAACATAAATACAGCTACAACTCATTTGAAAAGTTGTTGTCCATAGGAATTACTTGAGTCATGGATGTGTTGGTAATCTCAAAATGTAAACTATAAGTCTAAGCATACCCTTGTCACTAATTTTGTCATCCTTTCCTTACGAGTAGAATATGTCCCTCTTACGCCAACAAACAACAGGAAAGACGAATTTTGTTTAAAAATATAAACGATCTATATATACGTTTTCTTAATAGCAGATTCAAAACACAAAATATATAATTTGCAAAATCATGTTAAAAGTTTTCAAAGTACTTTATTGATTGTAAATAGTTTTAGCATTAACCAATGACAAATATTTTAAGTATAGATAACCACAATAAATGTCGGCGTGTTCCTCATTCTTTCTTGAATCACTGGTGAAGTTAATCTCTCATATTGTTTACACTCATTCAAAAGGCTCATGCTCCGAATTTAAATGTGTATTATAATCCAGAAATATCATAAAATGAACGACTAACTCATGCTCTAGTAAATTTCTTGTAAACTTTGATATCTTCAGTATAATTGTATGCTAGTCTTCTTCGAGTTTGCAATACTCTTTCCCTCTACAGATGCAGTGAAGCATTTATAAACCGTTTCACTCTTACTAGACCACGATACTTTAAAAAAATATTTTGTAATGAAATAGGTTTGAACTAATCGTAGTCGTTTATTGATATCAGCTTATTGTTTTAATTTTAGTGTTATAGCTTACCACTCCCAGGTTTTCGCTCAGTTCACTTTCAAGAGAGCTGAACAAACAACATTCACACAATTAACATCACTGGAAATAAACTGCAGAAGGCCGGGATATGCAACGAAAAGCGCCAAAGGAGATATGTGACAATTTTATATTTAATAATTTTCCTTGGGCATTTTTCATATTGCTTTTTGCAATTCGTTCAATACTTTGTTTCATAATAATAAGGAATAATTTATGAATTGTGTTTTAATTCCATTATTTTATATTTTGCAATAACTACACATTTTAAATGCTGCCATTTTAAAAGCATATAAGACCCATTATAATATGATTATTAAGTTTCTATTAAATGCATTGCTGGCTATTAAAATGACAATGTACTAAGCGTGCTTCGGTTGTTTGACGCAGCTGTTGGGATCCTTCACATCTGTGTGTTCGTCCTACCTCGATCACACATCTCGTATTCGTTTTGCTGTGGATGTACTTCGTCCAACACAAGCACCATTTTTTTTAGTAGTGTTTAATGCCCGTTTTCACTAATGAGGCGCCACAGGCGGTACCAATTTTTCGGAATGATTTCCCACACTTTCGGTATGTCACAATTATCTCTTGATCAAATTCAGACATCTGCTGGATAGACGAGTCATATTCGTTCCTTGTGAGAAAATGTGAATTCGGTTTAAAGTGTCCCTTATGGGTGTTGCAATTTTAATGGTCAGCAGGATATAAAATAAAATATAACCGGATCCTTTTATTTTCTGTAGCTACGATTATTGGCCACTTCATGTCTCGTGAAAATGTCGGTGAACTCAACGTTTCTCGTGATATTTTCTACAGATAAATCCTAACCATTAAAAACACATTGCTAAGGGAAAAGTAATACAACTGGTGAGTGTCTAAGCAAACGGCTGTTTATAACTTTCATTAGTTTTACACTGCATTCATGAAGTTACACTGATCCAAGTGGAATTTAATTTTATACGCACTCAATGTGTTAGCCTGTGCTAATAATTTTAGGCATATAACATTTTCAAGTAGCATTTCCCGTCTGCTAGATCTTTATGGATTTCTATATCATAATGTACCGTGTTGTCACATTATGTGATCCGTTTGTTACCTTCTCCTATCTTTCTCACCCTTTCTTTTCTTCTCTGTTAAGCCCACTTTTACTGAAATTTTTTGAAAGCGACATTTAACGCTGATTGGTTAGAACGGGAGAACTACTGTCTCGTCTGCCGTCTGCACTTAAACCTTTATTTTGTTTTTTTTAGAGAAAGCATGCCTATTTTTTTTTTCCTCACAATTTTTTTGCCTCTGGCATGAGGACCGGGCGAGTCACCATTCTATATCTTGTGATAACCTTATTCGTGGCTAGGGATGGTGTTAATTTGGGCTATCCATATACATTTCTTTGTCCAATTTGTTTTAAAATCTGTGTGTTCATAATAATTTTGTATCAGGATTGTTAAATTTTATTTATTTTTGCTTTATTACTAAATTAAACGTATTAAGACTCGTATTTCAATTGTCAGTTCTTGTTAATGTGCAGTTCTTATATAATAAATATGACTGATAATATATTTTTGAGGGATGCATTTGTTAATACAGTTAATGTGTGAAGCCTCTTGTTTAATAAATTAGAGAGCATTGGTTAATTTCCTTCTCCCGTAATATATATATAAACATTTTCACTGTCCAGCTCCTGGGTGCCGGTAAACTTCTTTAAACCCGCGTGGTACTAACGAGAGAGCCCTGATATTTGTTGCAGCATTGAACATGGTACTTGCTTGGATGTTCGTTACTGTATACATTATCTCTGCTATGAGAGAAGGGCAAAAAGTGTACTGTCCGGCAATCAGAAGAAGGCGAGTGAGGGCTGAAGTGCGAGGGAAACTTAAACTGTTTATATGCACATTACGTGTGGGATGCTGCTAAAGGAATAAGGACCTCTCAGACTTAGATTTTGCACGCCTACTGAACTTCTAACCATTAGAAAGTTTCAGACAACAGTGTTTATTTTTATCCCCATTAACATACGTGAACATAGAAAGGAGGGTAGGAAATGTTTACCTAGCACATTCCTGTCGCTTGCCTTCTTCTGATAGCCTGACAGTACGTACCAGTTCCTCAGAGACGTTTCTACGTATTTAGGGTTTAAATATCGTGATATTTCAGTATTGGCGTTCTTACTTTTATATTTAGCTCTCGTTTCACTAGTCACAACTTAATGTTTTTCAGTTCAAATAAAAGTAGAATACTTAAATGTATAGCAGGGATTGTCAACCGGTGTGCCTCGGCATCTTAAGCTGCTGCGAGTTCGGCTGAGTTCCACGAGATATTTTGGGAATAAATAAAAATATTGTAGGAACTACTTAAAATACATCTAGTTGTTAACCCATTTATTATTAAGAAGAAACGGTCTCATAAATTCAACAGTTTTATTTTATTCAGTTTCTGGAAATTTACTTTGTTGGTAAAATAATAATATCCTACATGAGGATCAAAACCAGAGTTATTACAACATCCCAAACAACACGGTGGCTTATTGATCACATTTAAAATTCTACTGATGTGACTAAGTATCAGGGATGGAAGATTAACTGAATAGGTTGTCCTTATACAAGTAAAGCTATGTCCTTTAAGGTGCTTGCAGGAACTGACACAATATCCTAGGAGAATTTAAACTATTGATTAAAGAAGCGCTGCAAAATAAAATAAAAACTGCATGGCTACGGAGCGGAGCAGTGAAACATAAAGAGGAAAACGGAAATATATTCTTTGTTTAAATCGAATTTGCAACACAAATTCTGACAAATGACACCACCACACTTTTCCCTCGCTCGCATATTTTATATACGCGAGTGAGATGGAGAACTATACGGTGTGTGCCCGCAGTGGGCCGTCGTTCGAGCAATTACTGTATCACATTTCACACACACGTTGAGCCGGGGTGGTAGGAGGCTGAAACAAGCCGAAATTCACGTTGGTACTAGCAACAGTGAACTTTTTTTTCTTTTTTTAAAACTAAATCAGATGCACATTCCAAACCTGAGAGCAAAATAACTTGGACACAGTTGGGCGTTCTATTCCTGTACATGCATACGTCTGTTTAATTAAACAGGACTTACACTGCAAAGCGCCGGCTCTAAACCTAATTGAAGTGGACAGGAATACGTTTACCATACTGATATATTTTATTCAATGTCGTTGCTGAATTTTAAAGTGGAACAAGAATGGAAAATATTATCTAAGGCAGGATGTGATGCAACCTTCTAGTTTAGAATTGCATTAACTGAGACACAGGGAACACAAGTAGACAACTTCCTCCATCTGGTGAGAGATGAGAAGGCAGAGACAAATGAAATACACAACTGCGATTGCTAATGGAGATACTACAACAATTAGAACCTATCACTGTTAATATTTGTGTGTTTATTTGACTCGTGATTAATCTTTTAAAAAAGGGCGATATTTCGATTGGATTGATTGCGATGAAAGAGGGCTTTCAGGACTTCAACTTTAATCCTATGCCTCTAATGAGTGCACCTGGATGTGGAGAGTGAAACACTGTGTGGTCAGGATCCAGGAGCTATGAGGCAGGTAATACCCTCAGAAGGACCCTTGCATGCAAGACGCCGCGGCAGAAATATTTTCAAAGCGCAAGTCAATATCCACTGACGCAGAAAAGGAAAATCCATTCCATCGACCAGGGTAAGGTCAAGAGGGCGGTCCCCAAAGGTTTTTGAACCCGGGATCTTCCGAATTCCGGTTCCAATCACCACGGGTGGCCGAAGTCGTTAAGGCGCGTACTCGTGAGCGGGAGGTCTGGGGTTCGATTCCCACCAGGACCGTCCTCCCTGGCAGAGGTTTTTCCAGGTTTTCCCCGGTCCTTATAGGCAAATGCTGGTAAGGTATCCTAAACTTAGGCCTGAAACGCTTCTTTCTTAAAAAAATAACAATCCTTTCCCAATTTATCATTTCATTTCGTGTACCATCTATGTCCCCCGCCTGTGGTGCCTCAGTAGTAAATACGGACGTATTAAAAAAATAATAATAAAATTTAAAAAAAATTCAGCTACCTCCATGGACAGCCAGCTCAGTTTTCAGCACCGTTACGAATTACTCAAATTTTCTAGCATGTATTTCGCTTAACAACTCGAGGAAAGGCCCGATTTGGAACGCCAGCCAAGGACCTCGAGTCTAAACATTCTCTCCTTGGGACGCTTTTTTACGAAAGTGTTATGCGCAGCGCATTATTATTAGCGCATTTATATGCTAATTAATGTGAATATTATTTAAAAAGGTAATATCTGGCAGTATGGAAAAGTTCTATGCTTTTATTGCACATAATTCCGAAAGAAATGTTTGTGAAAGAACAGCATACCTAACACCACGCATTCTATCAAACGTTCTGCAGAAATATCGGCTGAGTGTTTTGATACAAGTGATGCATGGCCTCTGGACACTTTTCCAGAGGAATTTGGTGTTGATGTGTTCGACATGTGGATAGTAATACATGGATTCTGAGAGACTACAAAGAAAAATCCATACTCGTTTTTACAGGTCAATACAGACTGATTTGACAATCAGGCAAATTAAATATACACAAAGGTAATTGAGTTTAGAAAAAACAAAAGAAGTTGAAATACCCAGAAATAGTCACCCGAGACAATGGGTTCCTTATATGAAAACAGCTTCTTTCACCGAATATCCCTGAAAGTTGTCTTTTGAGTTCAAGCCCTTCTATAGAACAGCAGGCCATGAAAGAAATACCATGCAAGGAATCTCTGAAAACAGCCGTTTAGCACTATGTAAAATAATTTACCAATACTTTTGTGGGCTAACGGTCTTTCATATAATTTCACCTTAAAAAGCATACTTAATACACAAGGTTAGCTGGAGGAGTTTTTTCTTTTAATCCCAGAGCTTTCTTAATATTATTTGTAAGTACGTTTATAGCAAGCACTAACATTTCTGAAGCAGTGTCAATATTAATAGTATTAAGATATAGACAAATATCCATTAAATTTGCTTTATTGGCTAATGAACTGTTTCATAATTGATGTGGATTTCACATTTTCTATCACAAGTAGACCAAGTGTGAAGAATGTCTTTTAATGCATCTATAACAGATACGTGATCATCACCATCTAAGTGACTTTACTTTATTCTGTATATTTAATAGTGTCTCAACAATTTAGTTCTTTTTTGGTATAACGGAAGATATTTATTCTGTTATGGTATCTCTAGACATTTACATGTTAAACTAATGATTGGAAATGACCTTTTAAAATTAGAGTTTCTTTTGCTGATGTCTTGTTCAAATCTTCAGGACGATGGACTGGATATGTGTAAAATATGGAAGTTAAGTGAATTCAGAAGTTTAAAGCAAGTCAATTTGTCTTTGAAACTGAAAAATTACACTATTATAGTTATAGTTACAAGAATTACTATATATTCGATAATTATTCTCAAAATATTTTAATTTTCGTTTACTTTTGTATGTCTTTGTAGAGAAATTTTATCTGGGGTTCTAGTCAACCATTTGCTAGCTACAATGCAACGTAACGTTATCGATTAGCTCGCAAATGGTTGAATGGGTTACCCGGTAAAACTATGAGAGAGAAAAGACTATTTTTATTGAAGCAATTTCATTATGTTTAGCACGTTCTTTCAGCGTGTGTTTCCAAATGCAGCCATTTCTTTGTTTCCTGTATATTACCGTAGGTGTTTATATCACACGCGCTTAGAAAGAATGGCTTTTTTGGAAAGAGGCCGTTGAAATGGTACGCTTTTCATTTTTTCACTTGGGTCTCATGTTCCTTGTGTTTTAACCCAAACTCGACAATAATACACAAAGCAATTCCATTTTCCTCCTGCCTTTTTTAATTTCACAAATTGAAGCATCCAGCGCCGACATCGCGGTCCTCCATAATGAGACGTCTTTTGTTTCCGTGTCTACAGCCACTACTGCTGCCGTGCGAGTGAGCAGAAACATTAAGTTTGCTTTGTTCGTCTGCATTTGTTGCTATTGACTCTGAAACAAAACGCGTGGAATCCTTTTTCTGGTCGTTATAACAACTTAAATACACGCAGCAGCGAACGCGTTAGGACCGAGCACGTAAATGCTAGAGAAAATAAGAGAAAGAAAGATAGAGAATTTTTTAACTGTGCATCACATAAGTGCAAGAAAGTTTGCGAGTGTAGTTACATTTGGAAATAGCTGGGAATTGAAACACTGCTGTTTGAACTTTGACAATGATTAGCGCTTTTTTCTTTTTCTTTTTTTTTTTTTTTGTTTTGTTTTTCTTGGTCGTTCTGAAGAACAGAGTAACACAATGATTAATAGAACTTACTTCTCTGTCACTTATATAGCAGAGAGGAAGCAGAAATTGTAGTTTTTGGCTAAGAACAGAAAAAGTAACTTTAAACGAGGACAAAGTGTGTGGCTCAGGCGGAAACGCATGGGAGTGGCATTTGGAAGGTCTGGGGTTCAAAATCCTGACTGACCTTAAGTTTTTTCGTGATTTTCCATGGTCACTTAAGCGAAAGCTGGGAAGAATCTTTCCTTTCCACAAGTTTTCCGCAGTCTTTCCATTCCGTTAATTCTGTTGGTTCATTAGTGAATTAGATGAAAGTGCTAGGCAAAATGGGTTGGTGCTATGTGCGATGTGACAGTGGTTTGCGCTTTGTAAATTTTTGTCCAGGCTAGAAAGTGGTCTTTTCGAACTATTTGGAGGCAGGGGTAGGGTATTCATATGAAAACATTGTTTCGGACCCCGTTTATGTCCATGACTTTCCAGCCAGTGTTTCCCTTACCTAGTCCCTTCCTACCGGAGGTGCTTTCATTGGGGCGTAGGCATAAATGACCCGTCTTTGGACAAGGCTGAAGTACCAAAATGGTGTCTATCGCTACCAATTCAACTAATCATATCCGCCTTTAAACTATACTCCTTTTTTAGAGTGAATAGTTGGTAGTCATGGAGCACATTTCATGCGAACGATAGACTATTACCTTTGACAGTAGGTGCAGTGTTGCACCAACTTGCATACGTTTAAAATGTTCATTGACAGAGATTACTAACTGTTCTTGACATTATTTTTATTAAAAAAATTAAGTAATTGTTGCAACTATACTCCGCAAGTATCTGTTTGTGTCCTGAATTACCAGTAAGAGTGTAGAGGCATGTTCTCAGGGTTTTTAAAACGACACACGTGCTATTCATTTCAGGATGACCCGACAAGAGATAACAGGGAAACTTAAATGTGTCATACCGAATACAAGAAAGGACATGTATGGGCTATTCCTGTTTAAATCGGACGAATAATTGAAGAAGAAGAATTAACCTCACATTTTAAAATTGCAATATTTTTTACTTCTACATACTAAAGCTTATGTTAATTGTAAAATCCCTTGAACTAATAATCTTCATACATAAAATTCACCAGAGTTAGTATTCTTTATTAAAACTCTTTATAAATAGCTCTTAATCCATTCAAATAGAAATTTGAACAATATTTCATTTTAAGCTCATATCTTACCGAACTTAATGCTTTATAAAACACGGTTAGTAATTTAATAGATTAGAATACAATTTATTTTATGCATCATTGAAGAATTTCCCCTTTCCCCAAACAAGCAATGAAAAGAGGGGGGAAAAAAATAGCAATAGCGCTCATTATTAACACTTACGCTCCAAAGTAAGGTATCTTTTCATAAGATAACTAGCTATCACTCTCAAGTCAAAGTGGCACAACTGACTTCTCGCTCGGAACTGCATGGCCATATATGGACGCAACAACAAGGCTCGAGTGTCCTATATATATAATTGAACCTAATTATTTTGACATAAATTCTTCTTGATGGAACACCAAAATAATAATAACACTTTTTTTTTAATGGCAGGCGATATTTTTGCTTTTATTGTTTCCCTGGGAAAATTTAAATTATGAATTATGTCGCTTTTAAAAGTTTGTAATTATACATGACAAATAAATATTTGTAGAAGATGTTCTATTTGCTATAACAACTTTTTTTTGTTTGTATCCTTCGAAAATGCCATTTTTTACGAATATACAATAACATTAATGCATTTGAACAAAAAAAAAAAAATCTAATAAACTTAAAGAGCTGTCTTCACATAATCTATTTTTTATACTTTTTTCAAGACAATATTAATTTGCAAGCTTTCTTTGTGGCCGATTTGTTATGAATTGGTCTGTGTATGAGATAAGCTGCTATGGAAATTGTTTCAAGTACACATCAGACAAACGAAGAATATTTCTTTGACAGCTATTCAAAAGACATTTATAAACTTCATAATCCAACCTCCTTGCAAGCCAGTCCCAAACTCGCTTTCCTTTTGTCCTTTTCTTAATGACCGCCTCGGGTACTTTACTCCTCGTGTTCCGTTGATAAAGTTATCTGAACAAATGCATAAACCGTGCGAGAATTTGCGTGAACTTCCATTGAGTTGCCTACAGCGCTTTCTTGCAGGAAATATTGCGATTCATTCATCGGTGAATAGATTACAGATACCATATGTGCATTAATTTTTACGGATATAACAAATTGGATCATTAAAATATGTACAGCCTATCAAATATGTTATATCCCTGAGTTTATATTATTTCAAATGTACAGTCGTTTGCGGTGTAGCCAGTACGTTGTTCGATAGTTTCTGCTTGAAAGTATAGCAAAACGTTTAGAAAAATTTAAAATAGTAATATAAACAGGATGTTGCACCGCACCTGTTGTCCATTTTTAATAAAGATAAGAAATATTCTATTGTATTTCATGATATAATAAGAATGTAATTTATTTATTTATTTGAAAAAGATCGAACAGACCCAATAATTATAAAAAATTCCACTTAAAGTTCACCTTAGTCCGGGCAGGTTAAATTTCTTAAACAATTTAAGAAACCATGTTTTTAATAAACGGGCGAAAAATAAATTTGTCTAATTTTTATACAATGCAAAATGAACTCTTATCATTTCGTGATCCATTAATTTACGCATTAGAGAGAAAAATATCTTTAATTTTTATATGATATTTGCGTTCCATTGCATATTCCTTTCAGCTTAAATGTAGCATTTTGCAACATATAAATAAAAGAAACGTTGATAGCCTGTATAAAAAAGATGAATATTGAAATTGTGAATAGTATTATTGAGCTATTCATCTAACCTCACGGCACTGCTGGACGTTGTTGGTCAAAAGCTCTCACGCGAGAGTTAAGGACTCTTCTGTAGAGCTTATGTTGTTTTAATGACTAGCAAACACCGAGGATGTACAAGGGATGAAGTGGAGAGGAGACAAGGGTGCTGACCTCGAATTCCTGATAAAGTGGCCCACATGCAAGTAAATATAAACTGTTATATCGTCGTTATACGTCGCAACATTTGATCATTTTGACAGATGTATTTAATGTTTTGTATGTGCATTAATACAAGCAAGGGGATAGTTTCAGTTTTAAAGCATATTGAACGTTTAAAAATATTAACAGTTATTACTTCTTAGCTTTAAAAAATACTGTGGTTCTTCAGCCAAACATCTGAGACTTCGATCCTCTGTCCCTGTCAGTCTAAGTGTCAACTTTTGTGGCAGTTATAAGTTGCAAAGGAAAACAAAATTGGTTGGAAATAGCAGTACCATAACCAGAACGAAGACCCCTTATATTGAAAAATAAATAAATAAAAATAAAAAAATAAAAATGAAATAAAAGAACATAGGCGGATTACCCAACTAAGAGCATTTGTTAGAGAAAAGGTGAATGTAAAACATTAAATCTAAAGAAATGGCGGTTGTTAGTTCGACCAATAACAAAATTGTTCGTTGTAATTGTTTTAAACTCTAATATGAATTTATTGGAAAAAGTACAGAATATAGTGACAACATTCATAAAACGAGGGGAAATTTTGGAGTATGCAGAGCTTAAAGCATGGGGGGAACTTTTTGTACAACTTAGATACGGACTATTATGGAAGGAATAATTTGGAAATTTAAAATTAAGACAGGAGAACGCATCTACTTCTTTTGGAATAGAAACCTATTTATTGTAAAAATATTCCAAGACATATTTAATTTGCATTTTTTACCCCCTTTCTAATTTGTGGCACTATTTTAATTTACTGATACTAAAGCAGAGGGCAAAAATTCGGGTTAGTATTTCTCTTCCAAAAACTCAATATCCGTTTTTTATCTCATCTTCCCTCCTTCTATCTGTATGTGTTTGCGTCTCTCTGTGGTTGTAATATTTACGCAAGCCCTGACATTGGACTGGCCACCTATTCAGTATGTTTGTATACTTTATGGGTGTTCAGAGATAATCAACTCTCAGACAGACGACTGGCCCGGTCATTGACTTGTAAGCCCCAGGGGTGTGGAAATCTAATACCAAAGAAGGATAATCAGTTAAAGAAAAAGATGCTAATACAAGTAACATCAGTAAAAATGAATAAAGTCTCGATAAAAATATGTTACATAAATTAATTTTATACCTATGAGTGGTTATAAATTTTTTAATTAATATAAAATTCAAATTTATAACACGATTACAAGTTAGGAAAATAAGAAATTTTACAATAAATGAAGAATTTAAACTGGAAGGTGCCTCATCACCTAATCGTATTTATTTATACACCCTTCTGAATCATAGATGAAGGAGGACTGTAGATAAATAATACCCAATTAAAAAAAGAAAGATAAAATAATGACGTGATTATGGCTTCTTCAGAAAATAACTTAGAGAAAATTTTCTTAAATTTTATACCCTTCCTGAAAATTCTAACTTAAATATATCAACCAAAAGCCAAGTTGAGGAATATTAGGTAAGATATGAATTTCGATCAAAATTAGAAGTAGAAAACTCCATAATTGAACAGGTGGTCCACTATCAATATTTGAACAACGCTGTTCCTTATTTAGAAAATATAGACACAAAAGTTAAAACAGTGAAATGATATAGTTTTTGAACGATATGTAAAACTCTCGAGAAAAAAATACATCATGGCCTACCTACATGTTAAAAGTAAATGAGAAGCATCCGAAATGAAATTCTCACGTGAAAATGAAACGTATAAACAATAGCGTTTGAGTGGAACTAGAAGTAGACATGTATTAACACACATAACTGAACAACATAAATATTTAAAAACATGTATTGAGAATATGTAAGCTCTTATACAAACCAGAGAGAAGGCCCCAGGGAAAAATGAACTATTTTATTTTACTATAAGAGACAGATGTATACAGATGACAGAGGTCACGGATTAGCACTTGTCGAAGAACATTAAGACTGAAAGAGCAGGTCTCTGAGCGAAATTGATCGACGTTTCACACTCTAAATTGAACGGGACACTGATGACCTGCAATGTTAAAGAGCATCCGTAAATAAACCAAATCAACAATGAAAAATCTGCGGTACGGTTCTTGCCAGGAGCGTTCTCCCTGACTGAGGTTTGTTCCAGGTTTTTCCTCAGTCCTCATCAATGGCAGGTACACTAAACTTAGTTTTGGAATGTTTCATTTCACCCCGCTCCCCCTAAAAAAAAAAAAAAAAATCCAGTTTATGATTTCATCTCGTTTATATTCACCACCTTTAATACCACAGTGTGTTGTCCTTTCTCTGCTTTTTAGGTATCGTTATTTTAGTTACGTTGTTCATAGTGTTATTTTATTTAATTTTTCATTTATATTATACATACGGTGATCAAGGCATATATGCTAGAAAAACTTAAGTTTCCTAAATTTCGTCGAGCAACTTTGATAGTTATTTACATGGGTAGATTATCTCAGGAAAGAATTCAATTTAAATAAAACATGAGGACATGCATGGCTCCTACCTTAGAGAACTTTTACCATAATTATTTTTTAATTTTCAAGGGTGAATGCTTCGTTAGGGTTTTATTATAAAGTATATAAGTATACAGACTTCTTTGATTAGGTCAGGTAAGTGAAAACAGGTAGTGCTAATAGACGTTTTATGGCTGTCACAAAGAAGCTGCAAAAATAATCTCTCTCCTTTGCACGTTTTATAAAGATTAAATTATGCACTTAATTAAAAGAACTACATCCATACTAATGTGTGCAGTTTTTCTTTATTTTTTCTGGTAATTCTGTAATATTTTCCTTCTCTAGTAGTATTTGTTTAAAAAAATGGGGGTAAAAAAAAGCAGAAAAATCAAATTTAAACCGCAAGCATTACAAGAGGGGATGAAAAAGTTGGCGGCGCCAGTGAGTCAGAAAAACAAACACGTCTGGCGACAACATATTCATTTTATACACCCCAAACCATCTCTTTTTCCCACCGTGTGCTACATATTTATGGAGAGCGAATTCTGATGCGAGGAGTTGGAACTTTTTCCATCCCCCATTCCACGAGTTTCCGGTGTACCTTCACGGAAAGCTCGGAAAAGTGAAGGTTATCAAAAGCAGACCGTAGCATGTAGCAAACTCCGACCTACAAAGTGGTGATTATTTCCAGAAGCAGGGAGACCTTTATTTACTCAGCGCAGGTGGTTTAGCTCCTTAACCTCGTACCTGCGGAATCTCATTTCCATAGTTACAGAGGAAGCCACACACTCTCGCATCTATCATCTACAAACATAGCCTCCTTCATTATAACATCCCGGGGTTCATAGACCTCTACTTCTCTTAAGGCAAAACCTTCTATTTTCGTTTTAACGAACCCAAAGCTTGGAATATGGGTAAAATCCCTTACCTGCTTTGTTTATAAAACAAGGCCTGGTTTCCCTAATGATAAGAAGATGTTTTCATTGGTCTTAAATTATCAGTTTTTATTCTAGTCTTACATTTGTTTACCTTGTTTTGTTTGTTCTCTTATATACTCGTTACTGCCTACCAATTATAAGAATATATTCATCTAGATACTTTAATTTTTCTTTATACTATTTGCATTGCTGGCCATTAAAATTGCAACGCCCCTGCAACGAGTATGACTATTCGAAAATACACAGCAATACCAGTAGATGCCTGAATTTGATCAAGGAATAAAGAGTGCGAAATGTCATTCCAAGATATTAGAGCTTGTGTTGAACGAAATGCGTCGACAGCGAACGAATATTAGATCATTGGATCGACGTAGGACGAACACACAGACGCGAAAGATCCCAACGACCCTTCAAACAACCAACCAAGAAGACATTATTTCCGCATGGTTGTCATTACAGGCACAATGTTTATACACAAAGATTTAATTTGAAAATTCTGAATCTATTTAAATCTATTTAATTTTATTTAATTTAAATAAAGAATGTTATAGTATAAATTGAGGCTGAAGTTTAAAATCAAAGTTGATTGCATTGATTAGGTTTCATTTCCTCACCTCAACCACCCCTTTTATAAAATTTCAAACGATTTCCTACTTTTTGATATTAATTTTAAAGAGACTTCAGTTGTTGCATTTGGGCAGAATAAAAAGTAAGTTTATATCTTATAGAATGAAGACTTTTTGGGTAATATAATAATAAACACTGTTTCGAAAGTTCTGACTTATCCCTTGCATTCTGTGTTTTCTTGTAGGCTATACAAAAATTGTTCAAAAAATACCAATAGCCTGGATTGCAAGCATCTCTATGGTGTTAAGGTAGCGTTTGCAACTGTTAATCTGGAGATCCTGGGTTTAATGTCCGATCAGGTCAAACTTTCTGTATAAGAAAATTTTGGACCTTTTCCTTACTTGCTTTAAGGCGCCCAGAATTCCGAACTAATTTGCTACAGACTACAGACTACATTAGGGTACCCACAGGTTTAACGGATGCACCATATCACCTTCAATATCATTTCCATTGGAACAAAGTAGCGGTGCCCTGTGGATTTCCACACCTCAGAAGCTCTCTACAATATCGCGATGCCATAGGGGAATGCAAACAAGTTTATGAGGCATTGGAATAACCCAAATTAATAAACAACGTTACAAAACAGAATTGACAACAATTGAATAATTTCTGGTAACCAGTGGTTAGTAGTAAAGTTGTAAAGTAATGGAATAAATTTAAAGGATAGAATAGTTGGCCTACCAGCCAACTATTCTTACTGGCTCCCAATAATGTTGTTAAATTGTTAATTTTGTAATTTTTGTAGATTTTGGAAGATTAATTTGGGAAGTAGTTAAGTAAATTTATATTTTGGTTCAATTTAATTATTTTAAGTTTTTTTCCTTACTGTTTTATTATATAATATTATTTTAATCTAGTTATTAGGAAAATCTGTAAAATAATGTATTAAAATATTATTGAATTGTATATTTATAATAATAATAATAATAATAATAATAATAATAATAATAATAATAATACATGGAAATGTTGATATACACGCCCTGGTTTAGGAAACCAGGTACCAGGGTGGCGTATACAGATTTTATTTATTTATTTATATTTATAATTGAATAATTTATAAAAATTTTAAGCATCATAAGGTAGGGGTGCCATTGGAATGTTCAAAATTGGTGTGGTTGTGATGGGAGGTTGGAAATTAAAGTTAATCAACTTCGGTATTTAAGGTTGCCCTTAAATTAATTTATAATTTGATCTTTTTAATCTATTTTAAATGGGTAGTTATTCAGACTGGCAAGTTTTGAAGTAATGTTCCGGTTTTTAAGACAAAAGGGAATGATTAATATATCATTTTTTCACAGCGCTTCCCTTTCCTGGGTGGTATTTTGATTTTACATAAATAGGTTCATGTAGGTTTTCATTCGAAATATAAATTTTATATGTATATATACAAGTATTTATATCTCGAATGAATATATGTATATATATATATATATATATATATATATATATATATATAAATGAAAAATAATATAACACTATTAACAATGCTACTAAACTAAAAAAATATGCAGTTGTGTTCTTGGTATTTTGGTTTATGTATTTAAGGTTTATATATTTCATAAGTGGTTATGAATAATATACTATTAATTGTTCCATAAACGGTAATGCTAGATCGACTCCTTGTCATGAGGTCTGATCAAAACGGGGACCTGTTTCCCCATTTTGAAGCTGCAGCTAATTACATATTTTCATCGGTTCAATTCTTTGCAGTCCTTCCTAATGGTCTTCTTCCACATGGAGAGTACTGTAATGCCGTTTTTGGCAGAGGATTATCTATCTATCTATCTATCTATCTATCTATCTATCTATCTATCTATCTATCTATCTATCTATCTATCTATCTATCTATCTATCTATCTATCTATCTATCTATCTATCTATCTATCTGTCTGTCTGTCTGTCTGTCTGTCTGTCTGTCTGTCTGTCTGTCTGTCTGCCTGCCTGCCTGCCTGCCTGCCTGCCTGCCGGTCGGTCGGTCGGTCGGTCCGTCCATCCGTCCGTCCACGCACCAACCCACCCACCCATCCATTCGTCCGTCCGTCCATCCAGCTGCCTGTCTACCCATTTATTATTGTTATTATTATTATTATTATTATTATTATTATTATTATTATTATTATTTATGTAGCCTGTGTTGACGCTCCAAGCTGTGCTCTACACGAGTACATTCATTTCGTAGGTAATCTCATGTTGTGACTCCCATAAAAGAACGAAGAAAGCTCATTTACGCTGTTTCCAATTATTAAAATTCAGAATTCACTTCTGCACACAAATACTGGTTTTCTTATCAAATTATAAAATCTAAAAAGGACATTTTAATCATTTGTTTTGTAAATTTTCTTTTGAGTTTTAATTTATTATATTCTGTTTACCAAGTTACTCTTTGTTTTTCATTTCTAAAGTCTGCTATACTTGTGTATAATTCTATCATTTATGGCAAATTTTATCTTGGTAGTTTAAAACTTCATATTATATACCAAGTCTAGTCTGTTACTATCTCAGCGGATCTTTGTAAATTTTCCTCCATGGCTAATATTAATACCTGAGTATAAAGTGTAGGGGCTATTAGGATTCCTTTTGGTCGGATGTTAACCAGAGTTTAGTTTGACAGGATGGTCTCTGTAACCTATCCAGAACGCAAGGAATGGTCAAATCAGATCTTCTGCATAT
Source organism: Metallyticus violacea (assembly GCA_030762175.1). Classification (NCBI taxonomy): domain Eukaryota; kingdom Metazoa; phylum Arthropoda; class Insecta; order Mantodea; family Metallyticidae; genus Metallyticus; species Metallyticus violacea. The sequence continues at coordinate 59,062,585 of CM060840.1, forward strand.
TAAATGATAGACTCACATTGCAGGATCTGCGGAATGAAGTTTAGTTAGGGGAAAATGATTTGATATAGTTTAAACACCCAACAAATTTGCAAGCTGAAGTGATGCAATTGTGCCTTATATATTGGAAAGTATAACCAGCTGTTCAAGCTTTTCAGTTATTTGTCTTAAACTGGTATAGGATTGTGTGGATTGCTAAGAACACTAGCAGAATGCAATAGAGACTATTGGTCTTAAAAGAATTTTAGGAATTAAATTGACTGATTTACTGACAAAAGAAGGATCTGGAAAACTAAATTTGTACACCGTGGCCGTTAAAAGAGCAATGCATTGTGCGTATCCATAATAGTCATGCGGAAATGTTATTCGGTTGTTTTAAGGAGCCGTTGGGATCTTTCACGTCTGTGTGCTTGTCCTACTTCCATTCCCTGATATCATACTCGTCTGTCTGTCATACTCGTTGCTTGTCATATAGCTCAGATGAACGGGAGGTGTGATGAACATGCTGCCCATTGGGTATTCATAACTGATACAGAACACTCAAAAGTTTAAAGTGCTGCCTGCTTAAAGAGAATAGAAAATAACTTCGAGGTTAAGTTTCCGCTACCGGTGCTGATCCAGTATTAGGTTGCATCTGGTACGCCTTGGTTGGCTCAATGAAATCATCTCTTATCTATTCGTATGCTCGTCGGGCATTTAAAGTAAACCGTTTTTACGACAAGACAAGAATTCAACAATTAATGTAGGTTATTTTTATAAATGACGTTTTTAAAACCATGCAACAAAAGGACATGTGCATATACCCCATTTTCTGACGGTTTGTCTGTACAACATTTCCTTTTTAGTACTTGTGTTTTTAAGACCCTGATTAAAGAATGAGAAAGGCAGATGTTAATATGTAGTAGAGGGGAAAAAAGTAATTTTGATAAATGTTACAAAAATTAACACATTTTCTTCTTTTTTATATAATATTATTTATCTGCTCTCAATTAAAACCTATCTTCAGAATAATAGTTTTATTTGTAATTGAGAATATTGAATAAATGCCTAAAATTCAGTTGCGTAAGGATTGTAATTTCTGAGAAGAGTACTTGGAAACTCCATATTTTTATTACGTTATTTTCAATATGTTTTTGAAAAATACATATTATACATAATGCCCACATATATTGTGAAAATTGGGAAAAAATCATCCATTATTTTCCCAGGTAATTCAAAATATAATGTGTAGGAAAGGAAGATTAAACTTCTTTACTGTCACGAATGGAGAAAACTCGAATCTTTCGATTCCTTACCTGATACACTTAATACTGTAGAAATATTATTTTAACTCCATTGACGACATGTAGAAAAGTTCATTTAAAAAAATAACCGCGAATATTCAATTGGTGGCTTTTCAGCAACACATCGTTTTGATTATGCAATTTAGCGGAATCTTTTGCAACTTTCTAGTAATGAGACTTGCATACGTTGTGCTCTATCGAATATTTTCAAAACTAACTCTCGATAGTTCTGGAGGTGGCAAGATAAACAACGCTGCGTCATTACTCAAGATGTCTACCGTTTGAACTTCTCAGCGCCACTCAGTGTATGGCTCAGCATTTCAAGTATTCGCAGCGTCTCATTTGCATTCACTATCATTCTACTCTCGGCGTTATTCAGATTTTATACTTTTGTTTCTTTTAATGGGTAACCACATCATTTACGCATACTTATGAGCGATTTATCTTGCGTCTCTCAAACACCATTTCATCTCCCATAACCTCCCACTAACTCATCCCATGAGATTGCACCAAAATGTTATTGAATTATCTTTAGAAAAGTAGTAATGTCGGTTTTTAACCAAAACTTTATATGAAATATGTTCTGTCAACACATTAAACTAATCTTAAAGGAAAGATCATTAGATCCAATAGTCCTCAACCATCGTTCAGCGAGATTTGACACTGACTGTTATGGTAAAATAAAATAGTTCATTTATTCCTGGGGCTTTCTCTCTGGATTGCATGAGATTACATATTCTCAATACATATTTTTAAATATTTATGTTATTTAGTTTCACTCAAATGTCATTATTTATACGTTTCATTTTCACATGAGAGAATTTCATTTCTGATGATTCTGATTTACTTTTAATATGTAGGTATGGCATTGTATATTTTTTCTGTTATTTTTCTCGAATGTTTGTTGTGTATTTGTAAGTAAATTGTGGAATATGTTGAGGTTCTTCTACATGATGGTACCAATTTCTGGATTTTGATACAAAGAATCCGATGATAACTCACTTCCACGTCTTCAATGTTTTCTTCAACGCAGGAAATGGACCATGTATCAAAACAGGTGATAATCTGAAGGCGCAAGATCAGGGCTGTATGCTGGATGTGGTAACAGTTCGATCTTCTCCATTTCCTGGATATTTTCCTGCAAGACAGTCTATTTCGATTAAATAATTTTGGGTATCTTTGTCTCAAAGCTTCATTTGCTCGTTTCAGTTTTGAGAGTAAAACTTAGCATCGACTGCAGGCCCGTTTGGAACAAACTAACTGTAAATCACACCTTTAAGATTCTCCATAAAGTAATATTACTTTGGGGCGAACCGATTTTGTTTTAGATGATTTGGCACGCTGAAGAGGATATAGCCATGTTTCGAGGTGTCAGGGTTGGAGTAAATATATCCATGTTTCATCACACGTGACATTTCTCCTGATAAATCTATCATCAATATGATTTGCGATAAGCAGACATGTTCAGGTGTTAGTTCATTAGGCGCAGGTGCAACTTTCGTATGCTTTTCAAATTATCTTATGGTACCTATTGATGCATCAAGTTCTTCTAGCAGCCCACGAGTACTTTTTTTTTTTTTTCCAAAACTGTGCGTATAGGCTCAATATTCCAGGATGTGGTAGTTTCAGTAGTTTCTTCTCCATTACTGAAACTATCGATGTGTTACACGCTCATTGACGACATCTTCTGCCTTCACTTCAAATATTCTTCGAACCACGGCAGAAGCTTTATAATCTTACTTCCAGTAGTACTAGAAGGACTCTAATCTCAAATTTTGTTCCTTCCATTTTATAATTGCGTATTAACGGCTGAGTACAGACACATGCTCACGATATATAGTAATAACCATTATATTCTGTAAATTACATCGTCAAACAAATGCAAACCATGAAAATGTTACAAATACCGAACTTAAAACCGACATTTCTTTTGAGACAACATAATTCTTAATTTTTTCTCATATTTTATGTAAATAATTCAAGAAATTTGAGAACATTTGGTCATTCGAATTTGAATAAATTTAAGTTCATTCCCCCTTTAGTAATATTTGATCTAAAACGCGTTGTTCCTTTAATACAAGACTAGTAAGATATTTTTAAAAGCAACGCGAGCTAACATTTACAAGTGTAAAATCATACGATACATGTTGGGTTTAAATTGTTTTCAGCAATCGAAAATACCGTTACGCATACCAATGTACGTCCAACAGCAATTGATAAAAATAAACAAAATAACACTCGAATAAATCGGCATTTGTGTATACGTGAATGATGAAAATATTTCAGGCTGATGTAAAGGGTGCCATGAGATAGAATGATGATGAAATTACAGCATAAATATTGTGGATGTGTTTCACATTTGAAAAACGCAATCATGTTAAAACCTACGAGAGAAAATTTATCTTGTTTATTTGTTAAATTCCGCCTCCTGAGGGAACAGTGGCAATAATTTAGTTCGTTCTCTGTAAAATGACGAACGAATATTAAATATCCCGTTTCAAGTACAATTAAGATTTGATTTTGAAAAGTATGTACCAATAATTTACTAAGGCTCTCTGTTATTTTCCGTTTACAATTATTTCATATTATGTGTTTTCCAATATATTTTCGCTTTCCCTTTCATCTCTTACAAACTCCTACAGGGTAACTACTGTCTTTATCGGTGTTTTGATCGGTTATATTTCCCGATATTTGGATATTTTCCAAGTAACACGTACCACTCTAAGGTTAACCATTGTTACTAATTCCATTGCGTACTGGAACTAACACGTTTTAACTTTACTATAAATGCCAATTGGGATATTCAGCACCGGGATACTAAACCTCTAATACTTAATTAACTATATTTCTTGATTGCGTATTAGATACATATAACTTTAATTTTTGTCCCTTCGTTTTCATTTTTACATAAATTGAATATACCCACCACTAATTTTACTACAAATATTTGCGTTCATGTAACCCAGCTGCCGTTGTAGGGTTGCAACCTATAGTTGTAAAAGGAAATCGTCTCTGTCACTGCATGCATTACTCTTAAACTGAACAGTGATTTATAGTTCATGGACATTGCCTTTGTTTTTGGAAAATAAAACATGAATGTTACTAGTTAATAAGTATATCAACAAACTTGTACGAAAAATATTCCTAATATATGGAAATTTTCCTGTTTTGATAATGCCTTAAAAAGTGGGCATGAAAGGCCTATCCTTGTGCTTTTAAATTTACCAACTTCATTTTTTTCAAGTACCATTAAAGCCAATAAAATTATACTTTTGCAGCATACAGATTCACATAATTGAAACGTTCTGATCTGTTTTCATTAATATATCATAACTCTGAAACAAATTATTAATTATTTTCAATTGTTCGCTCTTTTCTATTTTTTCTCAACATTTTATTTTTTTACGTTGTCACATTTTGTCCTAGCTATACAATAATAGATCATTACACTAATATCATGAATAAGTGGTAAAAGTTTCAAAGTAATGACTTATACATATCCTAAAAAATGGGAAACATATGCCAAAAATGCAGTTTTTCAATAATTGCAGCCAAAAATGTTTACAGAAAAACTAATTTATTGAGCGAATCACCAGCTAAAACCCTCCAACATTGTAATACAACAAAGAATGATGTCATAAAAACGCTGCCAATTTATGAAATATAGCTTTTCCTATCATTTAAGACAAACCACACCCTTCTAGAACAAATAGTTCCTGAAATATATAATTTTAACAAGTGCTCGCGAAATAAAATAAAAAAGGATATTTGCAGTGACGTAATTAAACATTTATTAAACTGCTTATAACCATGAAACATTAATGAAAATCAGTAAAAATAAATATAAACTTCCAAATATTAAAATGGTATAAAAACAAAAATATTATTTTTGATCCCCTTCCCTTTAATGCTTCCCTTAATTTATATTTCTTAGTTTTTATGCGGTGTATGAAACATTAAACATTGTTAGATATTATGTCATAAATGTAGCTTTACGACAGTTGCTCATGTCTTCTATTTATCACAATCAATAAAATAAATAATAAAACCCATTTGAAAATGTAAAGCCAGTAAAACATTTTAAAAAGTTAAAAATAACTCAAGTATGAATTGCATTAATGTATGCATTTATTAGCTTGCTGTAAAATGAAAGAGTTTGAGAAGTATTACAATATAATCTTAGAACAAAGGATGGCATGTTTTTCACCAATAATTTATTTCTAAGTGGACTCATCAAATTTCGCAACTTATCTGCGAACCACAAGCAATCGATTTTCACCTAATCCAGGAATAGCGAGCGCCAAGCCTAACTAGAGGTTTGCAACCCGCATTGCTTACTTTTTAAGTGACGGACAGCAATCCAGAATCGTCATAACTTAACGCATTGCGATCCTTCGCTGCTGTGCTTTGAGGGGATAGTATAACTCTGATTTGGCTGGGCGCGACCACCCTGGATCTAATCAATTCTCACAGCTGAATGGATTATTTTCTATACGTATTGAAGTGCTATACTACTACTCACTATAATTTGTTTACTCTTTTTTTTTTTTTTTTTTTTTTTGCAAAAAAAACAAGTTTACTTGATAACATTCTACTATGAATGGTCTTCCAACAGTGTTACAATGGTACTTGTTATTGGAGGAACGACACTATCATGTATGCAAAATGTTGGTCTTAATATTTCAGAACTGAATATAGTGTGTGCGCGTGTATGTTGCTTGATGTCCCTATATGTAGGCCGTAGGAATGTATAAGAATTTAGAAGTAGAAAGCAGCTCGAAAAACAGGCACTTCATATAAGAATAAATATTCTCGGCCGTTTGTTTATGGGGCTGCAAGCGTTAACTCCAAAGCTACAAAGATGTTTATGGATTGTCTAGAGGACCGAAAATACAAAAGCATATCATAAGCGAATAATTTGTTCTGTCACATATACATCTTTACTTCAATTGATCCATTAATTTAAAGCTCAGGTAAAATAGTTCTAAAACTTACCTATTGTAGTCTTCAAAACGGATATACACATGTCAGATCGCAACGTAGCTAATATGTTGATCAAAATAGCAAAAAAGTCCATATGCAGCAGTGACATCCAAAGAGCGTTCATTTTGTAGGTTTTTTATGTCCCCTGCAATCATTGGCAGTAATAATGCGCCGTTGCCGTGCACTTATGATTTATAACGGAATTCCCCTTTAAGTACCGGTCTTTGTTTAAGAGTTCTATATCAGCATTGGTACATATAAGGACTCTTGGAAATTAGTTCTCAGTAAAGTTTAATGTACATAAAATTGTATGGCTTAGTAATAAGAGGAAGGATATAACAGATGTTCTATAAATATTTTTCTTTGTTTGTTCAAGTTACTAAATAATTTTCTTTCGCTAAAAGATGGGGCTGCACATAGAACCGTGTATGTCTTTTCTGAATCCCTCGTCCATTTAAGCTGCCTATTCTTGATTAAAGGTCGTAATATTAAAGAAGTAAACAGATCATCGCTATTTCCCAGGCAGGGCATTTTTTCGATAAAATGTGCCGGCACCACTCCTTTGAATTAGTTGATGCACTGGAGCCTGAAACAGTTGTTTCAAAACAACCAGGATATTCCCAGTGTTACATAAGCAGCCAGGTATGAAATTGTTAGGCGCACTGAATCACCACGTGGTTGCTAACGCACCGATAGAGTTCGGGTTAACTTCATTCTGGCCCACTGCTCTTGGAGTATATATTATATATATGGCAACCAGTGACCGTAACAAAGGGCATTGTAAACAGTGCCTCAAACATGCCGTGATGCCGTGAATGGAAGTGGATCTATAGAAACTTAAACAAAAACATACCCACGCCAATAATAATAATAATAATAATAATAATAATAATAATAATAATGACAGTAATTCGTATTGCGTAGTATTCTAATACCATCACTGAAGGTACTAAACTAAAAGAACAATTCATAGAAAATATGAAATATGAGACAGTCAAACAAACATAATTCTTTTAATAAAAATTACTAAATAGTGCCAATGACAAGAACTACATAAGCTATTTTTGGCTTGAGTACAGAGCTGAGCGCAGCGCGCTCTGGGTCAAGGTCACTCCAATTACATGTCATAATAAATAGATCTCGTACATGGACAGTCAGTTGCAATTTTCTGTTAAGAGAGCATTCGTTATTTATGTCTTTGTGTCATTACAACTCAGTTTGCGGTTAAGAGAATAATTTAACTGAAGTCTTTTGTTATTGCAGGCTATTAGAGCTCTAGTGTTACTGATTACAGTGTGTTAGTGAGATAAATATTACTGCACTGTATTACATTGAAATAGTACGACTAGAACAGATAGAAAAAAAAGTATATAGGAATAATACCCTAACTATAGAGGAATTTAAAGAAAAGACAAGCAGAACTGTAGTAAATTTTATTAAAATGTGTCAGAAATGTCTAACTGCAAACGAACAGCAGTTAGTACTTTTTATGAAATATAATCAATAATGTATGCATGGTATAATTGATCAAAGTTATGCAAGTAGAAATACTGGAAAACTTGTCCATCACGTTTATATAGCGTGATGTAGAGAGAATAAAAGGATCAATTATTGTAGAAATAATTTTAAAAAGTTTGTGTAATAACATGCAGCAGGTCGAATAATAATATAATGTAAACAGGTAAATATCAAGACACAACTAATACAGAATACTCTGTTTCATAATACTGGGGCTTTCTGAAACTTCCTGAGCATGTTGTCTGCGTAAATGTTAGCCATTGAGGAAAATGATAGCCTAAAGTAGTTCTAGATTATCTTAAGTCTTTATTTCCTAACGTTTATTTACGATCAATACCGAACTGACAAAGCTGTACATGACTTTTGTCATCGCCTTCTCTGCCATCAAAACATTTGAGAAGCGAGTCTTTTATAAACTCATCTTTTCATTACGTTAAAAAAGATCACATGCCTCTTTGCTGAGGTGGTATATAAATCATAAGAGGACAGCTTGGCAGTCTGGAAAGCTGACAAGTAATGGTATATTAGTAGTATTGGAAAAGCTGTTGGCGTACATATTGCATATGTAAAGGAAAGCAACGCGCAGTTGTGTTAAGCAAAGCATTAATCTTTCACTTCAGTACCTCCTGCATGCAAAGTGGTTGTATATAAATTCGATACTGGAGAGAAGTTTCCATTTGAATTGGTGCTTCAAGGAAACGACTTACTTAAGAGTACCACAAACGTTCTATCTTTATGGAACTGACAAGTAAAGTTTGCTCCATACAAACGGCTGTCATTTTCACACAGATGCTATGAATGAGAACATCCATAGAGTGAGAGTTTAACAATTTCTCTTTTTAGTAAATTTTGTTGTTAATTTATTCTTGTTTAGTACATATATTTGTATTAGATACTTGTGTAGGTTCATAATGTGAAAATTACATATCTAAGATTAGTTTTTGTTTTTATAAGTCTACTCTAAATCCGCAGTTAACCCCAATAAACATAATGAAAATATAGTCCTCATTCCGCTACGCAATCAGAATTTTATTTCTGCATAACAGCCTAATCATCTGCCGAGGTAAATTTTGTCGCCGGAACTCATACCTGAATGCTTTAGTAAAACTTTTGAGACACACTCCCTAATATTGTAAATTGCCTCAACTGCCTCCACAGGCTTTATTTCAGATACCGTAGGGATTTTACACGGATGAAGCTCTGCAGCTGAGTGGCTTTATACGCATTTCTGATAGATACACCAACTTGCTGGGCTGATCGTGAAGACTTTCGAGACGAAGTATCTAATCGTTAATTCATTTCATTAATCTTTTCCTCTGTTAAGCCCCTCTTTATTTGGTATCTGCTTTTCATCAACGAAAACTTCTTGGGTTGGAATTTTATTCTTCATGATGAAAATATTACTCCTGGGAATTTAGCAGGAAATTTTTTCCTACATTATTTTTACTGCTTCTTTTGCAGGTAACAACCATAAATAATAATTATTTTTGCATATTCCACAATTTAGTACAAATACACAACAAACATTCCAGCACATATTTCCTACAGAAATGCAGCTGAAACAGCGTTATAAACACTACTGAGCAAGATCAATACCTGCGTCAATGGAACCGTGATTTCAGTCTTGTCGGAAATCGCACTCCCACTTAAGGCCATCTTGTTTCCGTTAGTATATACAAACTCCGATTGCGTACCGGAATGCGGTGTTTGTAAATATAAAATGAATACAGCAATTAAATTTTATGATTACTCTCGTGAAGTGTCCGGTCTTTCAATATTTCTTTAAATCTATTAGAACGTTACCTACGTTTATCTCTTACAGATGTCAAAGAGGGACGGATGGCGATTGCAACGTTTTGTGTGCATTTAGTGGGTGGCAATTTTGTCCAGAACTCTTTAATCAGTCTTGGAGTTCCTTAACATGCCGTAAATCTACAGTAAGGAACCCACGATTTACAGTTCTCCGCGAAGGATTTTCGCTCTAATTTTTACTTAAAAAATACATGGACTTCGTTTTTGTTTGAGTCTGCAATCCCTAGGTCCAAATGAGAAGAAAATATTCTCTTTTTTTTTCCAAATTTTGGACAGTGTTTCATTCCCCTTCTTTATATCATCTGCAAGAATAATTATTTATGATATAAATGCTAAGAGTGGAAGCTTATTCTGTGAGTAAGATATTTGCGAAACGATGACTTGCATCACACCCGTATTTTAGACAGTTCTAAATATTTGTAAACATATCAATAATTATAAATGAAATGTATTTCAGTAATCTCAAAACGCTCCTTATTTTCATAGAAATATTTCACGTATTTCTCACTAAAAGGACATGGGGAAAATGTTACCTATATCTTTTAATGTTGCCATGGTGGTAATTAATGTTTTAGATTATTGTATGGGGGTAAAATTACACAATAAAATATTTAATTATATCTCTTTTATTTATTGCACCCAATTGCTATTTGAAATGTAATTTACTCGCGCGGAAAGAAGTTAATAGCATGCACTAGGACTTGAGCATTGATTGGATCAACTGTGGATTGGTTCAAGATTGATTTTCTTCTAGCCTAACATAGTACATGCTTGTAGCATGTAATAAAATAAACGTTAGAAACAAATTTGTATATCCCTGTTTCGGAACTGTCTTGAGGAATGTAAATATAAAAAATATATAGTTTATCATTTATATCTACTTACATGTTCTTCATGATCTTGCCTCATAAACCCAAGATCGTGGGTTTCAATCCCGACTAGGGTCGATGGATTTTTTCGGATGTAAAAATCCCAAGCATGGCTTCCTTCTAAAGGTAAGTAAAGCCATTGTTTCCGTGTCGTAGATTTGCGAACGTAAAACAATCTCAAGCCTGAAAGAAGAGGCTGATTCACGCCCTAAATTGAATGAGACGCTGAGATATTAAATAAACATCCGTTAATAAATCAATAAATGAAAATAAATATTTAAAATTATTTGTAATAACCAGGTTGTATTAAACCTAGTTGGTAACAGTGAATGTTGTACTTTTATAGTACTGAATGCTATAAAATGTATTTTATAGTTTGAGTGCCTTGTAAAAGAACTACTTTTAGTATATGTTGTCTAAAAATCAATTTCCTATGCTTCTCACAAACACCATATACAGATTGTAACAAAAAGGTGTCAAAGCTTCGTTGCATATAGAGAGTACAAATATGCTTCATGAACATGGGTCCGGAAATGCTTTATTTCCTTGTTAGAGCCCTTTGTCTGCAATTACAGTTACACGGTAAGCTTGGCTTAGCTTAGCTTAGCTGTCCTATGGCAATACCCCACAACAGAACAGTTGCTTAATACGTACAGTAGGTAAACATTCGCTTTTACCTCTGGTTAAATTGGATGTGGTGTTGTAACTACCCTTAGTTCCTAGGCTCACGTTGTGATCCGTTTGCTATGCTATTCACTTCTTTGACTGACACAGCACCGAGCACGTAGTGTCAGTTCAATTGTATTCTGCAAGGCTGCCAGACTATACACACAGGGATCTCATGCGATGACGGGTTGATGAATATATCTGCTACCAGAGCATATTTTGAACATTTCAGGGGTTTCCTTTTTCCGACAGTTCTGTTTTGAATATTCTGCTGTGGTATAGGCGTAGAAAAGGAACTCTAACAAGCAAATAAAGTAATTCCGGACCCATGTTAATATTATATTTTTTATTCTGAACATGTGAGGTTGACATAACTTTTTGTTACACTCTGTATATACTTAAAAGAGGCACACATACATAGAAATAAGTACATACTTTACATCAGTTTACCTTTTGAAGTCATCAGTTTTACAACGGAGAAATTAATTTCATATTTGTGTGTGTCCATTATGTTTACTCTTGACAGTGCCTTGGCATCTCTTTCTTTCACTTTTTCAAAGTTAATGGGAACTTAAAGAAAGTACATTTAGAGTAAAAGTCATGAGGCCAGTAAACAGCAGGGGAAAGAAAAGGATATAAGTAGGATTCTGAAACCTTTGTTTGGAATCACGCAACCGGACATTTGACGTACTAATGGAACACATCCTACAACGGACCTGCCAAGACATGGCACATCAAAATCCCTGTTCTGTGACGTCTCCCCAGCTAATAACTCTCATCTCTTACAAAAGTGACAATAGATAATAGTGAGGGAGAGATTGATATCCACATATACACAAAACACAGTCATCGCCCCCTTTTTCCCTCTTAGAACAAATCTCTGCTCGCCCTTTTACCGAGGCAGCGCGCACGGATGAGAACAATTCTGTTCCGAGGGAGAAAAACCATCTCTAAGATGAGTCTGGCAGTGGAGGAAGGCGGGAAGAAAGTAAGATATCACTACAGTTATCGATCTATCGCAGCGAGTAGTCGATATGTGGCAGCGCGGTTTATCATACTCGTGTTATCTCGCCGTGCGATCCATCACGAGGTTATCGCTTGCAATCTTTTTACCGCGGTGGGCGGGCTGTATATCACTTTTCTGACTGCTGTAGTCCGAGTTTGTCGCTGACTCATCGCTTATTGCTAATTCTGCTGACGCTCACGGCCAAGCTCAACCTGACAGTGCCTGAAATACAGAACAGCTTGATTAACAAACAGAGGTATCGAATCAGCTAAGATGCTTCATGGGTGACAGAAATGCTGGAAGAGCCTGTAACTAAAACGGAAATACAGTTAACCGTCTCCCTCCGTTATCCTAGTAGGAATTTGGTCATGAGTTGTCTTACTTTCTACTTTTCATTAATCCAATCTTTTCTGTTACCACAATTTTCCCACTATACAGAATGAATCATCTTGAAATACCATCGCGAATATTTGTGGAAGAAACGCTACTATTGATCAGTTGTTTTCACCGGAGGAGTTTAGACAAGAGCTCATACATAGATGCCATCAATTATTAAAAAAGTTTATTCCTAAAACAGTTACACAGCATATATATATATTTTGAAATAAAACTATGTTGATTTAAAGAAAATACAGCGCCCTTGTTTGGACGCGTGGCCGCCTTAACCATCCGTCGTTGGTCGCGCGGATCTGGCAAACCCGCGCAATATAATAATAATAATAATAATAATAATAATAATAATAATAATAATAATAATACGATAATGCCGATAGTGATTTATGTTCTCACCTATAAAATATATTTCTTCTTCAAATTCGTCCCATTCATCATATATCTCTCCTTCAGCTTCATGAGAAATTTCTGAATCTAAAGACCTTGTTTCCAGTTAATCCTCAGAATCAGATTCATCAGTTGTCATCCTCTGGAAGGGCATCATCATCGAAAAGCAGACGATGAACTTCTTTCATATCGTTGGAGTTTAGTATAGCTCTTGCTGATGTTATGCTTAAGGAATAACGTCCGCGTGCAATGGCAAAGTAATTGTGCAAATATACAACGTAAAACAATACCCTAGTGACATCAACAGTATGTTACAAGAGTTGGCGCGCTCGGTCAGATTCGCCCAGCGGATACACAACTACTTGTTGACATTCATTCTTGCAACTCAACAAACAGATCAGGTTATCGCTGCAGTAAAACACTGAGAATGGTATGTTATTAGATGTCCAAGTAAGCCAATTATGTAGGTACGTTCGTTAGAAAAGTATAGCATCTGTATGTTACGGGTCTCTCAGACCCTTAGCGACTAACGGAAGGTTAACGGGGATTTGTTTGGCACCGGGAAGTACGCTGTTTGCCGGCGTAGTCGAATATGTATATCTCCTTAAATTCAAGCCCATAGATTTCTCATTCAAATTATAACAACAATAACCACATACCTACGTCATAGAATATGTTGGAGATGTCCATGTGCAGCCACACATCTCTCACGCCTTTTGAGAAAATTCGCTTAAATACTCATTAATTCTTCTGAAGTTGCAGCAACTCAATTTTTTGGTCACACAATGCTGGTCAAGAGATTATCCAACACCCAATAGCAGATATTAACTCTACTTACATTATTTTATGTTTGTCATTTCTGAATTACTTTTATTTTATAGAGTTTATAGTTTTAGTTTTAAAAGCTTAGTGGCATTCCAAGTCGAGGTTTACGAAATTCCTGATTCCCGTGCCAGCTTTCTCAGAAATTTCTTTGGACTTCGTTCTAATTTTTCTCCCATGTCATTGAGTTTTTACCCTAAAATAACACGGTGTTTTATTTTCGCTTTCTTATCAAAAGCAGATCCCGTTTCCCTAAATCCATTCACAAGATTACGAACCGTTTTTCTGCGAGGTGCATGAATAGCAGGGAATCTATCTATAACTCGCCGTCTCACTTCTCTGTAAGAGTTTGTTGGCACATAGGAATGATACACGAGGATTATGTGTGCTAAAGTATACAGACTTTGGAATTATAACGGCACTAATACACTATAACACTGAAACACGAGGTCTCACAACGCATCAACTTCTGTACAACATTAACTTAACATCAACCTATTAGCCGGCATACTGAATGAAGGGAAAGATTGCAATAATTAGGTTTTTAACATATATTATATTATATTTCAGTGGGGGTGGCCGTAATAACTGTGTCATAGTTTACAAGATATCGTCATATATATGGTTCGGACTTTCAGATCCATTTTAAAGAATGCCCATGATCATTATGCAAAAAAGCAATATATTTCCCCACTTGTTAGGCAAAACAGTACATGTCTCTTTGAATTTTGTCTACAATTAGGGAAATTATCGTTTATTCTGGATGAAAATGTTAGACATGTGCTCTTTTAACTAACAATCGAAGGAATGTATGGTTTGTGCCCAATCATAATGGAAATTCTCTAAAAAGAGCCTGAAATTGTGAGCCTTATAAATGGCTATATCTCGTAGACTACTTGGTCTAGAATCGTTGAAAAGCAACTCACTTGACATTGTAATCTCCTATAGTTTTATTTTCTTGAAGTCAATAGGTTTTGTATCATTTGAAGAAATTTGGTTTGTACTAGATAAACACTTTCTAATAATTTATATGGGCTACATTGTTGAACCCTTGTCCGATCTTCAATTCGCCGATCAATAAACTGCACTTCTTGTTTAAGAGATATTCGTTGTGATAGATTTAGGTAAATCACTCTGTATAGTTCACTCTTTATAAATAAAAAAAAGTTAGCATTTGATTACCTCCTGAAACAAAAAGGGAGCTAAGGCAATCGTGCCAATACAGAAATAACAGAATGGTATTATGAAAAGTTTTATCTAGAAACCATTAAGTTGACCTTAGAGTAGCGGTCATGCAATTTTCTTCCGTTTTATTTCATTTATTGCATCCAATATTTTTAATAATGTTTAACGCCCGTTTTTGGTACCGAGGCAGCACATGCGGTGGACGCTGATGATATTTTGAGATGAAATGATAAACTGGGAAACGATTTTTTAATTTTAGGAAAAGAATGGTTCCAGGCCTAAGTTTAGAGTACCTCCCCGGCATTTGCGATTTATGAGAACTGAGGAAAACCTCAGTCAGGGAAGACGGTCCTGGCGGGATTCGAACCCCACACTCCTGCTTAAGAGTCCGCGCCTAACGATCTCGGGACATATTGATATTAGATAGAACTAGTGTAACTATATAACTCAGGGCGAAATTAAACTGTACAAACTTCCGGTGATAATTCCTGGAGAGATTGTTCATAAATGCTCAATGAGGCGGCAATTACCTTGCTATATGTTTGCACGGCACTATGCAGTTTATTTCTGACAAATTTTAGAATAGATGTGTTCGAAGTTCCCCCATGGACCTCAATGCAAGCTCCCATGGCTCACATAATAAATTGGCGCACGCATTTAAATGGTTCAACCTGTATTCGAACACATGCAGCAGGATCTCCTCATCCGATCCACGATGTCGAGGTATTGTGAATAATGACGATGGTGGCACTCTATTATACATCAACCACAAGATCTATTGTCAGCCAGTGGTACAAGCAGATAAGGCAAACTTTCCTGCCATTGAGGCGTTGGGAAGAACTATGGATTTAAGTTTCTTACAAGTCCAGAGATAATTGTAATGTAGGTTGATAATGTCATCACTACCAAAGGTTGCTTCATCTTTGAAGAAATCTGACGACACGATTCCTTTATGGCAAAGGTACGTGTATGCAGCAACGAAACCTTTCTCTTGAACGAAAAAACCGTTTGGCATAATCCCTGCACACATTTAAAGCAACAGAGGTTGTAGCGGTTCGCATGTAAAATATCCAACAGTCACTTTGCTCGCATCAACCGCGATACACGGCTGGAGCTTTACTGGAGTCTTGCAGAACAAGTTCTTCCAGTTCAGGTGTGGGAATATGTCGCAACCGCCCTTCATGCTCACACTTTCCATCCCTTCTCACACAATGGGCCAAATATTGTTGCTGAAGTTTTATGATTCGATCAAGGGTAAGTTTCCTGGTAAATCCATCGACCATTTTCATTCCTTTTCCATATGTTATTGATGTGGTTTATTTACGGAAATATAGCCATCTCAAGTGTGACTTTTTCTTAGTGTTTTATCCTTTTCTGTTATTATAATTACTGTTAATTTGTTACATTGTTAATGGTGTCACTTTGTTTTTATTTTTCTTTTATATTGTTTGCACCTCCGGTGTTGCTTTTAACTTTGCTTATTAAGTTTAATTTGCTTTTGCGTGTGACTTCTTTACTATTTATCTATTATTCTTTTAATTTTATTTCTTACTTTCTCTGTGTTTTCTAATACATCTTATACTACGACATCTATCCAAGGTAATGACTTGTCTTCTTGCCTTTGAAGGACTCCACGGGTCCGAAATATAGCGATCTCAAGTGTGACTTTTTGTTAGTGTTTTATCCTTTTCTACTATTATAATTATTGTTAATTTGTTACATTGTTAATAGTGTTATTTTATTTTTCTTTTTCTTTTATATATATATATATATATATATATATATATATATATATATATCCACTCAGGAACGAACCTCAATAGAAAAGAAACGTAAATTCAACGTAGCTGATATGACTGTTATAACGAGGGACTAACCCTGAAGAACAATATTGTAATGTATCCTACTTAACTATTTAGCCTATAGAAAAGGACTTGTGCATTTAACACGGAAAACATATTTTTAAATATTTTAAGATTAACAGTATATGGTATTTAATATAATAAAATTTATAATAGTTATATTAACGAGGCTCTACATTTCACAGTTAAATTCATAAATATCACTGAAATTATGTTTTATATATATAAAACCTTTGAAGTACAGATATTTCTTTAAGGTAAAGCTGTAAATAATTATTGCTATATTTGAAAACTCAACATGGGTTAACGTCTTCTTAAATTATGTACTGTTATAAATGTAATTTTTACTTCTCGTGCCACATGAGTGTATATTTACATTCAATGAAAACGTATTAAAGTTTCATGTTAGTGGTGATTGTCGGTTAAATCTTTTGTATTTCTGTGTGTATTTCAACAATTCGCTTAGTATTTTGCCTTGTTATTATTGCTGTTGACTAGGCAACTCAATATGCAGCAGTGAAAATGATTGAGTTATTGGCAGTCCATAATGAGCATAACTTTAGTGTTTGTATAAATAGATGTATAATACAGAAACAGGAAGCATTTAAAATAAATAAAAGTCATACAGAGGAGTGTGCCATTTTACGACCCTTTTTCATCTTGTATAATTGGCATGGTCCAAAATTGGGTAAGAGTTATAAATAAAATAATAGTATTGTTATCAGTTTTATAATTTTGTAGCATGCTGACGAAGTTGTTATAATACAGACAAAAGAGATTTTACAGCATGTAAATAAAATATTTAAATAGTGTGTTATTACAATTTCAAATATAAAACCAGGATATTCTTAAGAAAATAACTAGTAGGTTCAAAAATAATATTCAATGACATACCTTTGGAACAACTTTTAAAAATTTATTATACATTTTCCAATGAAAGACAAAATCTCGTGGATGTAAAATCGTCAAGATTTCAAATAATATGAGTACTATTCAAAGAACCTTGAAATGAGTATGACAGCGAAACTTGGATATTAAAATAAATAAATACAAATATGAACAAAATACAAAATGAAAAAAATTAATTTCCTAAAAAGAACAAAAATATGCAAAGGAATGCCTTAAGCTGTTAATATTCGTATTTCCTCTCTGTCGATGTCAATTTTATTGAATATCTGAATTATAATAGACACAATACAAAGTTGAAATTTAAAATTATAAGATCGCAAAAAAGCGGTACTGAGCAAGCAGCAAATAGGCAACAAAAGGAAGTAAATTGTAGATTTACTGTAAAAAGCATTCCATACCTTCGCTACATGTTTTCAAAGCAACAAAACCTACACGTTGCCCATTTTCCATGTCTCAATCCACTTTTATTATACCTAAGCTAATTATGTCGTGTACACATACATACACACTTATCTACCAAAACCTGGTCCACTTGTGGGAGAGGTATGCGAAGCAAGGCGTGTGTGATGCTGAGTATCCCTGTAGCATTCCTCCATTATAGTTCCCTAGACTTGGCGACAAAAGGAAGAGAGACTTTTTTTGCTATCCCCACCCACGCATGCCACGCATCTATTGTCCTGTCACATTGATTCTTCCACCCCCTTCCGGATATAGTTCTTCCACTGCCACTAGCAGCATTCTGGTACAAATCCCGCGTAAGTGAAATGGAGCTCTCAAGATCTTACTTGGGGGTTACCATACAGCCCAGACTAGGGACAAAAAGGGGCTTAGTTGTGTGCTTTCAGCGATCCATAACTTTAAGTGGATACATCCTCTTGTTTTGGACATGCTGAGAAAGAATTTGTGTTTGGGAAATGTCAAATAATAAATCTTGTAAACAGTTAGATAAGAAAGGTATGAGTCACTCATTAAAAACCTTAATACCTGGTGAAAAAAAAAAAACCAAAATTATCTTGATTCAGATGTAGTGGCCGTATCCGTTGAGACATCCAAAATGCTTGCGTAGCTGCTTAAACCATCCCTGCAAGTGTTCATCCAATGTGATTCCTTTGTCTTTGCCCTGGCATGCCTTTAAGGTGGGTCGGTGAGCTATAGTTTGGTTCGCACACCATTGGCAGTACAAAATGACATGACATGACATGAACTATCGTGAATGTTTCGGCAGATCGCATAGTATTCTCTAAAACTTGTGACAGGTTCTTATACCCACGTAGCCCGAGAATGAATGTATTTGCATAATTTAAATAATAATTATTATTAAATATTATGCAGCCTGTGGTAACAAGCAGGAACATTTCACGTATCACAAAAATATATTCATGGTTACTGGACGCATACCTCCTTGATGAGAGGAAAAAGGCTGTCTATTGTAATCTTTTTGCTTTCATTTACTGGTAATGGCTCGAGCAACGGGTCTCTCTATTGGGACAAAGTTAAATGCATGCTAGTGTTGGGCATGAGTCGAGCAACAGGTTTTTGGATCCGTAGTTGCTGGAGATGCTCCCAAATTCGTTAAAGATAGAAAGGGAACAGGAGTTGGAGATGACGTCATTACATCGAATGATCATGAGCTCCCTAATGAGGAGTCCAAGAGTTGATGAATTCAAAGTGAGCGCGTTTGGGAGCACAAGAGCTCACCAACAATGTTTTAAAGCTTTGAAGGCTCAGACGTCGTGGGCGCTAGTCTGTGGACCTCGTGAGCTCTCACGAACACGTGTGGGACACTTTGAATTTAGTATATAAGGGAAAAAGACACAGTCCCGGGGTCAGGAGAGTACATGACTTCCCCGAACGCAGTCCGAGAGTCAGTACAGTACAGTTATTACCAGGACGCAGTCCCAGATACAGCAGGAAAGTGAAAAGATAAGACACACACAATGTAGTGTTAGGGCGTTAGAGGCAATTTCAAGCAGCGTATGTAGCTCGTAGTGTTAATGTCAAAGAGGTAATGAACCAGGTGGCAGACAACAAGGTGTCGTGCCATAATATAGGCGTTTAATGAAACAAATTGTGTGATTTGAAACCCTCCTTTTCATCTCCCTCCTCCTGTGACTACGAGGGTACAAAAGGCGACTTCGGGCTCCTGAAAAACCCGGGATACAGAAAAATATCCAGCATCAATAACTAGATCATCGTAATCATCATCATCATATTAAAAACTGCTTCAAACTGCAAGAGGAGTGGCTCATATTAATCGATACAAAAAGTCTCATTTTGATGTCGCGCTTGAAGGTAAACCACGTTGTCTGGTGTACTACCACCCTTCCCATGGAAAGAGGTCTGCCATGATTACCGAAACATTTCTATAACGAATCTGTCAATCTACAGGTCTGAGTTTACTCTTGCCAAATATTCTTTTGGCTATGATTCTAATCGCCCGAAGTAGTTTTAGAAGGGAAGCGGAGATCTGATGGTTCTGTTCAAAGAAATAAGATACTCAATGCAACATAATATACGTTCCATATTGAGAATTCTGCGACGCATTCTACCACATTCTTTTCTTTTTTATTCATTAAGGGTAAAGCTTAGCAGTATCGATAGACAATAGCAGTAAATTTAGAAAAAGTAAATTGTGTATTTTATGAACTTTATTTGTATTTCATAACTGAATGAGACACAGCAGTTTACATTATAAAAGAAAGCGCAGTAAGTTAGGAATTGAAAGATGAATCGATGCAGTTTCTCCGTATTTTAATATTATTTAATTCTGGTTAACAGATACACGTTTTTGGTTTTAGTTCCGATTTGTGCAATGCAAAATGTTCATATGTTGAATCTAGCCTACCTAACGCCTTTATATAATTGTCGTTTAAACAGAGAGGTATATAATGTGAAATTTTGCTCATGACGTATGACTTGCCTGTAAGAATCATTGTAGTCTACTCAACTTAATACACCTACGTCCAGCATATTTTTTTGCAATTTTACCGTAAGACTGTTTCTTATTCTTTTTGAGCAGCATTCGTTCAAACATGAATAAAACAGATTTTCTTCTAATGTTTTAAGTTAATGACCGCTTTATAAACTTATATTTAGAAAGATATGATTTTAAATTTAACAACTATAATTAAAATATTTTAAGGGCTTCATGAGAGAAAAAAGACAATTTTAAAAATAGATTAATTTTGGCGAACTTTTGCATGATGACTTGTGAACTTAGAGATATCGTTTTTCTCAAAAACATTCACCTTTATGTGTTATTTTACACTAATGAACCCCTACCACCCCCCCCCCCTTTTATATCTGACGTTGACGATGCTCTCCGCTTTACTTCAACTACATTTATCGTATATTGGCTATTAACGTTATACATGGCTTTACTTATCCTTTACAAATATCGCGTTTGATTTTTGTATTTTCTGCAATATGTGCCATAACCCATTGCCGCTATTATTTCATTTTCCTTCTAATTTCAGTGGTTTTTCCACAATTTTTCAGTGTCGCCAAGCATTATATAATTGTAGTATATGTAATTTGGTGCAACGATAATAGAAATATGGAAATAGGTATTTGAAAGTGTCGTTAAGTTCCGTTACATTACTCGTCAATTCAAACCTAACCTAGAAGTTTTGAGTTTCACAAGACACCTTCTAATAAGGAATATTCATCTAGGTTATGTCGAGTTAGCTTAGATGCTCGCTTAAGTTTAGTTTAAAAAAGTTGCTTAATTCGGTCTTACTCCTTGGCTCTCCTTTTCCGAGGTGATATCTGTGCATTTGAGCTGTTGATAATTATCGTAACGCCAACATTTTCTCTTTCTTGGTACGATTTCTGTACACTTTTTCGGATGGCGAATGGGTTCAATTCATCTTCTCTTGCCTAATCGAACTTTTATGAAACTTTTGCAAATGTTTTTCTAAATTCTCATCTTTTTCTGTAATTGGTCATATATGGAAGTTTTGTCACGTTGTATTCTTAATTGTGATTAATAAATATCTTTAGTTATGAAACGACAAGATATGTTTTTTATGAATAATCACCTAATAGATGGAAGTTAACGTTGTTTCATATAATTTGCATTTGTATTACTTTTTGTTTTGTTTTATGTGTATTTTTATCTATTGAAATGCTTAGACCAAATAAATACGAGAGATCTTCACCTATGTGGCCCTGGCCATTCTTAAATGTAACCTCCCTGGACACAATGTACGTTACAATAATATGTTTGCTAATTTTAAATTAAACACATCTATTCTTATTCCATTTCTGAAAAAATATCAAATAAAAAAATAGGAACACAATTAGAGTAACAGCTACAACTCTTACTAAACTCTTGTGTCCTACATGTTCTCTTTTATACTCCTACCCAGTTCTAATTCTTCTTGATTTCATAAATCGCTAATTAAGAAATAAACTTTACGCTATTATTTTTTTTATTATTATTATTATTATTATTATTATTATTATTATTATTAAAGTACTAAGTACATACTTGTTATAGACTGGCTTAGTTGGCCAAAACCATAGCTAACTCACTATACAAAAGGCCAGAATATTACCTAGATATTTTTATCATCTAAAATTTATCTAAATTACATATCTTTCAACTGACCATTTCCATTTCATCCTTACCTTCCATAAAAACTGTCCCTAATACAGATGTCTGCTCACGATCTTCAAAAATATATTTCAATACAATTTCGATATTTCTTCGAAACCATTTATTACTCATTAAACTTTCCCTCCAATTTTATGTGGATGTACATCGGAAGATAATATGAATTTCATTTTTCTTCTTCTCACAGATGAGGCATAATGCCAGGATAAGCTCTTCCCTCATTCCCCTTAATTTTCAACCCCCTAATCGAAACCAGGATATCCCTTCTGCTTCATCTTTTATTTTTATCACGTCATTTGTGACAATTTCGTTTTACTTTTTTTAAAACAATTTTAAGTGATATTTTTCAATCTGATTATCAACGTTGTGGTATGCCACGTTCTTGTATCAGAAATTTTGCGATGGCAATAACCACTAAGCTAGTGAGATGCTGAAAGGAACATGAACCACGTCCTTATCTTCCACGACGAGGTATACACTCTGGGGAGCAGGCAGTCACGGAGTCCCAGAGAGCAAGTGGTAATCGTAGCCTTGTGGGTGAGTAGCGGAGAATTGCCGATTACGAGTTGCCTCAGGTGTTGTGGCTGTTTTTTCATCGAAAGTAAGAGCCGGAATGTTCGCATTCGTTCCTGTAACCTTTACTCCAGCGTACGTGTCTTGAATTTCATTGCAGCTTCTCCATTTCTCTCGCTGTGTTGACGATTCGGTCACGTATTTCTAAAAGGACCGACTCCGGATCTGTGGCCACTATGACCGGCCGTCAAGCGAGGTCCACTCCCATTTTCACTCGCTATAGCAAGTGCAATACACAGCACGGATCTCTGATGCCAGTATTTGGATCTTGACTGATAATATAGTGTCATAGAAAAGTTGTGTGCTTCAGTTCATGGCTGGTTTAAGGCACAGAAATAACTTCTTACCTGCAAAAACCATACCTTCCTAAGTATTAACGCACCTGTATTATTATAACATGGCCAGAAGTCTTAACATGTTCGAATGTCTGAAAGAAAGACAGGATTATCTATGTTACAAGGAATATTTTGTAACGGTTTCTCCGTTCACCCCCACTGAAATATAATTATAATGTATTTTAATGTAAGCCCAATCATAATATTTTATGTATTGTAATTATTAATGTACATATATCTGTATAATACGACATAATGACATTTTGTTCAATATCATTACGCCGTCAATAAAAGAGAAAGCTCCTTGGTGTTTTATTGCGGAGGCCTGGAAAGCCAACAAAAGAGTCATAAAATCTCTATTCAGAGAGAGTAATCCCAGGGTCATGTATGAAGCCCCCCTTTTTAACGCCTGCTGTATCAAGGTTAATAAACCTGAAGGACCTTTAAACTCGTAATCGTCTCTGAACCCGAAAGGTGTTGTACTGTTAGCTCTTTAAAATAGCCAATGCCAACAAACAAAATGTTTTAAACTTTCAAAAATAGCAAATGACACTACTATTCAATTATAGAATAGCGGGGTAGGTGAACTGGAACCAGCCAATGGAAAATGTATGTTTGAATGTTTAAAGATAGTCGCGAAGATTGCGCGTGCTTTTGTGACCACGTAGCAATCGTTAAACTCAACGATTGCTTGGTTTGACTTTAATATGTAAGGACACAGTTGCTTGGTTGGGGCATGCAATCCTAAATTCTACACGCTGCGAGACAAATTTCATCATCCTGTTCGAAGAGTTCGCAGTACTAATTCATTATAAGTTAGACTTTTAGTTTCACGCACCGCGGCACTCATCTGTAGGTTTCACACTCGGTAACTAAGTTCGTATCGGCATAGCTAAGTCTGTTGTACGCAAAACACCAAAGGACGCGACATATCTTGGGATGTAATAAAAGTACCAATATATTACGTCGCAAAGCGTTCTCATTAACACTATTGAATTCCTCTCCCATTCCTGCTGAGTACAAGTTAACAAAATAGCACAAATCACCCTGAGAAATTGTTGTGATTGAAGCATGGGCAACATCATCGAAGCGACCAATAATCAGTTCACAAACCACTTCAAAATTGGCATCACAAGTGAGAGCCTACTAAACAGCTTCGTAATTATGCTCTAATTGTTGGAGTCCACTAAACAGGTTCAATTTTCTTTTATGCCTATACAATGGAATAGCTTACAACATTAACAAATGATATTTAAGCATCTGAAGGCTTTTGGAAATGTGTTGATTTGCATCCAAAAAATTCACTATAAGAAATATATGTCTGATATTAAAATGCACCACAAGAAAATAAGAATTTATTTTTTAAACAATGTATTTCTTGGTACAAACTTATACAGTGAGTTTATTTATGTTTTATGTGTCACAAAAGCTTAACATATGTAAGAGAGTTGGATATTCTAAGATATTATTCCGTTTACCATGAGAAGGAATGTTTATGACGATTCCTACCGAGCACAAAAGTTAAAACGCTGAAAGCACTTTATTTACTTCAATTTTTGTGGATGTAATAAATTTAAATATGCTTTTTTTCATTAGTTGCAAATTAATATTGTTATTCTTATACTTAGGTCTATTATTACTACTATTAGATCGATTATTATTATTATTATTATTATTATTATTATTATCATCATCCTACTTTTCAGAACGGCCTGCTTGTCAGTCTATTAGCTACGAGATACCAGGAATAACCTTCTTCAAATATCGTGTATTTCCGATCCACGTTTCTCTCACTTTATAGACATGCTGTTAGAACACTATTTAAATTTGGTTCAACATATGTCTACTTTAGACAGAATCAAGAGAAAAGATAAATATCAAATTTGCGATATTGTCACAGCCCCAAAAGAGCACTCGCTCATTTCATTTTTCCTACAGCTAACGAAGAAATGGCTGGACACTAGGGGCGTACTCCAATCCCTACAACTCTTTTATATCACGGATTCTAACAATAATGACAATATTATTTTACAATATTAATGCGTTACCGTCCGAGGACGGTGTTGGAGAGGGCCTGGAGAACTCAGTCGTGCTTGCTTCCTGTTTCATAAATCTCTGTGAACTGCGTCGTTTTCCTTACGATAATCGTGCACATTTTCATCGATGCGCATGCGCAGAATTTATTTCCTTCTCGCATACAACCAGATACCAACTGTTACCTATATGAGTTCCACAATGTTTTAGCGGGACATATTATTGCCCTGTTTTTAGTGAATAATTTTCGTTACTGAACCCACGTATGCGACAAAATGAATTTATAATTTGTTCTTAGAAACAGTGCTCAGTTAATTCCCCAGACATTCCGTTATTTTAAACAATTAGAAGTGTAATAAGTCCAATAGCATCACAGTTAATAAATATGGGTGCGATATGATATATAAATATATTTGTACCAGTGACACACTATTTGACGTTTTGTAAATAGTATGTCATATAGGCATATTTGGCCTATGTTTCTTTGTTCGTCCATGTTAATACATTGTATTATAGCTATGCATGGTCACTACCATTGGAGACATTCTTCAAATTGAACCAAATTTAATACACTTAATAACATTCAAGTCTAAAATAATAAAAATCATAAAACAGAGATTTAAGACGACATTTTATTACAGTGGCCAGTCGCCTCTGATTGGATTCCTACATAGAACTCGTCTGCAACTCGTCAGCATTGCTGTTCCTTACTGTGAATTCACACGGTGTTTTAGTAGAGCAGTTGAATTGGTCAACTCATTTGTTGATATTCAACTGTTCCATGACTCTATCACTATTTTCAGCAGGTTACTCAAGCTCAGGTCTCGGATATTCAATTGACGGTGCATTAGCGCGTAATACACAAAGCGAGATGCCTTATGAGTCAATATGAAAAGTTGAGGACTTTTGTGATATTATTGATCTTTATGTGCCCTTATTTGTAAGAGTGTTCAGCGCTGTAGAAAAAATAAGTTAAAAAGATTTTTTTTGTTTGATTTATTTATAGACGCTCTTTAACAGCTCAGGTTATCAGCGTCCCATTCAACTCAGGGCGTGAAATGGCCGACAAATTTTGCTCAGAGGCCTCTCTTTCAGGCTTGAGGTTCTTTTTCGTGCCGTAAATGTACGACACGGGACCCACGGCTTTACTTCCCTTCCGAAGGAAGCCATACTTAGGATTTTTACGCCCCGGGAAAATCCATCGGTCCTGGCCGGGTTCGAACCCGCGATCTTGGGTTTAGGAGGCAAGTATGGTAACCACTACACCACCAGGACCGACAAGTTAAAAAGGTGAAACATTCGGCAGTCACCATAAGATATTTACTTTTACGTAAAGTAAACTTGTTTGCATATCTCTTTGCTACTTTCTCTTGCATCTTTCTCTTTTACAATTTGTGCTGTACTCCGTTCAGTTATAGAATGTGTGCTAATGTAAGCAAAAGAAATTGCCCCCCCCCCAAAAAAAAAACATATTCTGCACACACCAGACTAAATATAAGTAATGAACTAATATTATACTATTTACCACATTACTGTATAGCTCAAGTTACACCAATCACGCAACAATAAAATGATTGTAATAATACTTTAATAAATTGAAAATATTATTGTATGCCAACTGGGTAATTATCCTCATTTTCAATGCAATTTGAAGATTTCGATTGACGTAATGTGATCACTAATCATTCAATAATAGTGTCGCAAAGGCTGTCCATTTATCAAATATATTTTCTTCTACTCTCACAACATGTTCAATGTACTTTTTATTGCGAGTGTGGAATAATGTTGGTAAATTTGTTATACACATTTATAACTGTTACTTATTTACCTCTTTTGTGTTTAATAACTGTAGGAATTGCTTTTTCATATATGCCATTTTTTATTTACCTAAACAACTATGTTTTATTCTCATAAGAGTAAATAATACGTAGATATATAATATTAAAGTATTATATGCATAATTACAGTTTGTTTACAATTTTACATGTATGGAAGACTGTGCACTAAATATCATGCGGTCAATGCCACGTGGTTAATGCTTGCATTAGGACTCGTTCTAAGAATGAACAGAACATAGAAATGTTAGGGCTGATTATAATAAAAGGAGTATGAATATTGCTGCAGTCAAATCTTGAACAAATTGCCGACATTTTGTACCGACCGAAGGTTATAAATTAACTTAGGATAGTGCATTTAGAGAAACTTAAATTAAAACCGGATCGTTTTGGAAAGGCAAGAGTTTTGCAAAGCAATCTATCGCAAAGAATGAAACATTAAAAAGTTTAAAATTAGATATACCCATGCAGTACCTGCGTGCTGCCTGCTGTTACGTTATTAGAACAGTGTTTTTATTTATTTATGTCTCCCCTTTATGCGTCATTGACATCTCTTGAACTTTGCGGGACCAAAAGTTATTGCTGGATAAAAATAACAATAAAGGAGAGCTGTTTTATGAGCATGGTATCATTTTATTTAATTAATATTTTATAGTTTTCGCTTTGCTAATGAAAGGCAACATGTTTATGTCCTTTCCTGGTGAGGGCTTATTTAAACTCGACGAGTGAACAGGGGAAGAGAGAAAATTAATTGCGGTTCATGGCTTTTGTTTTGGAAACTTGCTTCGCGTAACACTTCTCTTTAACAACGGGTTTTGTATACAGTAAAAAAAAAAAAGGGTTGGTCACCATGTATGTGTGTGTGGAAGCCCCTAAAGGGAGGCGTGTTCCTTTATAGTGGGAACCCCATGGGGCTCAGTACCAATAAAGATGCCAGTGCAGTAAGATGTATTTGCTTCTTTAATAGATATATCGTCTGGGTAGCTCGAGCTATATATTCACAGCATGGGGTAGTACCATCAGCCTGCACATACAAAACAATGGCTATATATTTTTGCTTCTATGTGATAGGGGTTGAAGAAATGAGGGTTGTTTGTTTTTCTTTTGCCCTTTCATTTGAAGGGCAAGAGATGCTGCCTAAGCCCATCGTAAAGTAAAGGGATCCTTTTTTTTTTTTCATACCCTCCGTGCCCTCCTTAGGGCTTCCGAGATCTAGAACGCGTATGAAGTAGAACAAGATTCTGACATAAATTATGGTATGGACAAAGCCGTATTTTTGCCATTGATCGTGACCTCTAAACGGACCTGTCTGAAGGGGAAAGCCTGGGACATTCTTCTCGTAAATTTATCAGAGTAGGAAATACTCTTCGAGCTTCACGTCGGAAATAAAAAAGCAAAACGCAGTTTACTTGTGGGTGAGTTCATAAATATGGCAACTTGAGCTTTGCGCCACAGAAATGTTTTCAGAAATAAATGGAAGCTCTCTGAGCAGACGCTGTGTGTGATGCTTATTATTCCCTATTTGCCTTCAAGAGAAGCGTTAAAAAGGTTCTTTGTGTATACTATACATTTATAGGGATGTACCTTCCTCCCATAAAAGTTAACACAACATAATAGTTGCATTATTTTGAAAATTTAACTATGAAGTTTATTTGCAGAATGTAAAGTGTGCTCATAAAAGGATTCGCAGCTTAAAATATTGAAACTGCCGTTAAGCACATTTCTGCATTCTTCAGTACTCGTATCCACATCTCGTGAATTTCTGGCTGTTAAAATAATCTTACTGTCATTTGTCTTGTACTAGCTGCTTTCTGCTTACACAAAGACTATTTTTACGGGAAGATTATTATTATTATTATTATTATTATTATTATTATTATTATTATTATTATATACATCACCTCTCAATCGCAGTCGTAAGGAATAGCTCATTAGGCCTAACATGCAGGTAGCTTTCTTTCCGCTTATCCGCTTTGATGCAGTACATTATTTTAAGTCAATGTGATCGCTAAGCGAATATTTTACCATAGCTGCTTTAAAAATATACAGGATGTTATAAAACATTTGGACAAATTTTGGGGGCGTATTCCTTATACCAAAACAAAGGTTATATAAATATGTCCCGAAATGTTTGGTTTGTGATGTATTATTGAAATATAACATTCTACACGTTTCCTGGTAGGTTCCAACAATTTAAGTTGTTAAAATAATAATTAAGGTTTTCATGCACTCGAATGATATCTATATTGATGTATACTGTGTTATTTACCGTAGAGACTTGTTTTCATTCATCATTTGTGTTACCGCCATGAGTTAAGGCGCGGACTCGTGAATGGGAGGTCTGGGATTCGAATCCCACCAGGACCGTTCTCCCTGACTGTTTTTTTTTTCCCAGGTATTCCACAGTTCTCATAAATGGCAAATGCCGGGGGGGGGGGTTACCCTAAACTTAGGTCTGGAACGCTTCCTTCCTTAAAAAATTATCCTTTCCCAATTTATCTTTTCATCTCATGTATCATCAGTGTCCTGTGGTGCCTCAGCAGTAAAAACGAACGTTAAACACTAAAAGGTGGTTAGTTAGTTTCTTACATTTGGTTTATGCTGCAGTTTAGATACCTTTTAACGGTTAAACGTTTTAGATTTCATATCATGAACAGACAGATATTGTTTTATGTACGGACAGGCGAGTGGTAATGGAGGCTGCTGAGAGAAATGGCCTCCCAGACTCCTGCAGTTCATGGTTGAACTGCTGCTAGTTTCTAGCTTGAATTTTGCCGTGAAGATTTGTGTCAGCCCGCAAATGTTATTTATGTAAAAAAGGTGAAATAGTGTTACACACACATCAAATATTGCCTAACTGTAAACTATGCTGAGGAAATAAACAAGCAATTGGCAGTTTGCGGAATGAACCAATGGCATGATCGACAGACACAAGACCCTGGATACAACAAGCTGTTCTTGAAATGTCCTATATGCGGTCATGTGAGATGGACCAAATGCTACTACCAATTTACTTGTGCTGATCATCTTCAACACACTGCATAATGAGTTCTTCCTGGTCAGTCTTTTGAGCAACTCTTGGTCTTCCGCGATCCAAGGTCCGTGGTAGTACAGATTCTGTCTCAGCAACTCCACAATTGTAGGACGCAGCTATCTTCGTTCTGGGAACATCATCTACAATCGTGCACCTTCTTGTCCATTATCATTTTCCCACTGATATACCTCATCATGATTACAATATCTGTCATGGGTAGCCGTATGTCATTTACGACTTGTTTGAGGATGGAACAAAGCAAATGCCCGTAGATGAACAAAGGCATAAATTACTTGGAAAATAAAATTCACTGTTGTGAGTATGAGGACCATATGTCCTCTATTTAAATGTACTTTTCCTCAGTGACTGTAATCGTAAGAAAACGATTGTTAAATCCTCCGGTGGCACCCAGCTTTTCATCATTGTGACCGTCAGTGAAAAAAATCGCCTACAATGCAAAATGATTGAGATCAAACACAAAATTTAATATTGTTACTTTCTTTTCACGTTTTTAATTAAATATAGGAGATAGTGTTGGCCGGACATTCTCCTTCATGGTACGTTGTTGCTATGACTCCATCATGCTGAACAACGTGATTCTCAAAATGTATTTTATTAAGATCATAACCCTTTGTAAATTTCTTTTAATGTTGATCAATAGTTTTCTATCCGTAGTAGTTATGTAAATATATGAGTATTTGGTTTGCTACTTTCTTTAGCTTTTAATTTTGATATTTTTTTTCATTTTATGTGTCAAAATTGTATGTAATATTTAAATTGTAACAATGAAATAAAATATTTTAAAATTAAAAGAAAAATGTGCCAGAGGAAGTCAAATGATGGAAGGACATCTTTCCGTGAATCCTCTTATCTTTCATTTTGTTCTGGATACCGGGAGGAGATGGTGAGACGCGTGTAGTACAATGGACGACAGATAATTGGATATCTAATGCGGTACTCTTTCTTTCTGAGTCTTCATTACTCACGTTATTTTGCTCATTCTCCAGAACAGAATCGGATAATGGCTTGACGTTCACGATCTCTCATTTCGAGCTCAATATCTCGTCTCGTGCACCATCTAATGATCCTTATTGGAAGATTTTTGAGTAGGATAGTTGTTAACAAGGGCAGTTTCGGCATCCAAATGGGCAGTGATCAGATCGTATCATACGAGCATCTCTATTAGCAAATTAGCGTCGTTACTTCCTGTTCTTGGACGGTGATGAGATGATGCAGGTACCAACAATATTATTATTGCTTCCGGGTCTCATATTCAGTTCCTTTCAATTTTACTAACATTCACTCTGTTATAAATTTTTGCGTTGAGAACATTAGACACTTAGATTCCCCCCCTCAAATAGTTTGACACAACATAAATCCGCCCAAAAAATCTATTAGGCAATCCAATCTTGCAGCTAATGATTCAAATCCTAAAAATGACCTGAAAGGGCCATTGGTTTAGTGATAAAACTGTTTCCGGTCTCTATACTAATTTAGACTATAGCTGCCAAAAGAATAACTACAGATGGTGCCAAAAAATGTATGCACGCTGAAACTGTGTTAACAAAACTAAATTCACACAAACAGAAAATGATAAGCGCTTTTACAGTTACAACAGATGCTCCAAATGCCCACCATAAGCGTCTTCTGAGTACGTTGAACTACTCATTCAGTAACGTTTGCGAAAGTGTCCACAGCGATTGCAGTACATGCCATTTCAATTTCTTCCCGAAGTGCTGCCAGTGTAACTGGTTTTCTACGGTATACAACACCATTAAGAGTTCCCCATAGGTAGAAGTCCAAACGGAGTTAGATCCGGAGAATCTGTTCTGTATACACGTCTCCATTGCCTTTGAGCTTCAACAACATTCTCGGTTTTCCAATACCACTTCAAAATTGCTTTCCGCTGTTCAAACGAATCTTGGCTCCATTTTGTTGTAGCAACGCGAGCATAAGGTAATGTGAATCACGTCTCTTTACAGAACATCATACGATAATCTTGGCTTCATTTGTCCATTGTTGATTTACCTGTCACGTAGCAACGCTATCATAATGTATGTGAGTCACAACTATTTACAGAACATCATACTACTCATCACTGTTGTTTTTCGGCCCAACTTTGAAATATATTAAATAGATATCTACTGTGAAAGTGTGTATACATTTTTGGCACCCCCTGTATATACTGCTTTTAATAATTATGTATAACAAAACATAAACTATTTTAAGGATGCTGTTTTATTATAAACACTTTTATCTGTTAGTAATTGCTATAACCGGAAAGCTATATGTACACGCCGCAAAAATATATATACACAATAATTTTACTAGTAGAAAATGGGGGGTCGAAAAATAGGCAACTTGAAAAATAGTCTCATACACTGTTGTGTTGCAGATGTTAATTATAAGCCACAAATGCGTGCATTGATGATAACGGGGACAAAACCCAATAACTAAATAATTTATTATTTCAACTATAGAACATTACTGTTCGAAATGAGCTGCCAATGCACTAACGTCTTCACGTGTGGAATGATTAGCCATATTGTTATTTTCAAACAACAACAGTACAGTACATACAGTAAATGCTAATGTAAATTAACTGATTGAATTTCTAATATAGATCGTTCATAAAACTTATTTAGCATAGTTCTCAAAACGCCTTACACTTCCACGAATATCTGTAACAATGAGTGCCTTTTGGTTAGATTATGGAGCTACGCCTTTGACATTTGACTGACTATGAACACATGTCATATCGCAACGTAGCTTATCGATGTCTGTTGCTCAATATTGAAGCATCTATGGCCATGTATTCCCACTCTCAACATTCTTAGGCTATTCGTGAATTCTTTATACATATTTTATCTACGCTCTTATCTTTTAATTTACAGTTTCTAAAGTATATAAATATCTTGTTAACATTACTTTATTAGGCTTTGTCTTCTTACTCATAACAGGAGGGTTAACAGAGGTAATCCTTATTAATTCCGCAATTTATATCCTATACATTAAAAACGTTAAATAGCCAATCTTATAGTCAAAGGTGATTATTGTAAAATTTGATCTGTATATTTGTGCAAAAACGTATTTAAAAGTTTGGATTACTTGATCCATATAGCACTTAAACCAACTCCAGTTCTGTAAAATTAATATGATGACCGCAACAACTCACTAAACAGCGGCAATTTTTATGAATTATTGTTGTGTTTATTATTACACTATATGATATATTTTAATAATGTAATATTTCTAGAGAAATATGTACATTACCGTCTAAGAAACACATCTTATTGGGCTCTCTAATTGGCCCGAACTGTCAAAGCAAAGTCGTTACGCTTTTCTTAAGAAATATACAGACAAGATTGCAGCTTCAGAGAAAGGGACATTGTTGAAGACTCTGAGACCATGAACCATTCATTACAACATCTGAATATGACATGCTATTGCATGCACTAGAGTTTCTATTCTGGGTAGACCCCTGCTAATTGGCGGTTCAACGGACCCCATACAACCTCCTCACAATGGCCCCGTTCCTCTCTGTGGGAGCAGTCATTAACCCCCTGTGAGTAGAACACCCCCACTGCATCCCGCTCCTCCTCTTCTGCTGCGGCTGCTACTGATGGTTCCTTGTAAAACTTGCTTTTAAAAGCTACCCATCGCAGTTGCGGCAAAAGTTGTACAGCCAAAATATGAAACTGCACACATTTCGATCTGTCGCATTCTAAACTAAATGTAAACATTTGCGACTAGTCCGCTTGTAAAGAGCCCTGCGTAATTTGAGTAGTACAAAACAAAAGCTAATGAACCGGTTGGGCTTTGACCTTGAACTATGTTTTGAATGTTGCTGACTTATCATTAGTTATTACCAACGATAGCTCTTTAAAACCATTATGAACCTTAGATTTCTCAACTAGTTTTCAGAACTTAGAGCTGTAATTAGAACTAATTCTTACTATTTTTGAGCTTTTACTGAATGTGTAAACGTTCCCTTTCAGATGATTTGTAGCATAGCTCAGATATTCTTCTAGAGAAGGAGTTGGTAAAATGGGCTAGAACCAGAAGTTGACTAGGCACCACAAAGAAATAAAATCTAGAATTATGATACAAATAAAAGAGAAGTGCGTGGTGGTTTGGGGAATAATAGGTAATGTCGGAAAAATGAAATACCTGGGGCGAAACAAACCGATGAAAAGGACTCTTAGCTGCGGTGAGCAGCCTTCTAGGGAACGGATACCCTGATAACAATGACAGCCTGCCCAGAGACTATAAATAGTCAGTCCCTACTTTGACAGTCTATTATAGGGAAACAAAGTTATTCATTGAGTTAATAACTGCAATACAGGCGGATCAAACGATAACAACCTAAGCTTTATGCTTTTACACGTACATAGTAACGTGGATGATCTTGCTTTAATGGCCTTTTCTAAGAATGTCGTTCAAAGGACAGTCAAAAGTCTTAATAGAATTTTGAAATTGTTTAATATGAAAATATCTGCTGAAAAAATGGTCAATGGGATTCGAAGATAAAACCTGTAGCAGAATAAAAGTTGTTATAAATGATAAAACTGCAACTCAGACATCGTTTACTATATTTGGGGTGCTATATATTCAACAAAATGAATATAGATATGGAAGAATACATTTAAACAAAACAAAAACAAAACACATTTAAACAAAATTACAGGCTAAGTAAAACTAATAGTATCTGCACAATTTTAGGGCAAAACCAGTATTAAAGTTTAGTAGCAAAATATGAAAGTTACAGCAATTAGAAAAAAGGAGGCTCAAAGTGGAGCAGACTAGATTTGCTTCCCTCCTGGATTGACTGTAAGAGATAAACAATGGGGCGATATATTTCGCTGTTACACAGCCCTACTGCACTGTTTAATGAAATAACACTCGACTGCACAACACAACTGCTCGACTCTACAGGAATACCTCTCTCCACTGACTGAAAGAGAAAATCCCGCCGCTTGAAAAGTTCGACGATTGGAAAGAGTAGGTCCGCTGGTCGGCCGCTCTAAAGTTGCGGTGCTTTCAAATCGGTATGATTGAACATTAGGGTGTGATTACTGAAGTTTCTGAGTATCAAACATGCACTTTATTGCTCTAAAAAAATGTTTTATAGCAATGAATGAAGGCCCACTAAACTTAAGGAACAACGTTTGAGAGTCCCTTAAGCAGATTTGGCTTCTCTGTCTTGATGCACGTACAGACAAAGCAACAAAATTGCACCGAGGGAGTTGTAAGAAAAATTGGAATTGCATCTTCTCTCCTTCTGCTTCAAAGCTATAATTAAAAAGTCAAGGTAGATGGACTTTATAATGAGTCACTAACAGTTGCCGACACAAATGATAAACCGCCACTGGCAAAGAGTTATCCAGTATCTTGCTCAGATAATTGCGATGACAAGGCACTTTCTCCTTCGTTACTTGGAATTAAAGTTTTATGGCATTCAGAAGCCCTCAAATTAGACCCCATTTAAAATATTCAATGATTGGTTTCCTCTTTCCAGGCCAATTAATGTAATAGCTGGCTGGGCATGTCCCGTAATCCAGCGATGAAAAACTTCAGATATAACCATAACCATTATAAACCAGTATTATGAATGCCTCGTTGTATTTCTTAAGCATGATTACTCGGAAGTGGACAAAAGCAGCCGGCGGTAGTAAATTCTCAAATATTACTTCGATGACAATGAAATAAAAAAGAACAAAATTATGAATTAAAAGTAGAATATTAGAGAAATAGAATAAAATAGTATATTAATAGACTAATAACAGCATATAGTAATCATGTTTAAGGCCAATTTTGACTTCAGATTCAATAAAAACATAGTTATGAATATAATGGAGATATTATAAGGCATTATGTTCTAAGATAGTACATAGAAAACGTGCTTAATTTTTGAGAGTCTATCTGGTTAGTATAAATTCAATTTCCATTTTAATCTTTTGTCTTTTTCCGATCCCGGGTACTCGTGTAAAATTGAATTACACCGTGCGCTTAGAATGAGAAACTATTGAATTGTCATGAACACGGAAAATAAATATTAACATCTATATGTCAAAATCCAAAAATAATATACACACACAACACAATGTTTGGAGAGGATGGTAGAAAATGTGTGTTTATTTTTTTTAATAGGTTTCGCTTTAATTTAGTGTCAACTTTGTTGAATAATAAATAAATTAGGTAAACTGTTTATGGAGAAAACAAAGAACTAATGGAAATGGGCGGGTATTATTGTAAAAACCCAATTTTATCCCAAGCGAAGTTTCATCAACAAAAATTTATCATCTTGCTATAACATTTTCATGAACATTCCTTCCTTCAATGAGCTTACTGTAGTAATTTAAGGCAAATGTCCTTTTCGTTTTAACCTCAGCCTTTTGAAAAAAAACTTCCCTACATCAGCCTTATTGCATAGTCCCCCGCGTGGATTTTTTCCCCCTCCCATTAACAACTGGGGAGGTTTACTCGCTTAACGATAGAAATTCTGTGACTCTTAGCATCTATTATTTTAATTTTAGGTAATAGCAGTCTACGAATATCATTCAACAGTAGACAAATTCCACATGGAGTGATGTCGAATGGCAGCTTACCTACAGCTGCGAGAGAGTTTTATCAACGTTATTGTTGAGCCTTTCTTTGACCTACCCAGGTTAACTAGAATACCATGGCATTGATATATAGCACCGTAAACAAATTCTTTGAATCTGAAGTAAACAGCGTATTTTACTTAGTATAGATATAATTTTAAGATGTTTTGTTTTTTTTGTGTGAGCTTTTCTTCACTTCGTATGATTTTTCTCACGTTGTTTAGTTTACATTAATTGACTTTGTTTTATTTTTTAGTTTTCTATAGCCTCTACTTCCTAGAATTGCAATGTGCATTCTCCAAATGTTGAAGCCAGAGACTCAAAACTCTTTTGGGTATTAGATTTCAGTGAAAGCAAAGCTGGTCCGGCTACATAAGAAGGAATACGATTGTGGCAGATTAGATACAGGAACGATATCCTTTAAGATTATTTTAAAAGTTATGCATTATAGCTAATATACATATAAAACACTAAGAAAAAGTCACACTTGAGATCGCTACATTTCGGACTCGTGGAATTCTTCTATGGCCATTACCATTACCTTTACCACAGGACTCCACGAGTCCGAAATATAGCGATCTCAAGTGTGACTTTTTCTTAGTGTTTTATCCTTTTCTACAGTTATAATTACTGTTAATTTGTTACATTGTTAATACTGTTACTTTAATTTTATTTTTCTATTATATATATATGTATAAATTAACACTAATAATAAAAGTAGATAAAGATAAAACACTGAGAAAGAGTCACACTTGAAATTGCTATATTTCGAACTACTGCGAGTTCTTCAATATATATATTATATTTATTTCCAAGCTATTGAACATTTTTCCCTCTTTCTGTAAACTTATTATTTTTTGGACATTTCAACATTGTCTAAATAAGTAAAACACTTAATTCGTTAATTCTTATTCGTTTTGGAATTTTAATTACTTTAGGCCTTTATCTCTTAGTTTGGAATTCGGGGACTACTTCTGAAAATTACTTAGCTTCATTCGGCTTCTTACACTACGCAAAGCGGTATTGCGGCTTGTCGACTACGCCCTTTCTACAAAGAGGACTCTAGAAAGTGGAACTTGCGGCCAACAAAGCAGCGTCTAGGCCGGTTCTTGCGGTTTTCCTTCGTTACCCATTCCTCCAATAGCTCCATCATCTTCAATACAGTCGTTCTGCGACAGTGTGGAAGATCTGAAAAGTACTTTAATTTGTTCTACATTGGTATTTTTCTAGAATTGGTATGCCATAAGCTATATTTATTTATTACTGCATATATTGTTGTATCATACAGAGCGGACACTTAATTTCTGACTCTCACAGTTAAGCTTTGACTATATGTTAAGTTATATCACTCGGCAAGAGGTTGCTGGTTTGTCCTATTTCCAGAAGGTTCAACGTTTTATTTCTTATACCGAGTTATCTTATGCATTTTTATTCGTAAGTGAAAAAACACCAATGTCGATAGAGGATTTGTATATTGCGTCTGAGGTATGTATTTGCAGCTTGTTTCTATGTGAACTTAATTTGCAGACGCACTGTAAACCAGTGTCTCGGTGAGTTTGTGGAATGTTGTGAATAAGGGAGGAGAAGCCTCACGCTCATAAGAGCACCACCAGAAACGTCATCTCTCAACATTTACGTTCCCAGAAAGATTAGAATTTTATACGACATATTTTGTTGTGTTATAAAGTTAACTGAAATGTTTTAAAAGACGATTAGATAATTATGGTGAAAGAGTATATTAATAGCAACAGTCATATATATTAAATATGGGAAAACTTAATGGTTTCATAATCAAACAGTATTACATTTGAAGTAATAATGATAACCATTATTTCCTTATATTGTGGTTTGTTTAGTGGTAAGTTTTTGCTGAATACATTGCTTTATTTCGTTTTATGTTATGTGAATATAAAGAAAATGAGTATTCTTTTAAGTTGCAACTATTGAAGAGAAAATCGAAATGAAAAACATTTTATCAGACAAGTTTACTGCCATGAAAACCAGGAAAATCATTTTTTTTTAAATAGGTGCGGTACTAGCTGTTTCAATTAAATTCTTTCCTCCTCTCTCGCATTATTGTGTGTATGTAGTCACACAATAATGGATGTTAGTTTTAGTTATTAAGATTCTAGATGCATAAAAGATATATTCAGCAGTAGCAG
The DNA here is from genome assembly GCA_030762175.1 of Metallyticus violacea. Lineage (NCBI taxonomy): Eukaryota > Metazoa > Arthropoda > Insecta > Mantodea > Metallyticidae > Metallyticus > Metallyticus violacea. The sequence goes on from CM060840.1 coordinate 59,101,473, forward strand.
TAGTAAAATTGTTCACCCCTGGATTATGTTGCCGCGAGCCGCCGCTGAGTTATAAGCAATAAACTATATGATATATGTATGTACAAAGAATCATCTAGCCTTCTGTTAAATGTGTGATTCTGCCTCTTAGAACACGGGTTCAAAATCTTTCACCAAACGTAAAATTATTTTAGATGTAATATACAGCAGTTTCTCCTCTCATCATTTTAGTTTTATTCAACACTGAATTTAAGCAAGAGCAATCGACTCCCACTTAACTATTAATAAACCAGTTCAAACACTTGATATTCTCAAGGAAATGCAGGGATTGTTTGTGGTCTACGTTCTCGGCTGTAATATTACCACCAAGTATTCCGACGTGATGTGCAAAAGCAACTTGCAAATTTTATCCAACATTTTTCTTTAAATTCACTATGAAAGTGTACAACGCTACTCTTGGTGAACCGTCAAGGGGGGCCGAGATCGTTAAGGTGCGGACTTGTGAGCGGAAGAGCTGGAGTTCGATTCCCACCAGGACCTCCCTTACTGAAAGTTTTCTAGGTTTTTCTCAGTTCTCATAAATGGCAAATGCGGGTAAGGTACCCTAAACTAGACCTGGAAAACTTTCTTACTTTAAAAAAAATTAATCTTTATCAGTTTATCATTTCATTTCGTGTATCATTAGTGTCTACCGCCGGTGTAACCTCAATAGTTAAAACGGGCGTTAAAAACTGCTTCAAAAAAAAAAAAAAAAAACTCGTGGTGGGTAACCTTAGGAGAACTGACTCACTTTTGTGTCAAAGAAGGTGAGTAGCTTGCATGTATGTGATGTTTTTTGCTAACCAATAATGCATTCTATGTCTTACTTATTTGGAAACCTCCATCTTTGTTTTTATTATCTGGAAGATGCGAGATTTTAAAGTAAACAACACTAATCAACAAACAACTGCGCCATAACTCTCACTATACCTATCCCTTCCACTTCTAACGGTTATGTTACACTTTGCCTCTTTACACACGTTCACTCACCCATGATGATGGCCGCAGTAATCAACGAAAGATTTGGTTTTTAAATTTCATTGAAACAAATGACCACGACAAAATAGCTCGATAATGACCAGTTTTAATAATGATTTAACTTTAGTTTTCCTTGAACAACATTATATTCTACAGCCATTCTACTTGATTAATTATCTGTTATATCAATATGATTCAGGCAAACAATTAGTATCTGCAAACCATCAGTTTTACTTTCATTTTCAATGCTTCTTGAGTTTCTCTGCCTAATTTTCCTCTAGATTCATTTTTGCCTTAAGACAAAATGTAACTCCGTCTGTATATTGGTTTTTGTTGAAACAATTACTGCTGTACAGGACTTTCTGGCTGTGATGCGTAACTTTATTGTTATCATTCATTTTTCATTCTTTCTCTTTCCTTCTTAATTTCTTTTGTGCTCCTTATTTAAGATGGCACTGGCAAAACAGTGCGCTTTGTTAAGGACCGGAGAAAGCTTGTTATATTCCGTCGAGATGTTCTTTTGAATGTAAAGAAACGAACGAGCAGCCATGAAGCTTTCCTGCTGCATTACTCTGGTCTCATAAAACTGTGGTTCTCATTAGCCGCCTAGAGCAAAGTAATACTGAGAGACAATTACCTTCACATCACATAGAAACAGGTTTACAATATCTGAAGTCCGGTAATGAGAACTGCACCTAAAAGAAATGAATTTTATTTCTGTAGAACTCATCGTGTAATTCTCAGTTTTTACATGCGGAGAACTCATAAGGCGTAAGCATAACTAAAGAGCATTTCTGCTTAAAATTTGCATGCGATTAAGAAGAAATATTACATTATTCGCATGTTGGTCAATTATATGCAACTAAGGTACATTACAATTTCGCGGTTATTTATTTTTAATTGGATCTCATCAGTATGTGGGTAAAATGTTTTTAACAGTTTTTATTATAGCACACTATCTGGCAGATTTCTCGTGGGAAAATTCTGGAATAACTAGAAAGTTCTTCTTTGTAACACAAAGGCTGCTGTTCAGTTTTAAAAGTGCAAAGCTCTGAAAATATGTTTCTTTTTTTTTCTTCAAATACAGTGCGTCTATTTGAGCTCCAGCATCAAGCAACCAAAATTAATTATTTTATTGCAAGATGGTGGATTCACGAAGAATTACGATAACTTGATTCGCATACTAATAGAGTAAAATGGCAACAGCTGTATGTGGTCAGTAAGTTTGTTTTCTATGGTATCATCATCCTATCGTCACAAGTCTTTCTGATGTTAATTCATTGTTTGACAATTATTTAACACAAGCGCTTCGAGAGACCCTGATAAATGGATAACATTGGAATTCGTGGAGTAATTTTTTTCTTTTTTTCTTTCTTTCTCTCTTTCTTTTCTTTCTTTCTTTCTTTCTTTTTATTTTCCTGTAAGGGAAAATAGCAAGGGAAATTGATGAAAGGATTTTTGCCTATATTGGGTGACGCATGCTCTTGCTACTGGTATGACACAGTTCGACTTTGAGTAAACGAATTCAAGCGTGTCAAAACAGACATCGAAGACGCACCACATCCTGGAGCTCCAAATCATGCTGTGGGGTCAGAAATCGTCGATAGTATTCATTATATTGTTTTTAGGGGAGTAAAAACGTGCGAGTTAGCAGAGGCTACGGACATTTCAACCAAGATGGTTTATTTATTTGGCGTAGTAAATTACAAGTGGGGAGGAAAAAAAAAACTTTGCACAAGAAGGTCGCTGCATCTGCCCCCTCTGAAGGAAAAGTGGAATGGAATGCATCACTTTTGGGGAGACTGAAGACAGCGATAGCAGAAAGTGTCGGGAAATGACCAAAAAGAAATGGTGTTTTATCATGACAATGCGCTGGTGCATTCAAGCCACATTGCTGGGGGCAAATTTGCTCTTGCCGAACTACGACTACAAACGCTCCCGCATCCACCTTATTCACCTGATCTCGCCCCCTTGGAATACCATGTTCCCTGAACTCAAAACTTTCCTGGCTGAACACAAATATAAGTCAAACGTAGAAGTCATGCAAGAGGTAAACGAGTGTGTTGAGAGCCTCGAAGAAATCATTTCCACGAGGAAAGCACGAACCTGGAGAAACGTTGGAGCACGTGCGTTTAACTTCGAGGGGATTACATAAAAATAAAATACTCTCGATATGGGTAGTTGTGCACAGTAATGCTTTTAAGAAATCTCTAATACCCTTTTGCTGCAGATAATCCTACATCTCCAAAACAACGAGTTAACATAGAATTGTGAAAATATGGAATACCTGCAGAATTTATGTCTTTGTACGCACCTAGAGCATCCAAAATCCATTTATTTGGTTAAAAGTGTTTTAATTAACTGTGCATAGCAATAGCTGTAATTCTATTTATGTAAAGAAAACTAACAAATACATTAAAAGCGTTTTTGAGACAAAATAAAATATTTAAAAACATAGTCGTTTATATTGAGCCTAACTAGAATACAATATGTGTCTTCATTCATTTGTACCATACGTAAAAATATGTTTCCAAGGTGTACAGCATACTGTTTTATTAACAGATATTCACAACTAACTAATATTTTAAATGCAGCCTCATGTTGTATATGTGATCAGTCCCACGGTCTAGTGGTCAGAGTTCCTGATTCCCGCTCTTGAGATTCTGGGTTCAGTTCTCGGATTTGTCCAGCAATAGGACGATTGGCCACCACAGTATGGCTAGTTTAAGTTCCCATATATATTTAAAAAAAAAACAAAAAAAAAAACTTCTGCTGAACTGGCAGTTAAGATAAAACTATATATATGAATGACATTGAGAATAGTATTGTTAATGTTCTATTGACAATTCTTGCAAACTTATTTCCTATTAGTCGTTTCTTGGAAACCCTGCTGGATTAAACGTATAAATTTGAACGGAAACAGTGTTAAGAAATAAAAAATACTTTTTCCAAAAAAAAAAAAAGCTGTTATTTTATTTTTGTGTAAGCATTTTTTATTCAGCATCAGTAATATAATCTAAAATAATTTCGATATCTTGTAACATTTTGTAATGTTGTAGCAATATACTGGTATAGACAAAATCAAATAAATAATAATATTAAACATGGCCGGTTGCAGTTCATCGCCATCATTAGTTTGTGCACTCCATGATCTTTCATATTTCAAACACAAAATTTAACCAACTGATGTCTCATGCACCTAACTTTTGTTGCTGATAATCTTTTCATATGATTTGCTTCTCACTTCTATATTGGTTTTGCAGGAACATTATATTAGTTGAATCTTGTGTGTCTTGAACTGCGCATATCCTGAAAACAGAACTTGTAGGAAGCAAAAGCAATGACAATGTTAGTGTTTTTAATTTTCAGTCCCTATTCCCATAAGGGGATTTTCGCGATGAAACGCTGTCTAGCCAGGTTTTTCCGGATACACCGGTTTCCCCTGCCACTAATTCTGTCGTTATCTCATCCCCATCTTTAACATCACAATTCTCGACGCGCGCATTTCAAATAGACTACTGCTACTGCACTCTGCTGGTTGTGTGTTCAATTCCAGTGCCTAGTCGACAAGTGAGTTGGTATTAGAACGCATTCCCACTCTCCTTAATACCGTCCAGGACCTCCTAATTTTGACATGCTTTCAAAGTGTTCAGACTGTATTGTCTTTAATTATGAATAATTTCATTTAATTGCCAGATTATATAAAGTTATAATTATTTAAATGGGCAGCATATTGGTATTTTACATTACGGTCCATGTTTAAAATCTGTAGGTAAATACAGGCGCTACTTTTTTATTTATTTTTTGTGTCAACTATATTTAAATGTAATTTTACCCCTCCGCTAACGTTGTTTACTTTCCAAAATGTTTGTGTTAATCGAGAATTAAGGAATAGTTCATTTCACAACTTCGATCTATTGTTTTATTCTTAATAAATATTTTCTGTTGTTTGGAACATTTTACTTTCAAGAAAATAGGGTTTACTTTTTATATTTATTGTTATTTTATTTATTAAAACATTAATTTGTTAAAGTTCATGGGGTTCTTTGCAGTGAGTATAATGCCAGTAGGCAGAATTTTTACATTTCCTAAGAGCATCGTTTGTGTAATGATTAAATAAATTAAAATTAGCTGTTTGAACTTAAATACAATATAATGTTCATGATGTAATTCTTACTGTACTCCCTATCATTATTTTCATTATTTAAAAGCTTGTTTATGTGTACAAAAACAGTCTTGGATAGCGGACACCTTCGTCTGTTTTTAATTAATAAAGCAATTTAACTAATAAGATAAATCACTGAAACATCATGGGACGAATAATATTGTAGCTATATCTAATAACATAGATAGCTCTACATTTGTACTGTGGAACTATAGAAGCGTTTTTAGAACGAAGTAAAGGAAAATGGAGCATGTTTGTGCTTTATGACTCTGTGCCAGTTTTCCGTTATATTGCTAACAGAGTAGCTGGCCACCATATGGCCCTTATCTGCAGAGACTAAGCAACATCACATGTGGAGAACATGTGGGGTGATATAAACACCCTTCCCCGGTCTAGACTCAAACCACAGATCCTGTGATATTAGATATATAAATTACTTTTGACTGGTCCATCTGGTGATAATTTTCTCGAAATATGCGCAGCTCTAGTGCTAATTGGCGAGCCTGTTTGCGAAGTCATATGCGAGATCAGAAAATGAAAATGTTTATTTCTTCTAAATACACTTTTGCTATATAATATTTTCCCTTTAGGAAATAATAACAATGTATAGTTACTTTATGTGTAATAAATTGTTTAATAATTATAATATTATACTACCAGATCATTATTTTAAACTTTGGTATGTAGCCAGAAACAGTGGAATTCTTTAGAACATTCCCATTTGGATACATTTAATTCCTATAAATGTACATACATTATTTTCATTTCAAAACTTGCTAATATGAAGAGATGTGTTTTGATAATAAACTGCATGTATAAAAAGAACATAAAAAAGGTTTAAGCAGAAGATTCAAAAGAGATTATATTACTGTGATATCAATAGTAGTATTACTCAAAATAAATTGTGTTTTCATTCTACAACTGATATTTTTATTGTGTCTAAGTTCAAACAACACTAACATGTAGAGTTGATAAATATTTATGGAAAACAAACCATATAATTCCTCTTTAAACTTTCAGTATCTTAAGGTACCATTTGAATTTTCGAATTGGAAATTAAATAAAAATGCAATATACATTAGTTTCAAACGCCTTTAATATACAAATTGGTGTGTTTTTATTTACATTAAATTAAATTTACGAGGATAGGTCCATAAGTTTCCGGCTTTAAGGGTTATCGCTTCATAAAATTCTTTTCCAGTATGATGCCTTATCTGTTAAGTAAATAATTGCAGATGTAACTTCCGCTCCACTGTGCTCACTTGTTCAGATGGGAAAACGTTTTCGAATGGGTCGAGAAAGCATTGAAGACGAAGAGCGTAAAGGTCGGCCCTTGGAAGTGCTCACTCCTGAAAACATCGCTCTTGTGGAAGGAGAAATTGTGGAAGACCGGCGGCTCGAAGTTACAGAAATAACAGTCCATCAAATTATTCATGTACATTTAAACTTAAATAAGGTTAGTGGGTATCTAGAATTCTTTTCTCAGTCCAAAAGTAGCAACAAGTCATCTAATTTCAGACTTTTTGGAGCTCTGCCCTGGCAACGAGAGAGAAGTTCTGCAAACCATTGTTACAGGAGATGAAACTATGGTCCTCTACTAAGATCCCTTGTCCAAAAGAGAATCAATTGAGTGGCATACTCTGGCAAAGCACCACCTCTAAAGGCAAAGCTCACTCAGTCAACCAAGATCATGGCCACAATCTTTTGGGACTGATAAGGAACACTCTTCATTGACTTCAAGGAGAGGAACACCACAGTAAATGGGGAGTACTATGCTGGCCTACTGTACAGACTATGAGCTTTCATCGATGGGAAAAGGCGAGGATAGCTGAGTGATTTGTGGTGTGCACTTTCTTCACGACAACGCGTCTGTACACATAGCTCTTGTTGCAAAGGACGCTATGAAGAAACATGGCTTCAAGGTGTTCGACCATTCACCGTATAGCCCAGATGTAACTCCAATGACTATTTCCTCTTCTCAAAACTCAAGCAGGACCTTCGAGGAAGGAAATTTAAGTGTGACGAAGAAGTGATGTATGTTGTTTATGCCCATTTAGCAGACAAACATCTGACTACTTGTGGGGGGGGGATCGAAAATTTAATTCAAAGATGTGAGAAGTGTATTTCAATGAAGGATAACTATATAGAAAAGTGAAATATAGTTTTTGTCTTTATCAAACCTAGAAAATGGTTAGGCCGGAAACTTATGGACCTACCGTCTATGTCAATAAAACTGTAATTAATTATCAAAATATAATGCTGTGTTATCATATGATAAACTTGTTCAGTTTCTGAATGCTGATTTTAAATACGGTTTCAACTTTTGCTTTGAAACCTGTTTTTCTTGTTAACGATTTAATGAAACCACTTATTCATATATCCATTTTATTTTTATCGTCCGACAGTAAGACGTTTTTAAAACTACTGCTGAACTCGTTCGATTAAGAGAATTTGAACCTAAGATTCGTGGCGAGGTCTCGCACACCTACAGTATATTTTTTTGTAATGGGCACAATCCCCCCCCCCCCATTATAACGATTCTGAGGCTCTCGCAAAGTTAAATTATTTGCTTAATTCTTTCGGTCAACCATGATTAAAATTGTTTCATGCTAAATTTGTGTGTATGTGTGTGTTAGCGTATTTTATGTCCTGACATCCATTTGTTTGGGCCGTATGGTACCAAGTCACTGACTTCAGAGAGACCAAGCGAAGGGCATGAGACATAAATGCTGTTCATTGCTAATTATTGTGCTCTGTTCACCTGCTCTCAAGTATGGTAGAGAGTATCAGGAAAATTTTCCAGGAGCTGATCACCCAAATTATGACAATTTGATAAAAAATCAAAGCCAGTTAATATTTTCAACAACTATCTTGGAAAATGAATATTTTGAGGCAGGTTCACAAATTTTAATTTCTCAAAATATTCTAAAAATCCGTTAATGATGCAATTCATGTTTTATACACCTGTTTAATAAAAATGTAACTGTACTGCTTTGCTGGTCACCGATAATATTTCCCTTGAGCGAATATTTCATAAAGCGAGACTTAATTACTTTTCTATGACTACATTTATGTAAATTAATATGAAAGAATATAAAAAAATATCTATAGGCTTGAGTATGTATTTTACTGTGGTTGTAATAAGCGATACATTGAACCATGAACCAACTTGTAAGTTTCCACTGGGTGTATGTCGTTAACTGGAACAATCGATGCTAGCTTCTGGCTGTCAGTGTGACTCTGATAGTCTTTGAGTTCAGTTAAGTTATTATGAGTGGTATGTTATTCTACATTTATTTGTAAAACTAATTATAGCTCAGTATATGCTTTCTACTGCAAAACGTGTATTTATTTATGATTCATCTGGGTTTACTGTGCTCGTCAAGCTCAAAGACGATTTGAAGAAACATTCCTGGGTGTAAAAGTTGCAGGTCGTACAAAATCCGCATTATCTTTATAATAAATGTCAGGTTAGGAATAATGTAAGGAACCGAACAGGGATTCCCTAAGAAACTTTGGATGACATCGGTCACCATTTGGAGAAACTCCCACCCCTCAAAAATCACTAAGACATCTTTCTTTTGGCTACGAGTAAAGAGCTACTAATTTTTTAAAAGTTAAAACTATGTGAAATAAATGTGCCATATGTGAATATAATTTTGTCTCCCCCCTTTTAGAGGATTAATCGACAGAGAGCTTTATTTGGTATTTTTTCAACAAGACTCTGCCACAGCGAAAACCTCGCTGAGAAAAATTGAAGGAGTGTTTCAAAATGAGAGACTAGTATAGATTTGTGGTTCCCCCGAGCTAACCCTTGGCCACTTTTTCTCTGGGTCGAATTGAAAAATATCATATAAAAGGGAAACCCACATATCCTGGAAGAATTGAGACGAAATATCCACCAGGAACTACAAGAGTGATAGGTTATGTATGAACAGTTTGAGCACCTGCTTTCATAAATTAACTAAGGGAACTGTTGTAGTTACGTCAGCACCACTCTATGGTCGCCTATAGAACACCATAAGTTGTTTCATAGTTCATAGTTCATATTCATTCTCTCCAAATACAGAGCGACTGTATTTGGAGAGAAGCTTGTGTTGAGTGATTTTATACTAAGAGCTTAGTGAATGAGATTCGAATAATTTTTTCTTAAATTGAGCTAGAAGAATTTGTGAAAATATTTCTCAAACAGCGTTCTGTTTTATAGTTTACAGATGTGCTAACTTGAACCCTTTTGTATTTTTTCTTAGTATAAGGCATACTTTTGAAATTAGATATTTATGCTAAGTTTTTATTTCTCTCTTTCTGACTTTGTTTCTAAGATCATGCAGCAAAGAATCTTCTGGTCCAACTGTCAAAGATATATTTATGTGGTGTAGTAGGACAAGGGACAGAGATAGCGGAAAGAAAAGGGCAAGAAAGAAATGGAAAATGGGAATCCAAACACGGTTGTTTTTCTTTCTGTTTAAGTTTGGTAAGCGACGGCGACAGAAGACGATTGCAGAAATCCCATCTGTTCCCATTAAGAAGGTGGCTTTTTCCTCTCCTAGGATTCCACATAATTCGATGTTTGTTTGAGTTTACGGTCGCTGTGGGCTACAAATTTCCTGGGAAGATGAACGCGGGAGAACAAGGAGTGCCCTTGTGGTCGCCCTCACTACCTTTAGGGCTTATTTTAAACTTCTTTGTTTTTGGTTTCCTCTCCATAAGCTCCCCACAGACATGTGGCTATATACTGACAAATAATTAAACCCTGTGTCCCCATCCGATCTTAGTCTCAGATGAGGCCGGCGCCAATATTCTGGGTAGCAGTATTTCCTTCGAAATTCGATTTTTATTTTATTTTTGTATTACGCAAAGCTGTAAGCCCTATTTCTTCTAAAATGTCCTTAAAAATAAAGACAAATACCTTCGAAAATAACAAAATGAAACATTTATTGCATAATCAGGCGAGGTAACCCATATTTTTATCCCTTTTCTATTTTCTACTTTGAGAAAATAGCAAATATATGTGGCATTGTTTGCCTATTCTTCCAGCATCTGAAATTATGTCCAGTTGATGTCTTAGCAGGTTGCTAAAATACTCTACCTCTAAAAATTGCATCGGTTAGTTTCCTATAACTACTGCTTGATGCGTTTTTGTGTTAAAAAATTATATACACACTTGCACAGTGTCTGTAGGGGACTTAGATATCTGCCTGGTGTTTGTATTTGCGGTTATTTTCTATAGGTTTTCGATTTGCAGTCGCGGTGCAATGTCTCTGTAAGCTTGTGGAGCATTTTGATCGAGAGAGGTGAGAGGAAATGTGGGAAGACCCTGTTACCTTGAGTCATTATGCGTTTGCACCGCCTAAAACGTCACCTCTCGTCACGTGGGTTCCCAATCAAGCTTTTTACAGCTTAATTGGTGTTACTTTACAAAGTTGAATATAATTTTAAAAATTATTTGACATTTATAGTCAAACTTATATTAATGCTAACACAAATATGGAGAAAGGTACATTTTGAAGTGACAAAACCTACACGCAAATACTCCCCAGTAGCGATAATCAGTAGTTATAGGATGCTGTTGTTGAATGGTGGGCTAGTGGAGTTCTTTGTGAATTTGTGAAGTATTTACGTGAATGTAAAGAAAACGAGCGCTGTACAAAAATTGCATTCTAAGCTTTTTTGTTTAAAACCATTTAAGAGAAAATTGAAACTAAAAATACTGATTTGATCAATTCCAAGTATTAATTTGATTAGAGTGCTTTCAAAACAAGAAATATACAGTTCATTTTTGGATAGATCGAAATAATTTTGGTTCATTAAGTTTTCTAATGTTCAGCCAAGTATGTATGAGTTTTGAAACTAGAATTAAAACTAGTTGTGCACCTCGGGTTTACGCTGCCTTGAGCCGCCAATACTTCCCACCCTAGTTGTCATGTTTCAGAAAATTATGCTGACGAAAATACCACTAGGTCAAAATTAATGTTATTGTATATGAACTTCGCATTTTATCGTAAAGGTTTTGCGCAATTAGTTTTTGTATTCAAAATATATCGGCGTGCTAAAGTTTTTCAACGATAGCAGAACACTCATATTAAAAATTTTGGTACTTTTAAAGCTTTTTCAATAAATACTTTTCCAACACTCAAATAAATTATCAGAAAACAATATCGAAAACTCTATAAATGTAAGTGTATTTTCTGAAATTTTGGGTTAAATTGTCTTCAAAGAAAAACGTGACACCAATTTAGCTCATTTTGACAGCATTAGCACACAGACAGCATTAACACACACAGGGTAGCTGAGGTCGTTAAGGCGCGGACTCGTGAGCGGGAGGTCTGGGGTTTGAATCCGCCAGGACCGTCCCCCCTGATTGAGGTTTTGTGCAGGTTTTCCTCAGTCCTCATAAATGAAAATGCTGGGAAGGTACCCTAAACTTGGGCCTGGAACGTTTCCTTCCTTAAAATTCCCAATATATCATTTCATGTATCATCAATGTTCACCACCTGTGGTGCCTCAGTAGTTAAAACGGGCATTAAACACTATTAAAAAAAATAACAAACTAACTTTGTCAAGCAAGTTCATAGGAACTTGTGTAATGTTACCTTGCCATCTTGCGCTATAATATGACTGCACCTTTACCACGTACATTCTTCCGTCTTGTAGGCGCCTTGAACGCCATGTGACTTGAGCATACTAACCGACTGACTCCAGGCAGAATACTTATTGACATCATTAGGTTTTGAGATATTTGACAGGTCGCTAAAATCTTTAGTTCTGTGGCAATGCTCTCCAGATACTGAACATTATTTAAAATTGTGACGAATTATTAATTCAACCGGATATTGGAGTAAAAATACTTTTTTTCTTCATGCTATTCCAATACTATACCAAGCTTAGCGAATTGAAAAATGGCACATTTTGGAATATCAACTAATAACGTTTCAAAATATAATTCTCAGAATAAAAAATATTTTATCTTTTATTTGAATTGAATAAAACCAGCAATACTAATACCCTGATTCTTATTCTGGTTGCAATAAACAGTATGCTTCTAAAACTCTTTCTGTTATTTCCTTAAACACATTTTAGGTAGGAAGTTTTATTTTATCACAAAAGAGATTATGGTTGCTTATTTATTATTGCCACTAAGTTCCTGGTTGTTGAATTTTGTTTCTGAAAAACCGAATACATTATTTTCATCTCTAAGACTATAGAATCTTGCAAAGAAATTTATTAAAACATCTCCATATCTCTTGACAATTAAATCCGAAAATATCCATGGCAATCTTTTCGTATAAACGAAAAGATTTACCAGTTGTTCTTCATAATTGAAAAATTACATAATGATAGTTACACGTTGCGTCTTAAAAAGCACTCATAAAAGGAAATATATACAAATACCTTTGGTAGATTTGACTAATTTTCATCAGTGTGAAGACCACCACGGGTGACCAAGGTCGTAAAATCGTGGACTCGTGAGCGGGAGATCTGGGGTTCGAATCCCGCCAGGACCGTCCTCCCTGACAGGTGTTTTCACTTACCCTTATACAGAGAACGCAACGTAGGCTGCAAGCCGAACCGTAGCGAAGAAAGTCGATCGCTATCGTTTCAGCAGATACCTTCGTTTCGTATGGAGGTGCTATTATGAAGTAATACATTTTATGCTCTATTATTTTTGTTGTTGTTGTTGAACCTCAACTGAAATAATCAAAATACTAACATTTATTCAATTGAGAATAAGCAGAAGCTATGAGAATTTAAAAAAAATAAATAAATAACAAGTTAGAAATGAAATTGTTATTTTGGAGTATAATTATTTTTATGTTATATTATTTTTTTAAACTTAATTTAACCTAATCTAAGGTATGAAAAAGTAACATTTATTTAATTAAGACTAGTGCAGAAAAAGCATTATTATGGAATAATAATATTATTGTTTTATTATTTTTTTAAACTTAAACTGAACTTACTTAACTTATAAAAAAGTAACATTTATTCGATGAAGAATACTGTACAAAAATTATGAAAATTAAAAAAATATGTATATATTTATTTATTGTGAGAGAAAAATAGATTACAAGTATGAAAAAAATACTTATCCACGGGGAATCGAACCCGCAACCTTCACATTAGTAGCACGACCCTCTAACCTACTGAACTAACAGTGTTTCATTCTCAGAGTGGAAATTATTTGCGTAAAGTAATTACTAAAAACGTAACCTGACAGCAGTCCTCGGTACCTTTCGGCATTGCCGCCTGCATTATGAGTTCTCCGTGTAAGGATAATTGCTTTTCCCGGATTTTCCTCCTCATTAATGGCATGCCGGTGAAGTACCCTAAACTTATGCCTGGGATGCTTCCTTTAAAAAAAAAAATACCTTACCAGTTTATCATTTCATCTCATGTATCACTAGTGCCCACCGCCTATGATGCCTCAGTAGTTTTTTTTTTTTTTTTTTTTTTTGAGTAGTGTTTAGCGCCCGTTTTTACTACTGAGGCACCACAGGCGGTGAACACTGGTGATACAAGAGATGAAATTATAAATTGGGAAAGGATTTTTAAGGAAGGAAACGTTCCAGACCTAACTTTAAGGTTACATTCCGGGCATTTGCCATTTATGAAGACTGAGGGAAAGCTGCAAAAAACATCAGTCAGGGAAGGCGGTCCTGGCGAGATTCGAACCCCAGAACTCCCACTCACGAGTCTGCGTCTTAACGACCTCTGCCACCATTTGCAGAGCCTCAGTACACACAGAACAAAACAATGGCAGTGGTGATAACAGTGTAAAGGTCGTGATGGTGGTTCTAGTGAAGTAATTAGAAACTCGCAACATAGCTTTACATTAATAAGTTTACACGCCAAGAACTGTAGCGCTAGCTGTCACTAGGAGATTTTGCATGAACTAAGAGTCTTATTATCCATGACACGCTGCATTCTCATAGAGGTTTTCTCAGCCAAATGCTTTCAGAATCAAAGGAATGACAGGTTCATGTTTGTCACTGCCTTTTGCAATGAATGTTTGACTTTTAGCCGTAATAAGATGAAGGCGTCAAAACCCTGGTCAGAACGAAGATTGTTGCAATTTATTATTTTTTTTACTTATTATATATTCTGTATATAATGTATTTCTGAAACTGACTGCAGATTAAACCAGCTTAGTAAATTGTACTCTAAAGCAGCAGGAATTAGAATTCTAAAGCAGAAAGGAAATCCAATCGTAGTTCTCTGAAGTCCATTAGAATAAATTTGTCAGTAGACTTAACGGCCCAACAACTACAGGCTATGGCCGAGTAGGCGGGGTGAGGATGCTACACACAACGTTTAATGGCGTTTAAACGGTTGGAACAGGCCGTCCTGACTTTGATTGGCGCGGGAGACAGTTCTTACTGGAATGGAGCAGGCAGGAAGTGGCCAACCGGGGGACAGAATTACCGGTGCCCAAGATTACAGATTACATTCATTATACTGGAGAGCATCTGGCTTGCCAGCACTCACAGTGGAAAGGATTACTGCTTAACCAGCAGGGAACCAGCTGTCTTTGCAGCATCTCTTGCAAGGCTACCCTTAATATCTATGTCTTTTTATGTCAATAAACCATTGATGTAAATATACTAGCTAAAAATAAAAAAAAACATGAGCAAGAAGTTATTGATAATCCAATTAAATTTACAGTCCAACTTGTATTTCGTCTTCCTGTTAAGAAATTTAAGCTCTCAGTTTCGTGTTTGGGTTTCATTTATGCTGAAAAAAGATGTTTGAATATGGAAAAAAAAAAAAAGGGTGGGGATTAAAATGAACAATTTTTTTTTTTTTTTTTTTTGAAGAAACTGTAAAATACCCCAAATAATTTTCGAGTTAAGTGAGTCAAGCAACTCTGAAAAGTAAATCAAGCACATTTTCGTCATCTTAATATATTATTCATGAATATTTCTGCTTTAATAATGTTATTTTTTATAAAAGTTTAAATAATAATAATAATAATAATAATAATTATTATTATTATTATTATTATTATTTTGTATACTACTTTTTCTACCTTTAGACTTGTATTGTGCCCCAAAATACTCCAGAAAGAGCATGAGAGAATAGAAATGTTGGGTCAAAGTTAAGATCGCCTTTCATAAAATGCGATGAACGCCAAAGATATGGATTCATAATTTCTATGAGTAATGTAGTAGGTTATAGTAATAGGATGAAGATAGTAATAGAAAAATAAATAACAGAAAGGAAGAAACGTGCGAGAAGAGAAAGGACACAGTGAATGGTGGCTTGTGTAGAGAAGGAAATAATTATAGACTCCAACTGCTCCCAATGATAAAAGATTGGGAAACTTAACTAAATATTACACAACCTCATATAAAACCATAAAAATAGGTAGAAGGAAATGAACTGAAAGCAAGTAACATACCCGCTATCCTGGAAAAGCATATGAACTTTTCTAGGTGGACCAAGAAGAAGAAAATGAGGGCAGAGTTTGTGAAGGTGGTGATATCACAGTTGTTACCAACAGCAAAAAATGCACTATATAGCAGTGCAGTGAAGGAAGGGTTAGAGGGTATAGTTGCATTAAAACAATTTTCTTAAACCTGACATGACCTAACCATTCTTAACCTAAACTAAGTAAATCCTCTTGAAACTTAAACCTAAAAAGAAATTACATTTTACACTTTTATCGATTGTTTCACAACAATCTTAAAAATAGCCCCTCCATTAGGTTTAGGTTAACGAGTGGCATTAAAGAACCTAGCTGTACAAAAAAATCAATGTTCATGATAAATATAAATAAAATAAAAAATAACATATTTTGAATTAAAAATCCCACTCTTTTTATGAAACATAAAGGAATTAAAAACAATACAAAAAAAATATAAACTAACACTGAAGCAACCCAAAAGAATTAAAAAAATCATTTCCATATATTCGTTTATAACCTATTTCCACAATTTCATCACCCTTGCACCAACTTTTGCATAATAAAATTATATAACGGTTGGCAACCATGTAAAATAATGAACGAATCTATGAACATGATGCACAAAGCATCAAAATGGAATACATGTACGCGAACAATGGCGACATATGTTATGACATATGTTGCAGAAAGTAAAGGAATTAATATTAGTAGAGGAGAAGCAAATTGCATTTAATATGTGTATTACCAATTGGAGTTAAGTAGCGAAGAATATCCTCCACGTTAGAAAATTAAAATATTTGGTGGAAAATAATAAATGACAGTAAATAGTTATGTAGCAAAATTAAAAAAAAATAAGGCGAGATTAAAATGATGAAGGTTGGATTAAAATTGACAACAAAACAGATAAAATACTATGTAAGAAGCAGAAAAAGGGACAGAAAATGACTATAGAAGAAAAAGAAAAAATCGTGTAGCTGGGTGGAATTGCCATGTGTAATATACAAAATATAGCAGGAAAGCAGATAGCATTGCCTTCCTTATGTAGATGAGTTATGCATGCGCAACGCAATAGCTTGAGAGCACATATGCCAATATAGTAAAATCTATGATGCGAGTGTTCATTCAGCATTATCCATAGAATGTCAGAGTAACTTGATTTTCTCTTTACCGTGTAATTGTGGTTTATTTACATGCTCTCAGGTAGAAAATCATAAGTTTTTCCTATGTTTGCTATTCTAGAACTGTCTATTTATTAATTCGTATGTCATAGCGTAGCCAAAAACGAGCAAGCGAACCATAGCATGCCTATGTGAATTGGTTAAGTGCTGGTGTCTAGGAGGGGAAAATTAATTATAATTATGGCTCTATGCAATGATGTATCAATAACTGTAGTAAACAGCGTATGTATTTCAATATATTAATTATTTATAACAACAATACTGTACTAGTCGTTATGCAAATGATTGATCGCGCTATTATGCAACGTATCCAATGTAAAATGGAGTAGGTGAAGTGAAAAAATCAACATACACATAAATGAAAAGCATTGTTATAGTAAATATGTCAATTAGTATTCCTGGTTGTCATTGAATTATTCAGGTGCTGTCATAATGAAAAACTGACCATAGCTGTTAACTGGGAGGCGTGCGGAATTCGCACCGCCATCGAGAAGCAATGCGGGTGGATTGAAACACATTCTTTGTTGACATGATGCTTTATATTTACAAAGAACAGGTACAGAGGTACGGGTATCTGTAGGTTTGTTTATATAATTCTGCAGTGCAATGTAGGTCACAAATGAATTGCACGTTGTTTAAATGCCAATCGTTTTCTGTTCTTTACTACAAATCTCCGCTGCCTATTTCTTTAAATTAAGTGTTTGATACTGCAGCTCTTTAAGATGCAATCTAATGTTTTCACCTTCTATATACATTCAGTATATTAAAATGTTGCTAATTCTGCCAAATAATCTATGACTCCCGTATTTGAGGTACATTGTTGTTCTGAAAGCTATTTTTCAGAAAAATATCACTGGGGACATATTTGCTGGCAATTTATAGCGCAACTCATGCAAATGAAGAAGTGTGCGCGATGTATTAAATATTTCTTTGACAAATGTGATCATTTGTCCTTGATAGCATCCTTCAATTGTTTCAGCAATTCTGTATATACTCTTCGTGGTTGCTTTGTACCTCCTTTTTTTTTTTTTTTAAATATTCTATGAGCATAATACCCTGAACATCCCAGAAAATAGTGTACATCATTTTTCCCACTGATGGAACAAGTTTAATTTTCTTCGGAGTGTTTTCACCCTGTTACACATTGTTTGAACTTCTCCTTTGTCTCTGGCACTTATTAGTCAATCCATGTGTGATTTAATATCCCAAATTCTCGAATTACGTATAAGTATATATATATATATATATATATATATTTTCTATCGCGCTGAGTTCATATGCAAAAGTTCACGCAAGAGTTTCAAACGCAATCTATCGAGATCTCTGCAATATCAGCAAGCTCAGGCTCCTTCACTTGCCAATAATTTAATATTGCATTGTGGATATTTGCAAGGGTGTCCTGAACGTTCATCATCAAAAATGGAAGATTGGTATCATTTAAATTCAGCAGTTCATTTCTTCGCTCTAGAGAACTATGGAGAACAGTCTTTTAGCGTGTAATGCAATCTTTTTTGTTTATATCGATTGCCATTAAATATTTTGATCGAGTTAATTTATTACTGCACAACATACGATTTTGTCTATTTTTCGGCAAAAATTCAACTTGTTTACTTTTATTGGCCATAGCAACCTCACGTAAGGGGTTGAGAGTTATTTCTTTGATATTTTATACCACCAGCGTCAACTGTGTGTCAGTCGAGAACTTTTCGAGGCGTCCTTGTCCAATTTTGCAAATGTGCACCAGTAATAATACGCTTTTATAATTTTGTTTTCCTCAGGTACATTAGATATCTTACACAACGTGTATTCATATCGGCATTAAATATGGTTTTGACACTGTAGACACGGCCTGTTCTCTTACAAAGAAGTAATATATAATCAAAGGAAAAAAAAAAAAAAGAAATGTCATTATACATTTGCAAAAACCATATAATTATGCATTATAGTACTTAATATTGTGATTCTATATTCGCCGCTAGTCTAAGTTTGTGTGCGCTCTTGCTAGCTAGAAACCTTGCCTTTCTTTTTTACTCCTAGAATGGGCCACAATTATTCGTCTTACCACTTTCCGTATCACTCAATTCGCGATTTATGACGCAGAGCAATCGACTCTCGCCTTTGGTTTCCGTATGAACTCCATGCTTGTCCTTTTGCTCGAGGCTGTCTGGCTGGGTGGGAACTCGTGTTCCATCGTTCTGCGATGACATCCTCTAAAAGGCCTATCCATAAAATTCCTCTTTCAGATTTAATAAATGAGGAACCTTAGGAGAGCTTACCTTGTTTTTTTCTGCATGATAACGCTGAACCTTGCTTGAAACATAAAATGGTAGATATTTTGCAGAATTTACTCGGAACCAATCTTGCATTTAGATTATTCACTTTTGGGCTACTAAAATAGGTTCAAAGGGTTGTCACTCACCTCTGATTAGTTTTGAAGTAGAAGAATGGTTGCGACAGTAAAGAATAGGACATTTTGCGGTAGGAGGGGAGGTTTCCTAGATTGATTAGTTCCAGCCTATTAAATGGAAAAGTATTTTAAGCGCATATATGTTGCAAACACTTGAATTGCCACAAAGATAGAAAAAATTGATAAACTTTCCGGCTAATAATCTCATTGTCGTTCCTATCCTAATCTTTTCACTGTTTAATAACAATAATGAAGCTTTAGTGCATAACGCAGAAGAATATTGACTCATGTGCATGATATACAACACTAATAAACATTTGGGGATTACAATTTCTCTTTCTGTATCTGGAGATATTAACACAGGACTATAATAAAGAGGGCATCAATGGGACATCTCTATAAAAGCGAAAATATTTTTCTTCTTCTTTTTCTACTAAACAAAGATTAGGCTGCACGGTCTGTCCCGAGGCTAATCCATTACCTGGTCGCTTCACTCTTTCAGCGTCTTCCTATTCCTCTCCATCTGGTAAGTAAAAAAAGCACTCGCCTGGAGAATCTTCAATAGGCTAAGCTCAGTATATATTTCCAGTTTTTGTGATATCACTGTGTTTCTTTCACTATATGTTGCTCCATTTATTGATTTCTTATATCCACGTATGTTTCTTAATCGACCGGCTTATATTACTGGCTGGGTGATCTGATCTTAAACTTTATTTGTACCGTCTCTAGCCTGTTTTATCTGTTTTATTCATTATCCCTGTTTGCAGGCTTATTTGAACTCTGGTTTTGTTGTTACATTGTGTAATCTTAATTTTATATATATATTTCTCGTACTTCTACTAAAATGCCTATTTATATATATTAATTAATTTTGTTATTGGTATATTTATATTTTCTCCAATATATCTGTCTGCATATTTATAGTTTATATTTTAGGAGTCTAAATATTTGAAGTTAGAAACCTGCTGTACTGTGTCACCATCAACTGTGATATTTATCCGTTTTTGCTCTTTACCTATAACATTCATTTTTACAGGATATCTCCATAGTGTATTCTTTAGTCATTTAGTTCAATTTGATGCCCGGGATGTATATTGTAGATATCAAATTACATATATTGACGATATTACGCATCCCTGTCTCTCCTTGATCTCTATGCTCCATTCTTTACTTACAAAGACAGACTTGTTTTTATTATGTAACCATCCATCGGGCGCAATATAGCTGAAAGATGCCGGCTATATTTATGGTTGTGTTGTCTGTAAATACTGTAAAGTGCAATATATCATTTAATACTAACGGGTCATCGACAAGCTCTGCACTCGGGTGATGTGCACCGCAAAGGAGAAAGCTGGTACGCCTACATTGATGAATTATTTTCTTCCTTCGAAACCGGCTTTTAGCACGTAATCCATCCACAGATGCTAAGATTTTGACGTTGGAGTGTGTCTGCCTTGGTGGTTAAATGAAAATAATAACAATACACTCGACGTGCGATCAATGCTGCCACCCGAATTCGCTTCCCCAGTGTAAGTTCGGCCACACAATGGCTGCGGAGGTACTTCACGATGGCCTTTTATTAGTACTCCTAATTATTTTGGTGTTTCCTTCACATTGTAATATTCCTTGTTTTGCGTATAAAAATAATACAGTACACAATATATATTGAAGAGATTGGTGCTTATATAACAGAAAATATATTATCATCATCATATTCCAACAAGTGAACGAAAATAAATTTATATGTATTTCGCAATGTAAAGATAAACTTTAATTCTTCCACAAAAAATATAAGCAATCTTTAAGAAATGTTTCTCAGATTAGCAGCAGAATTGTCATGCTGCACCTGTGTTCTGGGAGGTGTTTTATTGAAAGGGAATTAATTTAATGGATTAGTTTTCAAGGATAATGTTTTTATTTTCCCAAGATATTATCACCGCTGAATTATAGTTTTGCCTCGGCCGAGATTCTTCTGCTGGATAGTTTTATCGTATTTTTCATACCTTAAGGGAAAGAGTGAGGAAATGAACCAGGTGGTTGACAAGATATGCAGTGTTATGATATGTAGCGCGGTTTATCATCAAAGTTTGTTTCACTTAATGAGACACCGTTATTCCTTGGATAATTTCTTGTTACAAGTGCCCCTTGTAACTGGTTCCATAATGTCGAACAATCGCTAACTTCGAGATGGCTACTGCTGAACTTAGAAGCTACCTCTGAACAAGAACGTTAAAAATTGGTGAAAGACAGCTTTTGAGCCGCAAAACAGTAAGCATAAGTAGACGTGTGTGTCGGTCAGTCTTTCTGACCTCCCTTTGTCCGTTTAAAATATTATTTAAGGAAAATCCAGAATATCATCTCTCAACTTCGCGTTAGTATTGGATAATATTTCCTTCCGGTTCTTGTTATTTTTCCGATTGACTAATAATGCCTACGTGACTCGCAACATGTCACACATACACAGTTAGTTTCTACCCTTCAAGAGGTTATCGGCTGCCATTTTATTCCCGTAGCTGGAATTGTTGCATTGTACTTATCCTTGCCTAATATAATAACAGCAAAACTTTCAGACAATATACAAAGAAGCAGCTTTTCCATGGAACATGCTTTAGAAATTTCTCCAAGTAATAGCGGCCCGCTTGCTGATGTTCAAGAATACTGTTCATAATAGGCGACAGATATTTCCAGATCAGATTTTATGGCTAGGAATGGCGATCATAATTAAAATGGAAGAGTTACATAAAGTTAATTAATATAATAACTGCAATTTAATTCGGGGTGGCAGTTTATAAATTCCATCTCACAGATTCTAAGATGAAGCGACTTTCAAAATATTGCTGCACGAAATGTGAATTTTGCTAGTATTTAGAGCATGCAGGACAGATTTGCAAGAAGTGTGCCGATAATCTGCAGATAATCTTTTCAATTATATAGGCTAAAAGTTACAAAAAATTGCAGCTAATTGTAATAATGTTATATTCCCAGGTCTTTTGTAAGTCGTTCGAATAATTTAAATTAAATACTTCTACATATACGAGATCTTGATTGGCGCAACGAAGCACACAAAAGACAACGATGCACCTGAGCGGGCATAGTAAGCGTCACAGATGCTCTCGCTTGATTATGAAACAAGAATAATAGATAAGCAAGCACTATAATGTGTTTTAAAGGGACACGGTGGTGAAAGTTCCATTTCAGATGTTAATGCCTTACTTATCTTCAGTCTAAAAACATTTGCAATTTCAAATGAAAAAGTATTTGTCATGTCAAATATTACGATATTGTTTAAGAGTATGTTTTAAACAATTTCGATTATGAATTGGTATCATTTTTTGCGCTTTTAAGTGTTTTAGAAATATAAATGAACATTGCATGTCTTTCTATTTCTTAATAATTGTGCCTTTCATTTAATTTGTGTTGCAAAGTGTTTATTTCTTCTAATTCCGATTTTAATGTAAATGCTTTTTCCGTACCAATTGTGGCTTATCGTTAGTGTGTAGTATTTTCTTACTCCTCCAGTTGTCTCAGTCTGCATTCATTAAAGCCTTCCACCCACGTCGCCCTTTCTTGTTTTTTTTCTTCTGAGATGTGACTCATTTTAAAGTCTTCTTTGATAACCTTATTAATTTTTCCTCTTGGCATCTCTAATCCTTTATAATTGCATAGTTTATACACCTGTAAAATTTAATGTTACAGTGTGTTCTTTCCTTTATTAACTTATTTCTAACTTAGCTTAGAATATCTGTTTTTCTAAGTGTAAGTCTGCTTTAGTTTAGCATTTTTCTGATTGAATGCTGCACCGTAGGGCATTACCTTCCTATACATATTTTAAATATTGTACTATATTTTATTTATGTTATGTTATAGTCCAAATGTATTCTCAGGTAATAAGTATTGTTGCCGGGTATTTGGTAAATAAATAAATGAACTGTGTACCAATAAAATGAATTCGTATATTTGTTTGTAGGAGCTGTGTGACTATATTGGAGAAAAACAATTATTTATAAATGGAATTTTTCACTGTCTTTTACAGGGTGCTCGGTGCTTGGAATGCATTTCTAGGTATGAGTAATTATACGTTTTTATCGTCATTTGATATACGTATCGAGTTTCCGATCTTATTTTGCATATCAATTGCCACTTCAGGATTAAACACGATTGTGATCATAGCTTAACAAACGAGCTCTCTAGTGTTCAGTATGTTAATTTGAGTCCCTCCCTCTTCTTGGTTGGTAATTTGTCCTTGTGTATGTATGTGATGCATGCTGAAACGTGCGTGAGAAATAATTGCTCCCTACAGTGCAATTAATGGCATCTCTTTTAAAATATTGCATCTATGGCGCCGGCAGCACAGAGATGGCTACCTAGATTTCTCGAAATTGGCACCTATAAGTAAATAAACTTAACGCTACGTTGACGCATATTGATCTGTGGATTTTGTATAAGGTGAAGGCACTTTGCAGAATGCAACACGTGGTTAACAAAGTGTTCTTTGGCGAAAATGTTAGAATGTAGCAAAGCAAAAATAAACCAAGATTGCGAATGATTTTTCCTATATAGGAGTAATCAAATGAAAACGTTTTAATAGGCATTGCACATTTATTACCTTAAAGGTATCCTCTATAATTTTTAATATATTTATCTCATTACAAGACAAGGCGATCAGTTCCATTATTGTAAAAGTTTTTATTAAGTAGTTGACGGACCCATAATCTTAACGTATTGCAGTTATCTCTGCCCGTTTCAAATCGCAGTCCACCACCTAATCGCCAAAAGTGGAAACCTCGCGAGGAAAGATCTGGGTTTTAGGGAGAATATTGAAGTTTTTCGTATTCAAACCGTTGTTGGGTAGTGGCGAGCGTTATCCTGGAGAAGGATAAAGACTTTCGATCCAGGGCATTGTCTTCATTGATTCGCTTTGGTCGTGGTCACAAGAGAAAGTCAATAAGCAGCGGTCTATGGCTGTCGAAGAAGTGCGTCTTAATGATCAACCGTGTAGGGGTTTGAACTTTTTCTGCGGGTAAAATTACATACATTTCCACCGATGGCTTTTTCGTTTACTCTCGGGTTCAAAATAGTGGCAAGTAAGGGTCCTCCCCAGTGAGATACGAAACAGAAACTCCAACTCTTACACGGTAACCCAGAGACACCACTATTTTGTTCCTTTGTCACAGTCACTGCGCCCAAGTGTATTTAACCATGGCTTATCTCGCTCGCCAAAACAGAAACGTCTTCTACTGTAGTTAGCAGGTTTTCTCGAACAAAAGTATCCACCCAAGTGATGATGCGATGGGCGCGAATCATCTTCTAATGACACGGGCCCTTCTCGGATTTTCAGCACATGTGAACATGACATGCAGCATTTGTCATACACAAAACACATCGAGATGAATTTCTCGATCTCCATCACCCTCAGCAGCCAAAATACTAACCTCGCCTCTTTGTTTTCTTTACTCTCGTTTATTTCTGATGTTGAATGCATACACGTCTCACCTTATTTTCAGCGCACTAAACAAACAACGACCATGCTGCCTATTTCCCTACAGTAGTATCTTAGTAAATAGCAGTGCTTCATCTTTAGCTCTCCTTGAGCTCTGTTCATAGTGACTTGTTTTAACGCAGTAGGAGATTTACCTTATGTAAACAGAACACGGTCCATATAGTTCATGTTTGCAGAAATTTAAATTTAAATTTAAGCAGACGGTTTTGAAGTGATCGATAAACCAGAACATTTTCAATCGTATGCCCTAAATACCAGTCAATTGTAGCTGAGGGAAGATGCCTAAGCAAACACGTTTGGAACGAGTGATGAAGATGATTTTAGGGTATTGAATGATTTAACAAATAAAATAGCGTGTTAAGTGTCAGAAGAGTATATAAACAATAAAAAATCAAATAAAAGAGAAAATCCTACTGTCAAAATTCATAAGCTCCCCTGGAAGATCTCAGAGAAAGGCAAGAAAGATATATGAAGAGAAGTCAGTTCAAAAACAAGAAGAATAAGAAGGTAACATCCAAATCGAATCAGATTTAACAGAAGAAGAGAATAATGGTAGTCTTCGGGCGGAAAGGAAGCAGCTGAGAGAAGCAGTAGATGGAGAACATGAGAACGAAACGAACCTTGTTTAACGCCCGTTTTTGCTACAGAGGCACCACAGGCGATGGACACTGATGATACATGAGATGAAATGATATATTGGGAAAGGATTTATTTTTAAGGAAGGAAACGTTCCAGGCCTAAGTTTAGGGTACCTTCCCGGCATTCGCCATTTATGAGGACTGAGGAACACCTGGAAAAAACCTCAGTCAGGAAGGACAGTCCTGGCGAGATTCGAACCCCAGACCTTCCGCTTACGAGTCCACGATTTAACGACCTCGGCCACCCGTGGCCGTAACATGAGAACGAGGGAAATATAAGGAATATATGGAAAAAGTAGAAGAGGAAGAGGGGGAATATACAGACATGTTGAAATGTAGAAGAAGATGAAGTGAAAGGAAACTACACAGTCATCACACCACGGATATAGCAATCTCATTGATGTCCAGTGGGGAGCAGCTCGGATACCGATAGTTAGTAGAAATGAAGAATTAAGATTATAAACTATAAAATTGTATAAAAAATTAATTGTAAAAACCGAAATATGTAATTTAAAAAAAATAGTTATTTGGAATGTAACTGAAGTTAAAAATGTAGTTTTAATTATTGTTTTAGTTCAAATGGTTTTTGTGCTGGTTTCCAATATTAGTTTAGTATTTGCAGTTTTAGTATTAGTACTGTAGTTTTAAAATCTGTATATTTTAAAGTGTAATTTAAATTTTATTGATAAATGTAAAAGAGGAATAAATAAAAATTAATCGAGAGTGCTATGTCCTCATATAGAATGATATTATCAGGATAATAGCATTGCAGAATAACAACAACAAGTGTGTTGTTTTAATTTTACTCTCATAAAACTATAAATGAATTTAACTTTGCTGTGAATCTCAGTAGTGTGACGTAATTTTCGAACCGATAAAGGCGAGTAATCCTGTCCTTTATCTTTCTCGTCGTTCTTTATGCATGGCTACAGAACCGAGGCGATAGGAATAACCAAAACGTTATCACCCCTGAGCTTCCAGTGACTTCTTTCTGCCGTTTTGCATAAAATGGAGATGACTTTTATGTAGTTGGAACTATCCGCGACAAGGCATTTGTCCGATACCCGATTAATGTTATACCCGATACATACAGATTAATGTTAAACTGCTGGGTACTCTGCAAACAGATCGCGGGTAGCTGTACTTCTCACATATTTGAATCAAGAAACGCTAAACTACATTTTAGTTACTGCATGACGTTTCCTCCTGAACTAGTCAAATATATTGAACACCAAACAAGCACCGATTTCTAAACATTCCTCATTAACATAACTTTAAAATGGAAATAGAAATCAGTTCTCTAACAGCTTGAGAGAGCTGTGATGTTTACGGTGTGGCGCTGCTTATCAGCTTGTTGACTCGAACACTTAAGCTTTAGAAACTGAAACATCAAGAATCTACAGCCATAAGATATAAACGGCGTTCTTGTCATATGCTAATTTCTGTGTTTCATTAACATTAATGATGAAGGGGCCATTATACTTCGCATTATTTCAATGTGAAGTGAAAATAAATGTTATTCTGACTGGCCCACCTTCCAGCTAATTTAAGTTAATGAATGCAGGCCATTACAATAATGACGTTCGTGATGCGTTGTCCTAATATTGCCCGGCAGTAATACGACATTTGGTGTGTCTCATTGAAAACCTTTCAGAAAAGCCTGTTTGAAAAGTCTGTCCTCCGAAAAACATGGCATTGCATTAAATAAACAACATCAGGAGTTTTTGCTAATGTATTTCTTGTGCACGCATATCTGGTTTAAAAACTTCTTCAGAATGCATAGAAGTACGCCTTTAATGTTTATTCTCTTTTGTATTAGTTTGGGTTGCTCAAGAGTATTGGTAGATAGCCAAACTGTAGCAACTATGACAGAACATAGTCGGAAATAAGTATAACAAATTCTCTAAGAAAATTAATGGGGCAAAATAAAAAACAATACTCGGCGGTAAAAAATATATAAATATTTCAACAAAATTTAGTTTATAACACACATGACAGGTAAAGATTTTTTGAAGAAATATGATAAAGAAGGCTATATAAAAATGGGTTAAACTTTATATTTACCAAAAATTTTGCGGAGAATCGTTAAATAATTTACACTTGTTTTTAATTAAAATAGAATATCATAGAACAGATTAGACAATTTGTAATGCATTTAAATTGTAACTGTATTAAGGATATTACAATTATATAAGTATAACTATTGAATGAATGGGTGACGTTCTGGGGCAGCGAAGGAAACTCTTAGTACTTGAGCCAAAGAGCGCAATTCTATGAGGAAGGGATGAGGCAAGGGACATATCGGGCCGCCAGAATCTGATGACTGCGCGGACAGTGCCGGTGGAGCCCTCTCCCCTGAGTGTTTGACTACCTCAGAAAGGTCGCCTCCTTTCCATTACAGCAAGCCAACCCACTTCACCCAGGCACTTTCGACTCTATAACAGAATCAAATGAATGTAATTATATGCAAATGTGAGAGCAGAAAATTCCTGAAATGTAAATACACACCCGAGCTTTCGCATGGGTGACCGGGGGAAACAACGAAAAACTCGAGGTCAGGAACGGGCGGTTCAACGGGAATTAAACCCGAAACCTTCCAATACTTATCTCAAACATCATCTGAGTCATCCCTCTCGGTAGTATAGTGCATCAACACTGCAATGTACAACTGCCGGAAACGTAGACCCCTTCACACGAAAGTTGACGATGGCAGTTATCGGCAATCTTCGGAAAAGCTGAGTTCACAACATTGCGTTTTTAAACCCCAGCTTGATTTTTTTCCTGCGGTTTATTAAGCAATATTTATAAGTCTTTACACCCAGAATGATCAAAAATTTTTAGCTTGAGCTTGAAAGAACGTATATTGAAAACTTCAGTAGTAGCCAGTGAAGAGTATAGCTACATGATTAAACCATTCCCTGTATCTGTTATTCTTCATTAATCTTGTGTTTCTATAATATCAACAGCATTTGCAATGACATAGCTGATCGTATTTCGACCGCCACGAGTGGCCGAGGTCGTTAAGGCGCGGACTCGTGAGCGGGAGGTGTGGAGTTGTAATCCTCCCTGGGTTTTTTCCAGATTTTTCACAATCCTCATAAATGACGAATGCCGGGGAAGTACCCTAAACTTAGGCCTAGAATGTTTCCTTTCTTAAAAAAATCCTTTCCCAATATATCATTTCATTTCATGTATCACCAGTGATCACCGCCTGTGGTGCCTTAGTTGTAAAAACGGGCGTTAAACACCATTCAAAAAAGCTGATTGTATTTCAATTCTTGAAATATGCTCAGACAAATTTAGTGAATATAGTACCATTAGAAAAATTACCTAAAATAAAAGAGTAATAACATTTTTCTCTATAGTAGGTTTAAGGTTAAGGGTTATAATTTACAAATTAACTGAACATTCTTCTAGAGAGAAACGAACAAATGTGAAAATGTTCATCTTTTGCCTGTTAGCCTTTTCCATGATTTTTATTGTCCTTTGTGTCGTAATATTAATCTGAACTCGTTTAACTTTTTCCCCTTATTCCTATCTTTATACTTTCTTCCCTTTCAATTCATTCGTGTTTTCCTTCTTTACTCCCTTTATTTTCCTTCTTTATATATTTCCTCGTCCTCTTTTATTTCCTTTCTAAAGTATCTTCTTATGTCTATTCTTTTTCCTCACATTTATACTCCTATAATGCATTTTCTCCCTTTCCTTCTTTTCTGTTTTACTGTCCAGTCCTCCATGGTCTATTCGTTATGTTCTTTATTCCATAATGTTTCCTTGCTTTCCAAGGAAGTTTAGCAATCAGGCAAATATGCGTGAAGAGCCCACTGCCGCCTAGAAGGATGTGCTTTCCGCACGCATGATCATGCGATATAAATAAATTAGCATTCTGCATTGGTTTCTTGCCGGGAAGTTGCTTCGCACCGAACTCAATATTAAGATAAGGGGGTCGAGCTGCGTGAGGCAGAACGTATGCGTGCAACTCGTGGTAGCCTCATGACATGCACGCTCGCAGATTAATGCAAATGGCGCGGAAAATAAAAATTTACAGATATCATATGTAGTAAATCTGTAAAGAATTAAGTTGTTTCTCTGCTGATGGTAATGCTCATGGTGTTTTGAGTTGTAAAAGCTGTAAAGACGTCGAAAATTGCAGCTAATAAAATAGAGTGTGTTCGTGGACACCTAAGAACAACTAAAATGGGAATGCCTGTGAGCTTACCTTACAGCGAATTAAGCCTATGTAACGCAAAGGTCGGATTTCGAATATTCAGTTCAGCTATTGCTGCACGGAAATGCCATATTAGACACTAAGCCCTGCTTTTCGTATATAAGTATATTTAATTTCACAATGTATATATTTTCATTTTCTTACTCATGGCATTTATATTTTCATTCCAAAGATCCTGAAATGCATATTGTCTCTTTGTAGAGACTGTCTTTTCAACACTATTCCTACCGCCACGGGTGGTCGAGGTCGTTAAGGCGCGGAATCTTGAGAGGGAGATCTGGGGTTCGAATCCCTCCCTGACTTTTTTTTCCAGGTTTTTCTCACTCCTCATAGCTGGCAAATGCCAAGGAGGTACCTAAACTTAGGCCTGGAACGTTTCCTTCCTTAAAAAATCCTTTCATCTCATGTATCATCCGTGTTCACCGCCTGTGGTACCTCAGTAGTAAAAACGGGCGTTAAACACCATTAAAAACACTATTCCTCCACAAATTAACATTTATTCATTCACACACTGACGTAGAACCTTGCATACACTGTTACTCACACAAGGGGGTTAAATTTATTTTCTTTTCCTCGCTTATTAATTTTAGGCTGGTTCAAACCAGTTAAATTGGATTTAAGTTAGCAATGCTATGGAAGTTTTTTTTAATGGTGTTTAACCCGTTTTTACTACTGAGGCACTACAGGCGGTGAACACTGATGATAAATGAAATGAAATGATAAATTGGGAAAGGATATTTTTTAAATGAAGGAAACGTTTCAGGCCTAAGTTTAGGGTATACCTCACCGGCATTTGCCATTTATGAGGACTGAGGAAAACCTGGAAAAAACCTCAGTCAAGGAAGACGGTCATGTCGGGATTTGAACCCCAGACCTCCCGCTCACGAGTCGGTGCCTTAACGACCTCGGCCACCTGTGTCGGTGCTTTGGGAGTAACCTCATTACTTAATGATCACTAGATTAAGCAATATTATCAGTGACAAACACTGTAGATTTCTTCCATGAAATGTCGAATTTTTTGGTAGAGCTAATGAGTATCCTTAATTTTAGTCTAGAGTGATAGTTTGTATTATTAGAGCAATGACCCTTTTTTGTGACTTTCACCAGCAAAGAATTTATAAACCAGCTTTTAAAGATATCTGCATTCATCTCATTTTTAGAGTCCTCCATTGAGTCGCCGATGCTCTTTAGGACCCAGTTCTTGTGACCTATCAAATATTTTTCCAGTGGTAAAAATATACTAGATATTGCAACGCTGCTGTCCCGTCCACGTGGAGTTCAAATATATGTGACAGTATTTAGTGTGTTTTCTTCTACCATGTAGCGGATGAACTGTATGGGAGGTGTAATTGCATCTGAGCGAAACACTCTCATATCAAAAGACTTGCCTATTATTAACGTTACGGGATGATGCGTTGATAATAATTTGTTTCTTTGCTGTTAATGAAAAATTTGCCCTATTGTTTTGTTCAGTTTCTTTTTATAGTATAATAATGTTTATTTATTAAAAGAAATTGTGAATTCTGTTACGCAAAATATTATGAATATTAAAGAAAAAGTACTTCACATATAAATAATAGCTATATTTCTTTACGAGAAGCTGTTACATAGTTTAAAGTGTACGTGTATGCTGAAGGTTAGCACTGCAAACATGATTTGGAAGTATAACAAGCTGGGCGTAAATCTTAAAGAGTACGACTGTGGCATATGATCTCTGTTCCCTCAACACAATATTCCCTTACACATTCTGCGTCCTGGCGTCACTCCAGAACCATTAATCACGTTGTTTGTAATGGCCATGCCATAACAGTTTTGGCTGCTCGTGCAACGCAATTGTGAAGTCAGAGGTACTATTGCCAACACTCTTTACATGCTGTTAGCACGGCTGTTCATTCCACCAGATTAAGCACTATGGTGTAGGTAGCTTCTAAAATTATACTGAATAGGAGATGATATGAATGAAAACACAATGAAAATAATCACCACTGAAAAGTTTTATTTTCCACTATTAAGTTACCTACTTAAGTATTCTTAATTCAAAGATTATCCTTTCTTATAAATTTACACTTTTATGTTGCTATTGTTCCACCAAATCCTGAATAGGAGAAAGCGCAACAATTTATGGTGTAGCTTCCCTACACACACTTGCTAAATAAGCAAGTGAAAAGGGGTCCTAAGAGGACAGTATCCTTAATAAAGGTTAGTACATTCACAAGCTCCGCCTCTCCTGTTGATCGTAGTTCCTGCTCAGGGTTTCTTAGCTCAGCATAGTACAATATACACCTTAGTTTTCAAAAAACGAAATTCAGAAAACTTATAGTTTAATACTTTCGTTATATACATGAATAACAGTGCACCAAAATGAATTACGAGTTTTCATTAACGTATAATATGATAGCTGCTATCTGCAGGGACAGGAAATTAACAAACTAAAGCGCAGAAAAACACACTATCTCTCGGAACTCTGACGTTTTACTTCGTTATCTGTTGCTTAATTAAACTAATGCATTCGGAACTATCGCGCTATAAATTAATTTTGCAGTGATTTTATTATCAGTTATTAAATTATAAACAGAAAAACATTCCATTTTTATTTAAGCTGAAAAATAGCACACAGGTTCCCACATAAATAAACAGCATATTGGATTAAATTCCAGGAACCTAAACTGTAATTTAATGCTAATTTATTTATGACATATACCAAGGGTGCCAAAAAGACATACACTTTTGAAATATCTATTTAACATGTTTTAAAGTTGGACCGAAAAAAACAGTAATGTCTTCAGTAAATAGATGTGACTCACATACATTATGATAGTGTTGCTACGTGACAGGTAAATCAACAATGAGCACTTAAAGTCAAGATTATCGTATGATGTTCTATAAGCAGATGTGAATCACATTACGTTATACTAGCGTTGCTTCAACAAAATGGAGCCAAGATTATCGTTTGAATAGCGGAAAGCAATTTTGAAGTGGTATTGGAAAACTGAGAATGTTGGTGAAGTTCAAAGGCAATGGAGACGTGTGTGCAGAATCGCTAACGCGAGTAACAATTGCACGCATTGGAGACAAATTTGAGACTCGTGGTACCGTATGCATGTTTACAAGCGCAGATCGTAGAGATCTCGCACAGCAACAAGCCCCGCGTCCTCAGCTATGGTTTTGGGACGTTTAGAGCACTCACCGCAAAAATCTACAAAGCAATGAGCACGTGAGACTGTGTGTAGCAGAACCAGCGTACGTCGTATTATTAAAACAACAAAGTTAATGGTTTTCATCCCAAGATTTTTGCATACATGAAATGAATATGACCCTGATCGGAGAATGCAGTGCTGTGTGTGGTTTCGGAACATGGTGCAAGAGGATGAGTCCTTCGTAGGGAAAGTCGTTTAGTCCGATGAGGCACAGTTTAAGTTGAACGGAACTTTTAACCAGCATAACTGTATCTATTGGTGTGCATACAATCCACGTGTTATTTTGGAAAATACTGTTAATTTATCTGGAATTAACGTTTGGCGTGGATTGTCATCTAGGAGTCTAATTCCACCATTCGTTTTTGAAGGAGCAATAACTGGCCCAGTGTACCTGAACATGATACGCACATCCATCTTACCCGCCATTTATCCATTATGGAAATGAGAAAATTTACTTCCAACGGGATAATGCACCACCACATTCCACGAGATGTACGTGCGTACCTTGACGACAATACTTCAAGGCATGGCTAGGACGAAGAGGTCGGATGGAGTTTCCACCGCGTTCTCCGGATCGAACTCCGTTGGACTTCTTTCTACTATGGGAAACTCTTAAGGATGTTGTAGACCGTAGAAAAATCAGCTACACTGGCAGCACTTCGGGAAGAAGTCGAAACGGCATGTACTGCAATCGATGAGGACACTTTCGCAAACGTTACTCAATCAATAGTTTAACGTACTTAGAAGTGTATCGACGCCGATGGTGGGCATTTTGAGCAACTGTTATGCTGTAAAAGTCTAAGATGATTAGTGCTCATCATTTTCTGTTTGTATGAATTCAGTTTTGTTATGATAACAGTTTTTTTCTTTGCTTGAAGTGTGTATAAATTATTGGCCCCCTGTGTATATAAAAGAAAAAAAGCAAAACACTAACTATAACGCTTCTGTGGTCTAGTGGTAGTGTTTACGATCTGATTTGGTTCTCAGCAAGGTCAAGCTATCTGGGTAAGTCTGTTCTCGGAGTTTACACTTTTATGAAATAAATTTAAGGCGCCAAGGATTTCGAGCTCATCATCTTTAATGCATTTCATTAATCCCTACAGACTAAAGTAGTCATGTTCACAGTCTACAGATGTCGCGAGAAGATCAATGCAGTGTAAGCGACAATTAACAGGCATTAAAAAAAAGTTTAATTACACTCGTTCAAAAGCAACGTTTTGCTTCTCATATTCTGAAAACTTAAAAAAGTAAAATGTGCCATACCTGACGCTATACATATGTTAAAATATGATTTAGCGTAACAAATGCATACTAGTTAGCTATATTTAGTAGAAGTTCACTAAGTACGTTCTAAAAGTGCTATATTAACATGGAAAGGACATGAAGTAGTAGAAGTTTGTTGCATCTGAAGGACCTTTTCATGTCGAATAACAAATATAAAAAGCTATCGATCGAACCCCATTATAGAACATTTCCAATAATCCAATAACATATCCGTTTTTTTTTTTTCAGTACCCAGTTACACTATTTATATAAAAACTTCACTTGAATCGTGAAGGAAAAAAATCTTTAATGTATTTCAAGCAGTACATTTTTTGTATTTCAATATTACTGCATCTCATCAAATATCAATTTCAGTAACTTCATACTTATTTGGTTCGATTAAGTTCTTGTCAACAAACTGTGACATATTGTGTCAGGTATTGGAAACATGTTCCCACAATAACATTTGTTGACCGTGGCACCTCATGTTTTGTGATGTGACACGTCATTTTTAGATAGATTAAATTTGATTGTGTTCCTTTTGTTAACTGGTTAACGTACCTAACCGTGCTTTGCTAGAAACAGTAGCAATTAAAAGCAGGTACTATCCATATTTAAGAATAAACTCTGATAGGTAACATTTTTATAGATGAAGGGGTAAGAGTTTAGATGCGATTATAGAGGAAGTTTTGTATACATTAATAATTAATAAATATTAGTACTCGTGGACTAGATGGATTAGCTCTGACGCCTATTCCAATCATATGAACTGTAAAAACATAGGCTATTGCACGACAATGAAGTTAGCATTGTGCACTCTTGCTATCTCTTAGCTAATGCAGAATAACTCATCCAAATCTATCCACGACTCGATACCATTAGTCTGAGGTCATCAATTACTTTCTGCAACACCTACAATAATTTATTGTGATGATAACAAGGAGGAAAAAGAAGTTACGGTCTTCTTTTTCTACTTATCCCCCTACTATTATCTATGATGTCTAGAAGAAGATGAACAAGAAGAAGGAGGAGGAGAAGAAGAAGAAGTAATGCTTTTTCTTTATTCTGTTCTATACTCCTCTCTTCTTTATTTTATCAATTCCTCCTCCTAAGGGGACAGAGGAGAGACATGCATTTATGTAGTTAAGGACAGTTGGAAAGGAATATGGTGATAGACGGAGAAAAGAGAAATTTCTATATTTCGTCTTCTTTTTTATTTTATTTGTTTTCTAAACAGAAAGCAAAATTCTTTTATTCAATTATTTGTTGTTATTGAAGTTGTTTATATTGCACACACTCTTGTTGCATGTATGTTAAAATGTCGACTACTTGCGAACTGTTTAAGGATGGTAGGAGGAGGATGCTGGAAGAGAAATTTACCTAACTGCTGCTTTGTCCTAAAGAATCAAACGATAATCTACATTGAAAACGAATAATTTAAGTTTAGCTAAGAAAGTGTATTGATTAACTAATTAGTAAAATCAAAGGATGACGTTTCCTCCTCTTTGTACAACAACCCAATGCAACCACTGTATTCTCTATTTCCGTCTTGCGACATAATGGTAGAGGGTAGTGGTGCAGGGAGCCATGTGATCATATATATAGAGCATATCCACACTCTACTAGTTGCATGTCATGCAACTTTTGAGAATGAAGGATACCTCCTCTCTATCAGGTGGCTCCCCAATTGTCCTCACGAGTTTGGGCGAACTTAGAAAATTTCTAAGCAGATATCTATTGTACTATGTCCAATAGTTTGAAGTATCATATTAAGAACGCTTATACACTCTTAACTGTTCCTTTAATACATTTAAAGGAAAAATAAAAATTTAAAATCTCAACTCACAATGATAGGACCAAAGAGATGTTCAGGGACTATTCGAATTGAGTTGCACTTTGTTCTTACAGATATCAAAGTAATAGTTGGTCAGTCCATGGTCTCGAGTGCCATCTAGTGCGATGCCAAGGTATTACTTGGACGAGGCAGACTATTTTGTCCGGGGAATTTCTCCCCAGGCATGAAGCCATAAATCTTCGACACGGAATCCATGGAATAAAGTTCCTGAGATTTTTATGTAGGTTTTGGGTAATGTCTTTTTATTAATATAATGTAAATTATATATATATATATATATATATATATATATATATGTGTGTGTGTGTCTATGTCTATGTATGTATAATCCTGGGTTTCACTGAAATGAACCTGTAACCAAGATTCCGAGTATTTAAACAATTTTAGTTTCAATGTTTTGCTACGCATCTGAAGACAAGATTTGTTTTATTATAATCTCTGGCTGCTGCGTGAGAAAGGGCATTGAAATTTTATAGAAAAGGCGTAGAATAGAAAAAAGGAATTGGCATCTTAGGCACACGATGTAATGGCATGTACCATTTGAGCGGTGTGGAAATGATAAGGAGAGTTTTATAGTCACGGAAACGGGGTGATTACCACGTTGGCACGAAATGCCAAAGATCCGTGTTTCGATTCTTAGACGTGACTTGAATTTCTTTCCTCTCTTTCCCAGTTAACGGTCGTTTCGAACTTTTACGATGGTTGGAATCGAGAGGAGTGAATTAGGGAATAGAATTCGGTCACGTGTGACTCATTTATCACTGGCTGCCTTGTTCTGATTGCCTCGGTTTTGGTGTTTACACTTGGGTTGCGGGTCCCCTGCAGGCATACGGCACAAACGTGGGAAGCTCAAGAGTCCGGATGAAGCGGAAGTGAGTTACTTACTGGTTGGGTGGGCTAAGACACCTATATAAATAAATTAAAAGACCCACGTCATTGTCTTGCAATGGGCGAGGTTTAGGTTTATTATATTACTACTGCACTGTAGTACCTCAGAAATGGCTTTGGAAAAATAAAACATTTAAAAAGAGAACTGCTTGTTAAGACTTTTCTTCCCCTTAGCTCCTTTAAAGCTGAAGCATATGTCTAGGAAAGCCCTAGAACGTTTCCCAAAGCTGTCTCATTTAATATGTGGACCTACGTTTTAATATTACAGATAATTCATTGATTTCTTCGTGATATAAATACAGATACAAAAATAGACGCTCCATTTGAATGAAGTGTTCGTAACATTCTATTAAGTTCTCACTATGTAGTATACTATTTCAGTTTGAATATTTCATGTACCGAAAACATACAAGTGACAGAAATTCACAATTTAGTTCAAAAGATTTTTCATAACTAATTTTGAGATTGTCAAACATGTTTGCGATTGTCGCAAAAATTTCTTACAGTACTCTTCGTATTTTTAATTTCAACGGCAGAATACCTCTTTGAAGGGATTTCTATATACACGGTCCTTGAGTCTGTTCCAAAAGTAAGCAACAAAATATATAAAGGCAGGTAAATTTACAGGGAATGAATTCTGTATGCATCTCAAAGTAGTTGTAGCAATGTGTGCAGTAGCACCATGTTGCTGGAACCATTGTGTAGCTTAAGATGAATTTCTAGCATGAAGAGAAATGGCCAGATAATTAACTCTTGGTATCTTTTGTTAAGTAATTTTCACTCGATTTCAGCAGCCATCCTCTGTGAAACAAGGCGAGTGCCTGGAAATAGCACACTACTTTTTTGCAACAATGACCTCGCGAGAAATACTCGGAAAGTGAATCTAAGCAAGAAATCTGATATTTTTTTGTTTAAAAGACCGCTCAGCATAAATTTATACTTATCGAGAAAGGCTGCTTAGAAAAACATAATTGTACATATTGGCACAATTTTTCTGTGCTCATCCAGTTTTCGTAAATCTTTCTGCGCTTGTATATGGTAAGAAATGGGATTTAATAAAGTTTATTTTCCGAATAAATGCTCTTTTTATACCAAATTCCTTTACGATTCTTCTTTAGCTTTTCGGGGAACAAGTCTAATAACTTTTGAAATACAATTCCCATATTA
Source organism: Metallyticus violacea (assembly GCA_030762175.1). NCBI lineage: Eukaryota > Metazoa > Arthropoda > Insecta > Mantodea > Metallyticidae > Metallyticus > Metallyticus violacea. The sequence continues at coordinate 59,139,360 of CM060840.1, forward strand.
ATGTTATCTTTTTAGCAGATCCTTTTCGTCTCCTTCTTCCTTACGGATACATTGAGTTATTCCCATCGTCTGAATTTGCTTTAAAATGATCCAGATTCTCTATGAATCTCTGCCCGAAAAGGGTTCGCTTATTGGCTTCACTCTTGGTGCTTCGTTTCGACCAATTCCGGTGAGCCATATCGGGACGTTATTTTTCAGAAACAATTGAAGATACAAATAATATCAACGACAATTTTGATCAACTGTAAACTTGAAATAAAAATTCGTTAATTAAGTGTAAATTTACAAACTATACAACCTTACATGTTTCGTTACAGAAACAAAAGTAACAGTATTGCATGGAAAATATCTTCAACGGCCAAATATGATAATTAATAATCGAATGGTGGAACAGGCTTTCCTTTCAAATATTTTGGCTGCGATATTAATTATAAATACAATGAAGATATGCAAAAAAAAAATCGAAGCCATCTACAAAACAATAATTAAATTGTTAGGAAAAAATACTAATAATAAACAAAACTAAAATGTTATAAAACCATAGCTGTTATGTTCTTTTATATGGAACCAAGAAGTGGGTAACGACTAAAAGATGTGATAATAAAAACCGTAATAATATACTTACATAATATAAAAAGATATACAAGAAGAAATAGGATGAAAATAGCATCGAGAAGAACGTAACCTATGTCCATTAAATGATGAGATTTATGAATATAGAGAAAAGTGGAAAATGCATGTAGATAGAATGAATGACGAAATATTACTGATGAAAAATTTACTTATGACCCAAATATTTATATCTACATAAAAGGTAGATATAAATATTATTGTGAGGACAGAACAGGCGGAAGTGAAGAAGATTTTGGGTATTTGCGGGCACATTATATTTTTTGAAAGTTTAAGTTACGAATACTAAGTGCTACCAACACATTGGCGAGTGATGATGAATTAAGGTATATTACGTAATGTAGTTATATATAGATTTTATTGGAAGAAAAGGTATCTTTACATATCAACATATATCAACTTCCTGAATAATAATAATAATAATAATAATAATAATAATAATAATAATAGTAATAAATACAGATCTGCCGCATTCTGTACGAAAAAATCCCGGCATACTTACCAAATATGATTTATGGAAAGTGAGATGACGGCAGTAACATTTATTGCTGAAATAAATATTATTATAAATACAGGGATCATGAGCTATGAACCTGTTTGCAATGTTTTGTCTTTATGCAAGAGTGGTGCTCATTGCGTCTGCAAGTATCAATAAGGAGCACTGACAAAACCACAGAATAGTTTTCTCAACTATTACAAAAGATTTTACGTACTTACACCCACCATTCGCTGCAGTTCACGTTGCATAAGACCGGCGAATATTTTGTTTCATTTCTTCCAGAGCATGGCGGTTTGTCTTGTACGCGGTATTTTTTAATTTACCCCAAAATAAAACTCCTAAGGGGATAGGTTGGGGGCAGATGGGACGACAAATCGTTACTAATTATGGTAAATTAAAAAATACCGAATACGACATAAACCTACATACCCTGGAAGAATTTAAATAAAAATATCCCCTGGAAATCGCCAGGATTAAGAAATTTGAACTTCAACGAGCGATTAAAGATGTGCCAAAATGAGAGTGGCCAATTCATTTTTCAGTTCTACACAGGGCTAGTGTGTAAAAGCAATTTTCATATGTAAATTAACCGTTATATAGTTTTTAAGTGGTGTTTAACGCCGGTGTTTACTACTGAGGCACCACAGACGGTAACGACTTCGGCCACCCGTGATGTTTTCGTGTGTAGTTGGTAGTAACTAGAAGACTGGGTCATAAGTACTCGCAGCATTTCAAGTCACCTTCTTAAGAAATTAATCTCTGTAGTTATGAAACCTCAGGGAGATCTCCGGGGTATATAAATCAAATGAGAGAGGTTCGCGGTGAATGAATTTGTTAGAGCATCAGTCCGGAAGGCTGAATATCCGCGGTTCAAATCCCAACCGCGATCCGAATTTTTAAAGTCTGGTTCTTCACTTTCCAATAACGGAGAGAAAATTTGTCAAAGTAGTGCTGAAGAAAATTAGGCTACCTTAAAGAGAAGGAGATACTGAAAACTGGCACATAAATCAATATTTTGAATAACTGATATTCTTCTTAGTCGATCAAAGTGACTCTACGTAGAACTCGAAACAAAGCATTCGGATCGTGTGATGTGCTGAGACGATCGGGTAATTTGGCGACGAGTGAGATGGGAAGCGAGCCAAGAGATAGGTGCCGATGGTTTAGCTTACAATAGGCGAAGTCACCTAAATCAAGTAAACAAACGAGAGGGACTAAAACTTTGGAGTCTACTGACAATGATAATGGAAGAAAAGTGTGACTCCCCTCTCTATTTCTAAAGCTTAAATAGACAAGACTCAATAAATGTACGTTCTAATTGCTGATGCAAAAAGTTAGCAATATATTTTTTGTAGACGAGCTCAATAACGTTTTATTGCAAAGTGGTTGTAAAAATAAATCAATGAATGAAATACATGTACACACCACAATCAATCAGGTTAAATGAAAATGTATGTATGTGTGTATGTATATAAAAACACTAAGAAAAAGTCACAGATTAGTAATAGCTATATTTCGAACTGCTAGACTTCTTCTATGGCAAGAAGACAAGAAGAACTCTAGCAATTCGAAATATAGCGATTACTAATGAATTTTTCTTATATTTTTCTGTTTTTCTAGTTATTGCTATTTTAGTTACATTATTAATAGTGTTACATTATTTTTCATGTATATTGTTTGCATCTCTGGTGTTGCTTTTAACTTGGCTTATTAATTTGAATTTGCTTTTGCGTGTTTTGCTTTTGAGTTCTTTAATATTTATCTATTATTCATTTTATTTTATTTGTTACTTTTTCTGTGTTTTCTAATACACTTTACAGTTATTATTAAGCTTTTGTTACTTAATACTTCTTATACTATGACACATAACCAAGATAATGTTATGAAAATTTAAAGATTTGTCTTCTTGCCATAGAAGAACTCGAGCAGTTCGAAATACAGCTATTACTAATCTGTGACTTTTTCTTAGTGTTTTGTCCATTTCTGCTTTTCTAGTTATTGTTTTAGTTACATTATTAATAGTGTTACATTATTTTTCTTTATACTAATATATAATTGCTGACTACAGAAAGCTTGTGTACCATATGTCCCTTTCAAAATGGAGTCACAAAACAAGTATCTCAGTTCAACTTGAACTACCCCAGAGAGCTGGATTATGGTGCTACTGTGCTGGAAGATTTTATAAGTAATTCTTGCCTGTGTTGAAGGCTTCCAGCCAGCGTTGATTTATTTATGAAAGGGTGTAAGTTAATGAACTTTCTGTTAGTTGTTCTGAAATCCCTTTGTATTTTGTTGTCACAACTATGTGGTGATGTTTTCATCATTAATTTAAGCGTAAACTTCAATCAGATAAGAGCTGTTGAGCTATATTGAAACATTAACAAAAACGTTGCCGTAGACAATAACAAATACGAAGGCAATTCCGAAAGCTTTTAGCAGTGATTAAACTATAAATCTGGAACAATAAAACTAATTTCATCTGAAAGAGAAATGTTTCACACCTCACGCGCGCTTTGGCACGCAATGTTGTGACAGCAATTTCGGGAAACCCTGGCATTGTCGCACATGAAGCGCCCTGTTCCACAAAAGTATGCTCTAAAACATACAAATGTATTAATACAAGTTCTTATTAAGTATGGACTTGTAACTTCATGTTCCACTTAACCATTTATAACACTGGTTAGCAAGATGGGGGAACAGGTGTTTGCACACGTAACGATATCTTGAGTCAGGTTATATCCAGCCCTTAGTAATACGTATTGTTAAATGTACAAAGCGAGTTATTGTCATTCTGCTAAAAGTCTCAGAAATAATGATAATTTAAAAAAATGTATTATGCCTTTATCAGTATTCAAGTGTAATAGTTTACTTTGAGACGACAATTGCATACATAACACCAATTTCAACTATCGAGAGATGGCAGAAGAATCGATCTTCCCGATTGCGCTTGGTCATGAATTTTATGAGACCAGCTTATATTGTTTGCCAATCACATTTTAATTATAAGTTAAAAATTGGGAAAATTAAAATAATCTTTTTGAGATTATTTTAAAAGAAAGTTAGGGATGGAAAGAAATTATTTTAGCGGTATATACCAAGAACCTTAAGAAACACAAACCAAGATGCTGGACATAAATATGCACTTAAAACGGGAAAGAGGAATACTAATCTTAAACCGTACTTTAATAATGGCACTAACCTAACCTAACTTAACCTAACTTTTATTATACTTAAACACTGAATTATTCTTTCTTTATGTATATTTCTATTCATCATCATCATCATCACCTTCACCAACATTTTGCATATTTAGGTCAGTTGTTTCCAAAAATGTTTACAAAGATATTAAAACGTGCACTAGTATTTTTAGTTATCAATATTCCTACACTTGTAGAGAAATGCATAGAAGTTATAAAAAATGAACCACTAACACTAATACTTTTGTGAAACAAACAAAGAAAAATCACTTGTGCTCTTGTAATTATGGAGTTGCACGGTACAAGTCTAGCAGAAACCTTTATGGAACAGAATTCTATTAATAACTACAAAAACTGTTGTGGATTAGGACCCAGGTCGGCGCAACGGAACTCTCACCAGTTAATTTTTGACCATTAAAACGAGAAAATTAAACGATTATAAGTAATTGATTCATCAGCAGAGAACGTCACTTGACCATCTCCAAGTCACGAAGCATCATTCTCGCTGGATGTCACATTCCCAAATATAAGAGCAAAAGGCAACTCGTGTAGAACGGAAAAATTGTGACAATGGGAGAAATAGTATTGCAAATTGGTATGTGAACTGCTGTCTTTCATCTGTCACCGCAACTTGGGCAGGAAAGTAGCCGAAATAAAACTTCGAAAGGACAGTATTTCTGCACACATATTAAAGGCACAAGCTACTCTACATTCCATGGCGAATGAACCTGTCAATGGACACTGATGAAAATTTCTAATTTCCATACTATTTAAGGTATTGAGTCAGTACTTGGTATAATTATATCACTAGTAAATATTTAGTAAAATTTAATTTATATGATAATTACTTTCAGATATACGTATTACATTTTATTAATTTTATTAATTATTTTATAAAGAATTAAAAACCTTGACCTGGAACTGGAGCTTTAAAAATGAAAAATTATTTAATACTTTGATTCCTAGGGTCACAGGAACTTTAAGCCAAAATTACTTAAACTAAATATTCAGTCTCCATGTCCCTAAGAACGCTTTCGAATATCCCATATTATATTATTATTATTATTATTATATTATTATTATTATTATTATTATTATTATTATTATTATTATTATTATTATTATTATTATATAGCTCTATATGTTTTTCCCCTGTTCCCTAAAAATGGCTTCTCACATGAAGAGGTCACTGGAGCTCATACAGAGGCTGTAAATGACATTCCAAAAGAAGCCAGGAATTTAAAATGTTTAAAACTTTCAATACAATGAGAAAAAATTAAGCTTTCTGCTAAATACTTTCGGATTTATGCAATGGTCAATTTTGTCCATGTTGAAGGCAAGCGATGTGCTAATGAGTCACAAGGAATAGCTCCAAGCAGTGTAAGTTTCTTCGACCTTAAGTTTCTTTCTGTGGATACAGCAAAATGGGCATAAACAGCATCCATCACTTCTTCGTCACATTTAAATTTACTTCCACCGGATGTCCTTCTTGAGTTTTGAGAAAAGGAAATAGTCACTGGGAGCTATATCTGGGCTGTAGGTGGATGGTCGATCTCCTTGAAGCCACATTTCTTCACAGTTTCCTTTGCAAGAAGAGTTGTGTGCACAGGTGCGTTCCTTGCCTTTTCTCTTTGATGGAAGCACGCAGTCTGTGCAGTACAACAGCATAGTAGGGATATTTACTGTGGTGTTCCTCTCCTTGAAGTCAATGAAGAGTATTCCTTCATAGTCCCAAAAGTTTGTGGCCATGTTCTTCTTGGTTGACTGAGTGACCTTGGCCTTTAGAGGCAGTGCTTCGTCAGGTTTACTCCACACTAATGATTCACTTTTGGACAGGAGATCATAGTAGAGGATCATAGTTTTATCTCCTGCAACAATGGTTTGCAGAACTTCTCCCTCGTTGCCACGGCAGAGCTCCAAAAATGCCTGACAACAGATGACTCGCTGCTGCCTTTGGACCATGGAAAGAAGTCTAGGCACCCATCTTGCACTAACCTTATTCATGTTTAAAAGTTCATGGATAATTCGAAGGACTATTGTTTCAAAAGGCCCAAGCTTGCTGCTATTTCTGTAACTTTGAGCCGCCAAACTTCCATAATTTCTCCTTCCACAAGAGCGATGTTTTCAGGAGTGAGCACTTCCAAGGGCTGACCTACATGTTCTTCGTCTTCTTCGTCTCGACCCATTCAAAAAAGTTTGGCCACTCTTGTACGTTAGAGTATGAGGGGATGCTTCCCCATATTCACCGTTCAATCGCTTAATTTCATTTGGAGTAAGTCCTTCTTTTGTGAACAACGTAAAAGCACTTTAAACATGTCAGAATCTTCTACACACGGCCTTCTTTGTGCAACTAAATGTGAACAACTGAATACAGTGGAGCGGAAGTTACAGATGCAATTATTTACTGAACAGATAAGATATGACACCAAATAAGGATTTTGTGAAGGCAATAATCCTAATCGGCGAGGCTGAAATTGCGTATATTATTTATTTTTTTTTATTGATATCATATAAACCTCAGGCGAATCAGTAGAGCAGCCTCATAACTTTAATCTACATCCGAGCTACTGAAACTTTACGCTTGATAGTACGCATGTTTAAATAATTTTGACTTTACGGCAGTTTCGGGTTGCAACTGCGGCTGATATTGTAGAATTTTGCTGTTAAATTAGTAGTACCTGCAATTAAATTTCTGCATTGTAATGTAGCACAATAAAGAACAATATTTGATAGTGACATAAGCAAAGTAGAAAACATGCGTACGACAATGAAATGACAAATAAAAAGACATATATATTTTTTTCCTTCTCTTGCCAGTGTTTCCAGACGGCCCAACATCATTACAACTGATTTTTTTTACTAAATCCTGCAGCAATACTTCCTTCCTTACAATTGTCTTTGCAGCATTCTAAATGCGCTGTGTGTTATTTTATCGGCAGGAATAGAGGGATGCCCATGCATTTTAACATTTTCCTTCTCGTAGAACTCACGAGTCCGTCGCACTAACTCCAATTTAGCGCCACTTCTTGATGCTTAGGATTATCACATTCTGAAACATTTTAACAAATACAAATTAACTTAGCATCTTACAACCTGCTCAAAAGTTGCCTACCTATAAAATGTTTCCGGATCCATTACTTCAAAACTGCAGGTTATTGATGTATTGGAAATGAAACCATAATCCATACCTGAATTCTCTTCTCCTCTACTGCTCTAATTTCCTTCCAAAGTATTCTCTCCTAATTTTATATTATCTCGTTCAATTCTTAACATCTTTCTTATTAAAATTTTTCTCTCATTTTCCACCCAAACTTCGTTTGTTCACAATATAATATGCTATGATAGTCATTAGGGGTTCCTTCAAACTAACTACAAGCTTCTACCTGCACATACATTATAGATCTTGCATACTGCTTCTCCCAGAATGCAGCTGTGCTCTGCCCGTAACTCAAATAACCTCATTGTAGAATGTTTTGAGAAAGGTAAGAAGGCGGTATCGTTTTGGGAGTTCACCGAATTGGGTGATGTATCCAGTTAAATATAGGAAAGCATAACCCATTTCTTGGCAGATACTCTTGTGCTTAGAGTGCTATCGAAGGCGGTACGTAAAATATTAACGTCGTGTACCTCGGCTGAATAAAGCGCCCTTTGGGGCTTATACCGAAGTTAAACAAAAACTTCTGGTGCTACCAGAGAGTAGGATACTGTGATTAAAATCTCAGCAAAGCAATATTTCTCCATCTTCCTTTTTTGTTGTTCTGCTTGCTCTTCCCTTCCTGCCCCCTACGTCTTGCTTTCCTTTTTGTTTCTGTACTTCTCTCTTTAAATTGCGACAAGTAAGTCACGACCCATCTGGTCCTGCCTGTACTTGTTAAAGGCGTTGCCGAAGCTTTTCCATGTAACGTTTGCGGTTATTAATTAGAGATGTTCGGCAAATTTCGTGAAGCTAAACAAAAAAGTTCGAAGAATAGAAAGGAGGGGAAGGCGATAGCGTTCATAATTCAAAGGGCCGAACCCTGCTCGACTGTCTTGGAGCGAGCCGAACGTTTGTTTGCAATTTTCGGCTTTTGGTAATAAGGCGGTATATCCTTTCCACATAGCGTCCATTTGCTCGGTAAACACAATATTTCCTAGGAGATTACATCTATCACAAGCAACCTTCTCTCGGCAATGTACACTGTTTCCGAGAGGTTTTTCTTCCTGTAAATGATAGGTTATGAGAGCACGTATACTTTGTAGATGATGTAAGCCCTAAGTTATAAAAGTTTATGGTTAACAATCCTTGTCATGATTCTTCTACTTTTCTTTAGCATAGCACCGCCGCACGACTGGTTTAAAAAGCAAGGCAGAGCGAGAGGAAGAGAGCTCAAACTTCCATAAAGAAAATGGAGGAGAATTTTCTCAGCTGCAGTAAATCAAGTGCTCTACTATCATTTAACTTTTATAGCAAGTGAAACAATGAATTTATGTTATGACTAGAGACGGATTTAAGGACGAACTATTGATGCTGCGGTGAATCGGAGAAATCGGGCCAGAGAAGCGGATCATGCAGAGCGGTAGAGTAAATGTATTGCCTATCTATTTTACATTTACCAATTTCATTAGCGTAGGAATCCAACAGAAGGCAAAACCTAAAAAACAACAACAACTTTAACAGGCTGCATTATTAATGCGCAGAAACAAAATAAAAATATCATTTACGCCTTTGGTTAATAGGGTAGAACCCTCTCTTTCTCCTCACTTGTCGCTACCTTGACGTCAACCCAGCTCCTTATCGCCCTCGCTCGTGTGCTGTCAGCAGCACTCGGTTATAAACAATTCCTTCCTTTTACATCGAGAAATGTAAAATAAATAGGTAATGCGATCCCATTAAGATAAAGCATGAAAAACTTTAAAGAATATGTTGGATAATATAATAATGCGAGGGCCATCCAATAAGTAAGTTTCTGTATTTTTTATCCCTGGGAAACAAATAACAACAATGAAGATTTCTTTTATATTAGGATGTGTTCGCAGTCCTGAAGGAGTTTCAATTATTGGCGCGCATTACTTTGGCAATATTAAACGGACAGAGCATATAGTGGCACTTGCTGCAAATAGCCATCCGTTTGTGGCGAAGGGCATGGACATTTAGATGATTTGACTTTGGCATGCATGGTTCATGAAAGGATGTGAAGACATGTCTAAGAACAACGCTGCCGAAGGCCGGTTGCGTATTACTTGCCTAGCTGTACCACAATAATTGCTGAAAGATGCTGTGCGCTACTAAAGCAACTTAGAGCCGCGATCAAACGGAAACGCCTCTGACCTTTAACTCGCGAAGTTCTGTTACTGCATTACAATGCTCGCCCTCACACATGTGAAAGAAACCAGGACTTGCTCAGAAAATTTAAATGGGAAATTTACTGTTTTCCACCTTGTGCACCTGATCTTTCCCGGTGATTTCCCTCTTTACACCGAACTCAAGAAAAACATTGAGGACAGCGATTTTAAAGTGATGATAAGGTAAAAATCGGATTAAATAGATTGGCTATCGAAACAACACAAAAGTGTCGAGAAAATGTTGTTTCGACATCGAAAATGCTTGAAAAAACAAGCTCATTACATGAAGGAATCGCTTTAAGTTGCAGAATATTCCTATCAATTTTTCAAAAATTAAAGTGAATTTAATAGTTTTCCCACAATAGGGAAACATTTTATTTGCCATTGTTATAAACGTTTCGCGTTATAAAAGAATGTTTGTCATTGGGAATGGGTAACGGCTGTCCGGACTGTATAAATGTGTACCAGTTAGCGACAGTAACCATACAGCAAATGTCCCACGTTGCTTGAAGAAGGAAATAGTTTCTATGTATGTACCTAATTAAAAATTACCTTGTGTGACAATAAATGTTATTTACGTGTTACACACAACATAATATTGTACATTACATAGGAATAAATGAAATAATCTTGCAAAGGCAAGCCGAAGTATGACAACGCTGCATTTTAGTATGAATCTTGTTTTCACAGCAGGTTGATACTCACCAGCCGGTCCGAGGCCATACTCGCACTTTACTCCAGGCTGAAACACTAATGAACAGACAGCATGTATGTGCTCAGCAATTGTAAAACGTTGTTATACGTTTTATTTTGTGAATAAAATGTCGAATAACCACATATTTAACACAGCATAAATAATTAATAATGTATATTGAATACATACATATTGGTTACTTAACTAATAAATATTACACATCCTTTTTACCATTTTCCACAATCAGTGTACAATCACTTTTGTACTCGCTGACTATGTAACAAATTAAAAGTTTAAAATACTTTTTTTTATTTAGCAGCTTGAGCTCTAATATAAAACTTATTTCAAAAAGTATTATTTTTGGTTTGCATTATATTACATCCCTGCAGCAGTATTACTGTATTCTCATTCAACTTGGAAAAATAGGGATATTAAAAGATAATTGGTTTTTAAGTACAAATGTTGACTGTATTGAATTGAAAAATTTTCGCAATAAATTGAGTGTCTATCAATAGGTTTAAACGAGGAGCAAAAGCAATCTGGCAATCTACTTGTAAAAATACACCAGAAGAAATGATATTCACGAAATTTCTATTAATACATGTAGGTATTTTAAGTCCCGATAAATCGTTAACTTCTTAATACTTAATATTACATATTTTGTTATTTTATATGAATACACGTATATTTTTACTTATTACACCTTTGATTTCCACAACTTTTGACTTGAGAAATTATTATCTGGCACCGCAAATTGAAAAGGTTTGTACCAAATGAAGGATGATGGATAATAAGTTTACCGAACGAGCTCAGTGAAATTTATGGCCTAGCTTCTAGGCATTTATCTAAAAGGCTAAGGACCCTTGATAAAACCTCAGCCAGTAGTTTGAATTCGGTCCCAAGACATGGGAAGCACAAACGCTACTGTTAACTACGGTAGTACTCAAGGAACGCTTACTCAGCACCAAGGTTAATAAAAACAAATAAATAAATTAAAATAATCCCTAGTCCTTTTACCGACATGATGAATGTACCTTTTCTGCAAGCTACCCTCTCGATACTTAATAAATATGCTTTTAATTCAAACTAATTTGAGATATGTCAAAAACCTCAGTTTGTAGTATGCATTACACAGAGAACCAGCTACTGTTACTTGTTTTTATTAGCATGAGGATAGTCGATGAAATTCTTTAATCATTACATTGACTAATATTGGTGCTTAAAGGTTTAAAGTAAATCAAAAGTGCTTAGAATAAGTTATACTTTCAGCGAATTTGATCTCACCATTTGCACCTTGTTCCAGTGTTTCATTCCATTATTCTAAAATGTGTTTTGCTATTCTCTAAGACCTTTAAAAAAAACGTTAACTATTCACAGTGTCTCAGTGAATTTTATGTTGTATAGTTTCCATTTTATTGGTTGGAGTTTTAATGTATGCAACATGTGGGATAGGCATAAATTAATTCCCTCTTGCTTGTATTTCCTTCTACGAAAATGCTTCAAAGACTTTTATTAATCTAGGTTTGTAAGACCTTGAACTTGGCAGACCATAAGTCGGAATCCAGGAGAGGTGTTGGCACTTCGTGTTTTCCACACCCTAACTTATCTGGGCGGCACGGGATTTTCTTTCTCCTCCCTGTAAGGGTGAAGGTCGCACATCACACTCCCCGCTTTTTATATCCTGTGAACGCCGATATTTCATTAGCCGCAAATGTGGGTTTGCTCCTCCTTTTGTGTTTTCGACAGGGATATGGTGTCCTAAAGAACGACGTGTCGCACAGGAATTTAGATATTGTTACTTGGGGCTGTAATAAAAGCTTATGAGATACCAATTTCTTGCATAGAATCTCATCATGTATGCATACAGCAGGCTATTACTCCTATTAAACATCCAGCTATAGCTATCGACTTATTTCTGGACCTAAAACTTCTTCTTTATTACGTCATTTATATAAAGCTTAATGCGGTAGTTTCTACCAGCTGCTTAACACTTATATATTCGTGGAAGACAAAGCACAGATTTGTGAGCACGTTACTAACATTATTATTATTATTATTATTATTATTATTATTATGGAATATTATATTTTTAAGAATAAAGAATTAGAGTCAATGGTATGAATTTTGTCTAAAACTTTTAAGGCGCCCGAGTACAATCATGAACAACTATACAAAGAAAGGAATAATAACAAAATTAAATGCATTCATTTTATAAATATTGGCATATATCAATAATATCACAAAAGCAGCAATTAGCTTTAGTGTTATTCACCGAGCAAATTTTCCTAACAAATCATAGGGTTGCACAAGCTGGATAATTAACCCTTTTTAAAGAGAAATTAAATATATTTAATTTATTTTGTATATAAATAAAATCTAACACTCCAAAGACGAAAGTCAGCCAAAGAATCGTTGCTGTTATATAGAGTACGGAAAATATGTGGAAAGGGGATCGAAAAATGAGCACTTCAAGAATAGCCTTGCACGTTTCATTGTGGTGCTGGAAAGCTACAAATGTAATTATGCATGATCAAGAGGATTGAAACCACAATAACTTACATTAAACGAATATGTTTTGTCCAATACAAAGTTTTATTTAAATGGGTTACATTATTAAAATTCAAGTACAGTAATTGTTCATAAAACTTAAAGGCACTGTAGTTCTCACAATGCCATTCTACTTGTTCTATTCACTATGAGAGAATGCATCACTTGTGGTTGGATTGAGGAGTAGCCCGATTTTTACTGTCCCCTCTGCCAGTGATTTGCATTTGAACACACGTCAGATCGCAACATAGCTATGACATTGATCCATATTAGTGCTTGTAGCCCAATATTGAAATGACTAAAATCATTCTTTCCCAAACTCAAATTTCTTAGTGTCAACCAAATTTATACTTTAAATTCTTTTTACGCCTTTTTCGACATTGTCTATAATAGTTTTAAAATAGCCTAAATAGAGTAAATGATAATTTTCAAAATTCCAAAATAGACAAAGACCTAAGTATACGGTGTTAATATTTACCAGATTTATACTCAATGTTCCAGTTACACGCTTGTTCTTTTGTACCACATATGTATTTAAAAAAAAATACTTTTCTTACAAGAAGAATCGAGAAAAACAAATTTATAGCTTCTAGCACCTGCAGTATTTATAAATGAATTTTCATTTAAAAACTAAAGGCTAAGACAAAATCCTCAAAAACGTTCAGTGATTCACAGAATTCCATTGGTGTCGAAAATCGAATTCTGTACTTTTTAAGCTTAAAAATATTTTGAATGTCTTAAATATAGTTTTTGTGTGTGACCAATGTAGAAGGTTTTAGAATCACATAGGAGACAGCAAATAGACTATTTTTTTCCTTCACAAAATACATCTCTAGGATTAATTTACCCCTTATTTTATGCTTGTTATGAGAACAAGTCACAAGAGAGTTAAAAACGTAGGTATCTCTATGATTTTATTTCGCGACTTCCAGAAACATCAACTATACAAGGACGGTGTGAAAAATTTTAGACTTAGGCACTAAGGGAACTAGTTTTATTTGTCTCTTTCAACACAGTTTCCCTTTAAGATCTACACATTTATTTGAATACCATTATTCCGTCTCAGAAGATATTTATCGGAATGTCTGCAAAATTCATCTCTACAATTCGAATGTCTTTTGATTTGATGAACAAACACTGGCCAGCGAGGAACAATTGAAAGTCAGAAGGAGTCAAATTTAGAGCGTAGGGTGGATGCTACAGTCATTCATACTTCAAATTTCTTAACTTTACAACCAGTAAAACACTTATGAGTAGGTGCGGTGCATTGTTTTGATGAAAAAGATTTTTTCTCCCACAAACCGAATAAAATGATTCCATTTAGTTGGTTTAAAAGGTTGGACTGGTACTCCAGGTAAGGTTTTATTCTTTAGAAGATAATCAGTTAGTAAAGTTTCTTTAGCGTCCTAAAGAACTGATGCCATAACATTTTCTGCAAATTGAACCGACACTGTTCTTTGGCGCTGAACAATCGGCCAACTGTTTTGACTATTTATTCATTGTAATAAGTTGACACACATAATTAATTCTGCTGTTATTAAAACGCTCCTAACACGGTAGGGATATTTTCATACGAATGCGTTTTTGACCTGCTGTTACCAAGCTCGGCAGCCACCTTGCGCAATTTTTTTTTTTTTTTTGTATACAATTCTTCATGTACTAGGGGTGTTCTAGAAGTTCTCGGCCTAACTCAAAGATGTTGTGAAGAAGGTCATATTATTATGAACGTTGTTGAATATCATCCTTTTAGTAGGCTCGCTGTAGAGTTTGAGATTGTATAGTCACTAGTTTGTGATAATCGTGTAAACAAACTAGTGTTAACATTTTCTATAAAATGGATAAAACTGAAATGCGAACTGTGTTAAGTGTTTGGTTTCGAAGGGTTTAACCTCACAAGATATACAAAAGGAATTATAGGATTCTTTCCCTCCGTGTTCGATGGCTAAAAAGTGGGATGCTAAATTAAACTGTGGTTAAGAAAGTAAGCGCTCAGAGCATCCCAAAACTGCTACAACCTACAGCTTGCGTCAAAAATTCACAATACCGTATTTATAGATCGCCGATTGAAGAATGGCTGAGACTGCAAAGACCTCGATAGGCTGTGTCCATGTTTTACACAATTTTGTTAGGTATGAGAAAGTTCCGCTCGATGGGTGCTGCGTTTGTTAACAATGGACCCAAAACGCTTTGGAGTGCACATAGCTCAATAGTGTTTAGACTTGTTTTAACGCAATTCCAGGAATTTCTCAGATGTTTCATAACAGATGTTTCATCAATACACGTCGGAGACCAAGGAGCAGTCCAAACAGTGGGTGACAACAGATAAAAGTGCACCAAAGAGAGCAAAAACGGCTCAATCTGTGGGGAAAGTTCTGACTACGGTTTTCTGGAATTCTCATGGTATGGTGTTCGTAGACTACCTTAAGAAGAACGGAAACATCAACAACTGGACTAACTGAAGGATAAGTCTACACCTTGCGAAAGAGTTTGTTACTGCAAAAATGCATGACCTACGCTTCCAAGTGCTTCCACATCTGCCATATTCGCCGGTGTTGAATCCCAGCGATTCCTTTTTGTTCCCAAATCTGAACCTATACGTTCCTTTGAAATGTCTGTAGCCTCAGTAAATTCACGTACTTTAATTCACCAGTCTTGTAGTACCATTTTGAAGGCTGATAAAGATCTGCTTAAATTCAACATTCTATTTTTATTCTTTGAAGAGTCTGCATAAAACTTTATAAATTTGATATACTTTTTCTTTGGCGGCAAATCATATTTTATAAATAACTTTCATCCCTCCACGTTGTTTAATTTAATGAAATACCCACCACATGTCTGCTTTGGAAAATGTTATTAAAATATTTAAAACAATGACTTGATATTTTTAATGCATACTTAACACAGATGTGTTAAAAATGGTCTATTTTGCCGATTGCAATGCCATCTAAGGTTGTAACATTTCAGACTCCCTTGTACATCTCATATTTTGAAACCATTCTATACATACAAACGCATGTTTCCTTCTTTTTTTCCTTCTAAGGGTTCAGCAGGTCATTTCAAACTTTCCCCTGCGACGTGACCATTCAAAATGAAATGTGTGGCTTGTGCTTCAGGCCCGACATCCACTTTAATTTCTTATTTTAAACGCATGAGTCTAATAGCATAAATAATGAATGAGACTTCTCTTTCTTCACGTTATCCTATTCATTTCTGTTTTTTCACATCTCCTGTTCTAATATTTAAAGCGTCACCGAGACGTTGTAAAAATTAATTGAGGAGCGATGGCCACATTCTCTACTTGTGGTTTTGTGGGTAAAATGAATTCCTCAGACAAATTACGGAATGGAGCAGAAGGGACAGATTCGGAAATTAAGACAAAGAAAAGAGCTTGAAGCGTGTTACTAGAGGGGAAAGGATATAGTAAAAAAAAGAACAAGAACAACTGGAAGTGCTGCCAGGAGGGATTTTGAGCACTAAAATAATCGTAGGAAAATAAGACAAAAAAAGAAAGAGTCGGGCTATCCTAGGATTGTGTTGAATAGAAGTAATGAACTGCTGCATCAGTTTAGTAATCACTATGGCCACCATCTCCTTGTAATGTCTAGAAGGAACTTGCTGTATCCGTCAAAATTAGAGATTCGTGTAAGAAAAGTTGTAGACATGTAAATCTTTTTTACTTAGGTTTTATTAAGCTTTAATTGTGATGCAGCCTTTTAACGCTTTTCTGTATTATTTCAATTTATGACAAAGAAAAACCCTTTCCTCAGTTTTATGATAAACTCTCATTGAGTTTTTTGAGATACTTAATACTTGATACTTTCCCCAAAATACTTAAAGCTACGTTCTCTTATGTATATTTAATACAGTGCTGTAATTTTGCTGTAGTAATGTAGGTAGATTTGCAGGATCGTTCGGCATTTTTGTATACATGCCTCCAAAGGGGCCACCTCCGCGAGGAAGCGATTAGGCGACTAGATCCGTGAATGGTATATAAAGAAGAGGGCCGTTTTCCAGATGGCTACCCCAGATGTTGCAGGCGTGCAAGAGTCAAGGAAACGCATCAGATGTCAGGGTAGGAACTTTCTTCAGAGTGAAAATCTACTGCCACGCCGCACAATGTCACTCTACCTCGCCAATTTCGTTCTATTTTGATAAGAAATAGGAAGCGGAAAGTTACCTTCCAACATTCACCTAAAGGAAAACTACACTGAGCGGGGTGGTTCAAGTGGCAATGGTTGGGATTGGTATTTGGGAGGTTCCGGGTTCAAATTCCTTACAACCCAGATCATATGAGGGGCTGGAACTTCTTGAAGCGAAGGGAGGGTAAATTTTATCTGCGTCAGAGTGTTAGAGACCACGTTTTCGTGCGCGACTCATACCCGTGGATGTGTCTAAATGACCGCATCCCTTCCTCCCTAAGTGGTTTGAATCCCGGGAACCCTGAATGCTGATCCAAAGCATAACTGCATAAGCCTACCCGGTAGGTATGGCATAACATGTGAATATTACAAAGAGCGTTGCTTTAAATTATGCCTAGCATGTGAAATATAAATAATAATTTCCAAGTTTTTATAAGTTACTTTAATTATAAACTGAGTTTATCGATTTCTATAAATTTCTGGATTATTGTTGTGATAGGAAGCAAGAACAAATCTTTGCACACCCAAGCGAATCAGTGTCTAGCACGAGCATTCGGATCGTAGCTACAAATATCTACCGTTGTTACTTTATTGCACTGTAGGAATAACTAAATCAATACTATATGATTTATTTTTGAGAATGATTTATATACTGAAGTCAAGACAACTATTATCTATTTCTCTCGGCGTTTGTTTTTGTTATAGTTTATCTCTCCTTATAATAACGAAGCTCGAAAGGCGAATGAACACTTGGTGAAGGGAGTGCGTTAATGAACCCGGAGTCCAGAACGCCTGAGTTACCTGGCGTTCATCTTCTCAGGGTAAGAAAAAATTTACAGGACTCGAAACCAGGATCTCCGAATTTACAGATAGACACGCTGATCACAAAGTCACGGAGACTATCTCAAATTATTGTTTTCTATTCAGTTGGAGCATTTCTACGTAGAAATTGCATCATCACTTTTATTTTTCCTTACGTTTCCTTAAATTGTACCCGATGTGAAGTTACCGACTTATCAATTCGCATGGTAATAGTTGTGTGATATAGTCCTTATGCAGTAATGAACTTCCCAGGAAATTGCTGTTTCCGCGATTGAACGTGGTCAAAAGCATGCAAAACACTAACTTTCTAGCCGATAGGATTGTCAAAGAATTTAACATCGGGGAAATATCATTAAAAGACGCGAAATCCTTACAAACCTGGTATAACTGTAAGATAGATGATAAAAACAGCAAGTTCAGATATTGATATTTCCACAATGGCCACTGAGTAATCTATAATTCTAGTAATTTAAAGACTGGACCAAAGCTGTGTGCAACACCTATAGGGTCGTGTGTTGTTTTTTGGTTCATTCTCAGGTAGAAGTTATTTCTCTCCGGAGCAGCCAATGAATCAAGCAGTGAGCCAACATGCATTCCCTCCCTTCAGCACATTTGGGTTATTGCCAAAGTAAATTATTCATTTCATACAAAGTATGATACAAATATACAGACATCAAGGGGCTGCTTGCTTGGGGTTGGAATAAAGTGTAGAAGGGAAGGTGTGAAGATGCTTCGTTTGCGCCGCCAAGGATGGGCAAACGGCATAGTTAACAAACACGGGGAAAAGGTTACTTTACGAAGTAGAGGGTTAGAGGGCGAAGATGAATGTGGTCTAAAATGTTTTTTGCCAAGGATTCAGTTTCACATTCCACAGTATTCCCCAGAGTGTGCTTGGTGGCAAACACAACACCGGAGCTACGTCGAATTTATATACTAACACACACGCACACCTATGTGTAAACACCGCAGTGGAGTGAGCTCTACGAAGGAATAAATAATGGGCACATTCACTCGTTATAAATTACCCGCAGCGCGAAGCAACCACGGCACGGCGCTAGTGTCTCTTTCGGACTTGAAACAAGAGAACAGCAAAACGCGGGGGAGTCGACAATGACACCACCGTCCATCGTCCACAGGTCTTTCCTAACACTTCAGACAGCAAAAAAGTAAATATCTTATAACACTAGAGCAACATAGTTCTTTGGAAGAAAGCGAAAAGATAGCTTAGGGAACGGTATAACATTATCCATGTAATGTATGTTTCCACTCGAACAGAGCCAATATAAGTATGAAAACTCACACCCAGAATAGCAAAGTTCTGCAGTAGTCAGAGCAATGTATGAGGGCTAGTCAAAAAAGACTGAGAATGTTACGCATGGAATGCACTAGGCTCGGTTCAGATTGATGAGTCTTGTTCAAAGTATTCTCCATTTAGTTGAATGCACTTTGCCCAAAGCGTCTTGGAACACGTGCTGAAAGCCATCTTTTGACATCTTCAAAACCGCCTCATCTTTTTTCACGACGGCCTCGGAAGTACCAAAATGTTCCCTTTATCTCCTTTTTTAGACAGGGAAAGATATAAAAGTCTTAGGGGGCTAAGTCTGGTGAGTATGGAGAATGGGGGATACATTCGAAGTTTCCTACACAATTCCACTAGCACCATTTTCTGTTCACGATTCGGTAATCTTGGGACCCACCTGGCACAAACGCGTGTCATGCTGAAGTGATCATGCATAATCGAAAATGCACTGCCAAGGGAAATGTGTAACATGTCTGCAAGTCTGTCAATTGTTATTCGTCGGTCTTCACGAGCTGTGCTATTACTGCAAATCCGGTCATCCTTAAATCCATTGAACTGCTGTGGATTGCGGCAGAACATCATCCACATATGCCTGCTGTAACAATCTGTAAGCTTCCATGCCGGATTGCTGCAAACGAAAGCAAAACTTCAACCCAGTATATTGCTCTTCACGAATAACCTCCATATTGAATATAGGCGAAAGGCGAACTGGTGTAGTTTGCTTGTCTCCTGTGCACAGACGCATGCGTGTGCGAGCTTCTGTTTTTGTCCACCAACCAGGGCTGATCAGTTTCCATCATGCGACATTGTTTAATTGTGAGCGATAAAAAATAGCTCTTAGTCTTTGTTGACATGCCCTTGTATAAACAAATTCTATCCTTACACGGAGAAATGGCAATTCAGGCTGCAGTGCCGAACGGTGCGAAGACTGCCAACTGATAATAATTTTAGTACCTATTTACTTTATACGAATAATTTCCGCTCTTGAGTATAAAACCCTGTTAGTTTAGTAGGTTAGAGCGCTGTGCTACTGATGTGAAGTTAGCGGGTTCCATTCCCCATGGATGTTTTTTTTTTCTTTTTATCTTTTTTTCTCTTAACTGCTTTTTTTCATAATTTTTCTACGCTATACTTAATCGAATAAATGTTATTTTTCATGGGTTAGGTTAGTTTAGTTTAAATATAATAAAAACAATAGAACATAAAAAACCAATAATTTAAATTGTTTCAACTACTTATATGTCATTAGTACGAAGCAGTCCAAAGGCGAAACTGAAACAATTAAAAGAACTTTGTGTGTGTGTTTTTTTTTTTTTTTGAGCAGTGTTTAACGCCCGTTTTTACTACTGAGGCACCACATGTGGTGGACACTGATGATACATGAGATGAAATGATATATTGGGAAAAGATTTTTTAAGGAATGAAGCGTTCCAAGCCTAAGTTTAGGGTACCTCCCCGGCAGTTATGAGGACAGGAAAACCTGGAAAAAAAAAACATGACTATATATGATTTTGTATGCAAACGGAGAAAGGTCTTGCTTTTGGACACCTGAAGTTCCAACCATTCCTGTGTAAATGTGCATGGAGTATTGCTTGGCAGCAATCCACTCCCATTAAACAACTTTCCTGTTGGAAGTAGAGGGCAGGCACCTTAATTGTAGCTTGGAAGTGTTTTGACTCATTGTGCTCTCTGATTTACGGACACTTAACATATATCCATAGTGACCAGGGCTCTAGGGATGATACCAATGTATTTCAGTGAGAATCCTTACTTCATTTATTATCTCTAAACATGTTATTGAATATTTATTAACTGCATTTTGGGTCATTTTTGCAAATTGGGACTTTAAATCGGAGAATGTTTGAACTTTGTACTTCATATAGAATACCAGACCATATCCGGTTATCCGTTCCTTTATGACCACCCAGTATAAAATGAGAAAGCTAATAAATACTTATTTAAACCAAATCTCCCAATATTATGGAACTGAGTAGAATTTATGAAGCTCGTATTTCTCTTTGCGTATGTTTACAAAAGTCACCTTGTTCCGAGTTTGTTGCATTTGAAAAGATGTTTTGATGGCCTATGTTTTATTTATGAGTTTCAAGTCGTTATGTCACTATTTTATTGCATGTTACATATGTATAACCAGTGTTTTGTCTTTATCTTGAGGTTTTCTTTCAATATTTCTGTTTTATGGTTCTAACGTCAGCTGGTGTTCTGCAAGAATAGCGGTGTTCATTGATGGCCAATTATCAGCGATGAAGCTCTCTTGGTGGCGGTTAAAAATTCATTTTTATGCTCTTCTTGCGTGCTGCAAAATTGAGAAGAGCGCAGATTTTATGAAACGGGTATTGCATTTGCCCATGTCTGGTTGAAAAGATAGCAAGGTCAAAGTGTCGGCTGGATACTCACCACCATGTTGTTATTAGCTTAATCCTCGGCTTGCATGCACCTAATTGCTAAGTTAAAATGCTTAAGCGATTCCTAACACAACTCACTGGTTGGCCTTGGCGCTGCGCTTAATTGGTATATATCTTAAGGTACAGGGACCGGACTTGTCAAGTTTAATAAACTGCGATGCAATTTAGCTATCTGCACGAAAGGCATTTAGAGCTTCACTAAAACCCCGAAAATTGTTTTTAAGGGAATGCACTGACCTCAAGTAACGTGGGAAAAGACACCAAAATCTCATTAGCAGGTTCACTTTGGCACAGCTGTTAACTTTAGCTCCCGTGGGAATTGTTGTTATGTCTCTATTGAAGGAAAACGATTTTCTTAGCGCAAGTCGATTTACTAACTGCGTAAGGTTTTGTTAACATAGAACATAGAAGTATGAAATTTATTCCTATTATGAGTTGTGCATAACGGTTAATTCTATTATTTCTAAAACATCCTTTTTGGTTAAAGCTATTATTCAAGTATTTAAAATGCTCTAGCATGTACTTGAGATAAATTACTTTTGTTACATTTGTTACATTTGTTTCGTTATAAATTTCCCAAAATAATTTTCATAATCACCTAGAAATTACAAATAAACGTTTTTTTTCTATTAATAGATTCAACAAAAACATTATGAATTATTTAATTTTTCTTTTTCTTACATTATTAAGGCATATATTTTGGATTTCTTTGGTCCTTAGATGTATATGACATCAGCTGGGAATTTTTGCTTTATTCTTTCTATCTAAATGATCATCCAGTTATCTGTATGTTTATTTATTTTGTCATTTATTGCAGAAAAAGTGTTGTTACATCTTGATTATTTAATATTTTTGTTTACTAGCCCGAATGAATAGTGTTTAACGCCCGTTTTTACTACTAAGGCATTACAGGTGGTGGACACAGATGATACATGAAATGAAATGATATATTGGGAAAGGATTTGCTTTATAGAAGGAAACGTTCCAGGCCTAAGTTTAGGTACCTCCCGGCATTTGCCATTTATGAGAACTGAGGAAAACCTGAGAAAAACCTCAGTTAGGGAGGACGGTCTTGGCGGGATTCGAACCCTAGACCTCCCGCTCACCAGTCTACGCCTTAACGACCTCTGCCACCCGTGGCGGTCTTTACCATATGAAAGAAAATGCTGCTGCTACAGTCTTGTGACATTTTAATCTTGTGTAATTTACAGTTATATTATGTTCTACACATTTTGTGCACGTCAACAGATACTTGCTAAATTTATTATTTGTATCTGTATACCATTTAAAATGTCACAATCAAAATAATTTAAAATTTAAATGTGTTTTAGATATTTATTTTCTACAACTATTTTACTCTTATTGGAATGTCATGACTTTGTTTTTGATTGGAAACTTTCAAGTTTTAATTATTAATTATAGAAGAGTTTTCCATTATTAATGAATTTATGTATTAAGCCAGAAATTAATGAAAGTTTGCTTGTAAAACAGAATTTAAAAAATAATAAAGCCAGTAGCTATGCTATAAGCTTAGATAAAGGAAGATTTCGCGACTATGGTCAGACAGGGCACGGTAACTCAAATGGTAAGAGGATTGGTACGGCAAGTCGAATTTTTCCTATCTGACTCTGATTACATACCTTAGCCTAAAGCAGGCCTGTGTGAATAAATGATATTTAAAGCAACAATTTATCGCCCAAAGGATGCATTTCATTTTTTGTCATTGCCTTCAAAATTTGAAACAAATAAGCAAGCTATATCAAACTATAACGGCTTTCCGCAATTGGGGCTGGCACAATGGAGAGTGCATAGCAATATATATGGAGACATCCTGGTGTTAGAAATAACAGAGACAGACAGAAAGAGAGAGAATCAGTTGCAAAGGGGTCTTAGGTAGAAGAATCTTTGGGTAAGAGAAGTTTTACTAATAACGAATTAAAGCAATTTTGGATTCCAAAGATGTTCGTCCAGAACAGAATAACTCTTTGGCTCATTCGGACTGTTTTCGCCGTTCATTCGGCTGTGAATTTCGGTTGCAGAATGCTCTTCCGCTATCAAAAATTGGAGGCATGTTTGTTCTCACTTGGACGCTTCTTGTATTGCACGCTTCGAGCCTTAACTGTTGCCCAGTAAATTTTGATGCATGATCCTAACTCTTGAATAGGGCTATCTACTGCCCGGTTTTCGCTGGGGTTCCTCGCTGCTATTGACTTTCAATAATTTGCATCTGATTGACCCTCTTTTATATATATATATATATATATATATATATATATATGTATATGTGTGTGTGTGTGTGTGTGTGTAATTGTGTAATATATTCACCAGGCTTGATTGTCAATAAACTATTGCATATAGTATTCAGAAAGGATATATTACTGGGTTGATGGCAATAGCATGTGTTTTGTGACTAGATACATAATATTAAACCTTTCATTTGGATCAAATTTGGTTGTATTCCCCGTGTAAAAATATCGTGATCTTTCGTTGTAAGTCATTCCATAAAACAAACAAGTTTAACATAATGTTATAAATTTCTTACCTTAATGTTTACTTATCCTATAGCTTATAACGAGATAAGAGCTACAAAATGTTCGTTAATTTCATATATTGATTGGCGATGACAACATATGACCCTTAGAATGGATTTCGCATCTTGTGCAGGTTTTTAATTAATAAGTTTTTAACATTTAGCATGAGCTATCTAATTTGACTTTAGGCATCGAAGACTAAGGTAGCAGTAAACAATAATTACATTTTTTTAAACGATCTAGCAATAACTAAGAACATAGGCTTTTTTTTTTTTTTTTTGTGAATTTTAACTTCAATTATAGTTATATCACGCTAAACATATCCGAACTCCTCATATAAGTTTTATGACAAGGTATTTATGTTCTATATTATGTATGAAGTCACTTTTAGTACTGCTGTTATGGTCAAATATCATCTAATCTCCCAAGGATCTAAGACGCTGACATTTATGCTATACTGGGAAGTTTTATAGAGCTCAACATTACTTTCGAATGGCATCAACGCGTACACTTTCTTCATTTTTATATCCTCAACATCTCCTTAGATCGCAGCGGTGTTCCAGGGACCACTATTGTTTTTATGTATTTTCTTCTCGTAGATAAAATGCCACACCCGGCTTAGGATCTATAAATTTTTTACGTTACTTGGATTACGTTTACTGCCTGAGTCAGTTTTAAAACAATAATTTTAATTTACATCCGGAAGACAATGACAGTGATGTAATTTGTTGGTCATTCTCCCACCCCTACACGTAAAGTTGACACTTGTCTGAGTAGGTGGACATCCTTTGTTATCCAGAACAAACGCACAATCTATTATTGCTTTCCTCGAACAATGGGACACGGCTGCATCTTCAACCCCTTGTTTCCTTTTCTGCAGTATTTTCTCAGTGCCACGGTGAGCAATGGCTAAACACAACGTGCATCTCATTTAGCCGGTCGGTCTCCTAGGAGACAAAAGATTTTATAGGTAGTTGAACACTGAGAAGCGGTACTGAGGTTTGGAAATGCTCGAGTATAGCTAGACCCTCCACGTATCTGAGAGGCAAGATGCTTCTCTACTATAATAGGTTTTTCTTCTTTCATGTAGTTTTCGGCAAATTCTAGACAATGATGAAAATGAAGAAACTAAACAGCAAAATGTTTTTACAAAACTTTGAAACGATTCTTTCTACTTATTTTGCCATATACGTTATTCGTTTCAGTTTGTAGATATTCCCAAAAGTGATTCGTTTAACTGAAACGAGAATTTTGATTGGAATGGATTTTTAAGGATAGAGGAAGGCATTGAAGTACTTCAGTCTTGTTTACGGCTGGCCGATTGTGTCTGGGGGCTCCTCCGTGAGGAAGAAATGAGGGAGACACTGGGCGGCCAGGTTGATGATCTCTAACATGTTTCCAAATAGAAAGGCGTAGGCCTTTCCTTCAAGGAGTTCGAGCCCTCAGAAGGGTCGTTTCCATAATTGTCGCTGGGGCAGAAATCTTTCCAAAGCGCAAACCTATCACACTGCACACGTCGACCCTGTAACCGAACGAAATGTTATGAAATTAGAGAGCACTCCAACATTCGCCTAAGCGACCAGGGAAACCCACAAAATGACTCGAGGTTAGGATAGACCTCCCAAAGCTACCTAAGTTATCAAATAAGGATTTGGTATAATTATGTATTTAGTTTATTATTTATCACAATTCTGTCAACACATCCATGGACTTTCCATCTCGCCAAAGGTTGGAAAAACTTTAGTGACTACTACTATTGTTACTACTACTATTACTATTACTACTATTACTACTACTACTATTACTACTATTACTACTAATATTACTATTATTACTACTACTACTATTATTACTACTATTACTACTCACTACTATTACTACTCACTACTATTACTACTACTACTACTACTACTACTACTACTATTACTACTACTACCACTACTATTACTACTACTACTACTACTACTACTATTACTACTACTACTATTACTACTACTACTGTACTACTATTACTACTACTACTACTACTACTACTATTACTACTACTACCACTACTATTACTACTACTACTACTATTACTACTACTACTACTACTATTACTACTACTACTGTACTACTATTACTACTACTACTATTACTACTATTACTACTACTACTGTACTACTATTACTACTACTACTACTACTACTACTACTACTACTACTACTACTACTGCTGCTACTACTACTACTACTACCACTACCACTACCACTACCACTACCACTATAGCTTTTTTTTTTCATTTTCAACAGGTCTAATGTATAAATGGCTATATAAGTATTTAGTTATGTATGTGATAAACCATTATTAAAAATACAAAATATCAAAGCAGAATGTTAGGTATGAATGTTGATAGAAATATTTTCTTATAACGTTTTTTTCTTATTTAAACAATTTATCTACCAGAATATCTCTAAGACATTTGAAAGATTCAGGACTTCCGTCATCGCTTTTTCATAATGCATGCTTGCATTTAAGACTGTGGGAGCATCATCAAAGTTAAAACCATTTTGATGTCTCAGCATTTTTCATGCAATATTTCTACCCGTTCATGGAGACTAAATGCTAATGAGACATTTTAATCTTCCAAAATAGCGAAAATTGCACATAGCTGACATTCGGGAGCCCTTAGCTTGCATAATTCATTTCAAGCAGAGCCTTCATTTGAATACTGCGTTAAGATACCAGAAATGGCAAATAATTCATTCTCGAAATTAATTTTTATGGAATTTTAAAACCTGTGAGGGGATGTTGAGAGCAGAGGAGTTACAAGAAGAGACAAGGAAGCCCTAAAAAAGCAAAGGAAGCCCTAGGAAAGGAAAAGATACCCCAAGAATCTCTTCTTTGTATAATAAAGAACAAGAGGGCATTTCGAAAGAGGGGAGGGTGGAGGAGATGGGTTTAAACAGTAGAGCATTCGCGGTTTACCGCATGGCAAATGCGATTAGTTCTCTTTAGGTATAGTTCACATCCCCTTTGCTGTAACCCTCCCTATGCCCCTAAGGGTTTACTGGAGAATCTCCCTTTCCCTCCCTGCTAATGTTCGCGCCGAGGTAAGGAATGCATCACCGGCTTTGTTATAAGGAAATCAATATTTTAGCAGTTAATTCTACGAAATTGTGCTTGTCAGTGTCCCTAAGGCGAGGAACCGCTGTTTGCAATAACCTTGGGCCAAGTCCTTTGTTGACGCCACCATCAGGAACAATTTTGAAATTGCATTTTAAATATGCGCTGATACATTTTAAACATCTCTCTCGGCACCCGCACAGCGTTGATGAACTTTTGAGAGGCTCGAGTGATTTACATCAAACCTCGTTTGCTTTGTTTCGCATAGAGTGCATCGATACCTGTGTTATACACATTTAAAGTTGAACTCTTTACTGGTCACCGTACGTTTGTTTTACATATTTTAGAGGCATCAAGAACTTTTTTTTTTCTTTTATTTTTCTTTATACAATCCACTTAATTCCAATTCCTTAATATTTGTTTATTTTTATTCTAAAAGGTTAATTGCGGAATTAAAGAAGATACACTTCTGTAAAAACGATTCCAAATTTTCTTAAATGAGACACTCAGTCCTAAAACATGGTAACTAGACAATTTTGTAAAAATGAAATTTTGCTACTAGCCCATTCTAAATCTTTGAAGAACAGCTTTTAACTGCTTCTTATGTAAAATTTTTGTTTTAAAACAGAAAATTGTTGGCTGTTGAAATAGTAAGTGTTTGCTTTCATGAAGAACTAGGCACCTACTGCAAATGGTGGCTAAATTTCACAATAACTGCTTTGAATGTGATTCAATTTGGTTAAAAATGACATTTTACTTCTAGCACATTCTAAATTTTAGAAACACGGTTTTAACTGCTCTTTCTGGAAACATTTTGTTTTAAATCAGAAAAATGTCGGCTATTGAAATAGTAAGTGCTCTGTTTTCATAAAGAACTAGGTGGCTAAATTTCACAATTACTGCTTTGAATATGATTGAAGAATGTAAATATATGTCAAGAAGATTATTGTTCATGCTACAGTTTGCAATCATTAAATGTTGATGGTTATTTTCAATTTTGCTTTAAAAAGCAAAAGAGAAATTATCCCTTGGTTTGAAACTTTGGCTGTATAGAAAGTTTTTGCTTTACTTACCCAATATAATGAATTAACAAAATTTAAATATAAACGAAACTAATTTAATAAATTAAAGTGCTATATTGCTAGATATAATGCTGAAATGTACACAGCACATGACCATTAAAAATAACCTACAAAAGGTGCCTGGTCTGTTGGTTTAGATTCCACAAGTGCACCTGTGGTATTACAAAGCACTGAAATCAGCTATTGCAGTTGATGAACAAAATTAACTAGATCTGTAAAAATAACTTGTTACTAATTCTAGTGCAATGTAACACTTTTTAATTGTATCCAGATGGCAAATAGTTTGGTAACTGCTACTTATTTTCCGTTGTAAAAGGAAGCATGCAAGTAAAACATGTAAATTCGTGTTCCCTTGTTATATATAAGGATATTCTTGCAAGAAATATAATTTAGAGTGAATATATCAATACATCGTGTTAAAAGATATCAATAAAATAATGTTATTGATTTATGTCAACAATGTCTGTTATTATCGCAAAAGAGTTTTTAAAAACCATTTCCCAACAGTTTATATTTTGTTTTACGACCGAGAGCCTCAAATATGTGATTGCATTTGCATTTTAAGGTTTCAAACACTGCACACCTGTGTTTCTTAGATGGAAAAATAACATTTTCCATGCATTTTCTGTTGAACAATAGAAAACGCAACACTAACATTTAAATGTAGAAACTGTAGCAGGAATTATGCTGAATGTGTCCCTAACGCTTGGGATTTGCATTTGGAAGGTGTCGGGCTCAAATTATCGAGATCATCCTAATCTTGGCATTTTTCGGCATTTCTCCACATCACTTAGATGAATGCTGGGGTGGATTTTTCCTTTCCAAAGTTTTTCCGCTCTATTTCATCTCCGTGTATTACAAAGTCAAAAGTACAAGAAAGGTTGGTGCGGTGTGGCGGTGGCTTGCGCTTTGGAAATACTTCTATCCAAGCTTCTTGTATGAAAGCCGCTCTTCTAAGGAGTTCCAGCTCTTTAGAGGGTGGGAGGTGGCTCCGCAGGCGTCGGGTTGTTCTACCTGAAAACAATATTACCGACCCTGTCTATGTCCATGCCTGACCACCCGGTTTTTCCCTCAACTCATCGCTTCCTTCTGGAGATACCCCCACTGGCCAGCTTTTGCGCAGTCTGAAATTCTGAAATATGCTCCTACATCTCTTACATTCTGATCTGATTCCCAAAGCCCTTAATCATAAAATTAGAAAGTGCTGGGCTATGGGCCCTTCAAAGGCATCTAGTTTATAGTGTTTTGCTTCAATTAAATCATATAAATAAATATCTCTGTATTTCTATCAGTCAGAATTTTCAAAATGTTAATAAATTTGTTCCTGTGATAATCAGCCCCCCTCTCTCCACCCCCCTTTAACTCCTTAGCGTTTTGGCCCAGTTCTCCATGTCCATTCCAAAACAGATCTTCCAATAGGTATATAATTTCGTTACACTTCAGTAATAATACTGAATTTTGTTGTTTTAAACCCTACAATGGAATATGGATTTTTTTTTAAAAAAAAACTGGATATATCAGCTCCTGGACTCTACCAAGTCTATGCTTATGAAATATTGGAAGCCTTATCGATCGCTTTAAATTCGTAAGCTCCGCTAAGAAGAGGCGTTCATAACGTGTCACAAAATTGGATCTTAATTGTCATCGCTGTCCTCCCTGTGTTCACATTTTATTCTTTTAATTTTAATTTCATTAAAATCCATTAGAACGAACAACTTTGCACAAATTCTACTGAAGATAATATTTCGAATTATTTTTTTTTATTTTATTTTATTTTTTATTTATTTTTATTTTATTAGTTTTAAATGAAAAGTATTTTATTTTAAGTTGCATACATGGTTGACCAGAGATACAGAACTGGAATCAGGATCAACCTAGTAGTACATTTTTAGAAATGATATTCTTTGACTATAAAAATGAACATCGACATTCTCCAAAGCCTTTATCGCGGCCTGTTCCACCTTCTTAGCACTTCTACCTTCCAGGACTCCCCGGGTCTTTCCTTCTTTCCCCTATGTATGGTCGTATGCAATTAAATCCAGCTTATGGCCATCAATATTTTAGAAACCCCTACAAATAACCAAACAAATCTATACATAAAAAGAAGAAAAAAATACGCACCTGTGGACGTATCTGAGGGTAGGAGAGAAGAAGCTTAATATCTTCAGTTTGAAACTTTAATCCATCTTTTAATGTGAAAACCACGAAGCCCCCAATATACGTAAAATAAATGTTTCGTTATTTCAGCAGGGAAACACAACAGTAATCGCAACTTATAACTCTCACATCTTGGCATCTACTTGACAGAGATTAAGATTAAGATATACAGAGTGTTTCGGAAATACGTCACAAACTTTGGTGGCTGGTTTCTCACACCAAAACAAGAGAAACAGTCCATATAAACATATGTTCGGAAATCCTTAGTTTTCGAGTTATTAATGAAAGTTTACCAAAACAAGAAAAAAAATTCCATATAAACATATGTCCGAAAATCCTTAGTTTTGGAGTTATTAGTGAACATTTACCAAAACAAGAAAAAAAAAAAAGATCATATAAACATGTCCGGAAAGTATTCTTTTTGAGTTATTAATTAAAGTTTACGGCAGAGTCAAAACGACTTTATCACATCTTTAATAGGGTATAATAAATCACATAAATGGGTAACCTTCAACAGCGCTATTGCTGCATTTTGCGAATAATATTTTGTTATATAAGTATGCAATGCTAAAGCGCCAAGTGGATCATCAAAATGAATTTTATTAACGAACTTGTTAGATTGTACCTTGAAACGCGTTTAATTTCATTAATAACTCAAAAACTAAGTATTTACGGACATATGTTTGTATGGACCTTTTTTTCTTTTTCTTGTTTTGGTATGAGGAACCCGCCACCAAAGTTGTATAAAAGTTCATGCTTAATAACCTCATACATATAACAAACCTATTTAAACCCAATACAGAAAACAAAAGAATGTATTTCATGCATTATCGTAAGCTATACAGTGATATTTTGCAATATTAGATACTAGTATGTTGTCTTATTGTTGAACACTTTTTGAATATTGTACTTCAGTTATCTGCAAATTGGTCAAATAGATATTCTTTAAGAGAAGGTTTAAATCTATCTATATTATCAGATGATGATAACAATAAATAATATTTTGAGATTAATTAGAACAGTGTTACACATTCTGGTATATTTGTAATAAAATCCTTTTTGATAACAGGTTAAATTTTAAATGTGCTAGGAAATTTATACTTTCATCTTTTGTTTGTTATATCTGGTCTTAATTTATAATTTTAAAGTTCATAAAAAATATTCCCGAGGATGTTCTAACATTTTTATTATTTGCACCACATATTGCTTTCTTCTGTGATATAATGCATATTTGTTTTAGCTCATTTTCTTTTTCAGGATATTAAAACACATTTTATAATCGAGGACCAATGTGTATATTAAATTGTAAATGTAATTCTATAAAGAATAATCATACCCACATATTTCATATTTTCTTTTGCTGAAACTTCACCAACAAATATTTTTCCCCAAAATGGTCCACAATTAGAGATTTGATGCTTTTACTCTTATTTATTGCTACTTTAATTGCGTTTGGGGCGTTTGTAGGTTGTAGGGATGAATGGGTCCTTGGTGCCTTAAAGCTATTTGGCATTCACCTTCTCAGAGTAAGGCAAACTCCGGAGAAAAAAAAATTAGCTTGACCTGACCGGGATTCAAACCCAGAATCTCCGGATTAGTAGTCGCAAATGCTACCACAAGACCACGTAGGCGGTCAGACTTGATTTGAAAGTAACTCTTGGATGAAAACTAATCAAATAAATATTTTACTGCCAGAATATATTAGGGACCTGCTATAAAGCATCAGAGAAACTATTAATGCTTTTAGTAATAATAATTTGTACGTTCGGGTTTTCGTTTAGAGACTGCTGAAATGTAAATGTTCCATGTGCATGCAGAAATAGTCGATAGTCATCAAATTTATACAGGCGCTGCCATATTAATCCTGACAAAGTTTAATTTTGAAGTATTTCGCTCGACGAAATAAAAATACCTCGTATAAATTGGCTCCCCTATTTAATTATGGCTTAAAATGAATTTTAAACGACATTTTAACATCAATAAACCGATTCTGTAGAACCGAATTTTTACAGAGCTTCATCAAACGTTTTCGATGAAATTTAATATTATTCGATAAGTGGTGTGCACAATAAGGGTTCATTTCACGCAGTGGGGGCAAAGTTTAATCTATAGGATCCTCCATTATAAAACCGTTCCTATCTAATTAATAACAGAGCTTTGATCAGGAAGTGCATGTGGGACACACAAACTTTGAAACGGAGTTCAATAGTTTTATCACATTTTGCTTCCTTTTTGCTTAAATAACCGGCCAGTAAATAAAATTTTACTTAGGATGACTTCCTAGTGACCAAATTTACTTTGCGCATTGCCCTGCAGAGCTTGGATTTAGATAAGCTTTCCACTGTATTGTTAACTGATGTTTCAGCAATTGTCATTTTATGTTAATTATTTTTATCCATTGTTTTTTTTATTTGTATTGTAAATTATGCAGCTGTATTTGGTTTGTTCTTGTTTATAATAAAGGTCGATTTTACTGCTGGCCATGGAGTAACCATCTGCAATTTTAAGCAATGACCAGTATTGTCTGTTAACATAGTTTTGGCGGATTTTAAAATACTTTCCATCAGCACACCCGCTTAATGTTTTAAGAATATCATACAAATTAATTTCCATCAGGTTTTTAAAATACTCTTTGCCAAATCTGATAGTTTGTAATGCACAGTTCAGCAATATCGTATATGAAGAAATTGTAAGTAATAGGGAATAATTTCAAAGCAAAATAAAATTAAACATAAATTGACTATGTAATAAGATAATTTTCTAAATAATACTAAATTGAGGTTAAACAGATCATAAAGTACAGTTTTTAAATATTTGTTTTACAGTACAATAAAAGGTTGGAACAACAGAAAATGGATAAAATATTTAAGAATAATTTCCAATTGGAAAGCAAATATGGAAAAATTTAAGGATATATAAAATTGAGAGTGATCTCAGCCTGTGATCTAGAAGTAATGTATGCTCTTCTGAACCAAGATCGCGGATCAATCCATACACATTTATAAACAGATTTTTTCGCAAGGGGCTTCTCGCGATGGATCCCATATCGTAGTTTTGCGGCACGTTGAAGAACTCCATACCTGAGAAAAGAGATCCCTGGACAAATTAACCGGCCATTTAATGTTCAAATAATACTTTATCACCACACTATGGATGAATAACTAATCAGTTATCCTTCTGACATCTTTAGGTACTAAATGTAACTATATTCCATTGGTTCCTATGATCAATGAGGACCCGATTAGGTCTTAGACCTGAGTCAGTCAATATGATGATTAAGTTTTTATTAGGTTCACTGGGAGGATAAAGAGGGTTAGAAGAAGAATATTTACATAAGTAAAGTCAAAATTTACTCTAGAAGATGTGTATACATATAAACCCATATGTTTACATTGAAAATTGCAAAAGTTCTGCACATTCCATGTTCACTGAGTTACACAGAAATTATTGCTTAACTTACTGAAACAACTTGACTTTGGAGTGGAGCTACTTTGTAAGGAAATTATTAATTCCACCTTCAACAATAGATAGTGGCATATTAGTGATAGATAACTAAAATGAATAACAATCTATATACTAAGAGTTTGTATTTCATCGTTTAAATTAACGTGGCATAAAGCAATGCATATTACAGGTTGTAAATTGAATTTAGCACATTCCCTGGATCTCAGAAAAGCTCAACAAACTTTCTCCCCCTATATCATAACTCAGTCAGAATTCAGAAAGCCATAGCGTTGTTTTTCATCTGTAATCATGTAGTCCTGGGTATGCTCAGCTGCTGGGAGCTGGAGAGATGGCTAGTCAGAGGAAAGTATTGATAACGTCCAGCTGTTCACTACTAATGTTATTCTTTTGTTAACGCAAAGACATGGATCGACTATTAAATATTTGGTCATATACATTCAGTGCGTAATGTTTTACTTGGCAGATAAAGCCCTCTCTTCGCATTCGTCGCTAGCCATCTCTCCAGCTCGCAGCTGTACCTCTCATATTACTCATTCACGTTGAGCACAACTTCCTCTAGAGTCAGATTTACCCAAATACTGTATTTAAACGAATCTAAGGCGCGGCTTTTCTGTCCAAATGTAGTGTTCAAAATTGTGATGCGCATTAGATCGAGTGTAAATCCGTTCCGTACTTCGCAGGTAACTTCATTCAAATTTAACGTTTATTACATCATAATACATTGCTCCAATTCTTGATTTTTTTACATTTATTATTGGCCTATTATTGCATAGGCGTTTGAATAGTGGGTGGTTACGAAATGGAGGGCAAACAAAGAAGAAATCTTATTATCTTTCAAGCGTAAAATAATTCTTTATGCTATATAAAAAAAAAAAGTGACAGAAAGCCAGGAAGGGAATTCAATGTAGCTGAGAGCAAAGTTTTCTTTTGGTGGCAACAGAAATTGGCATAATTTGCAACTAAAGATATTAGGAAGACATCCTGACATTGGAGAAAAAGTTCTGGAATTCGTACATGAAAGGAGAAAGAACGGACAACTTGTGTCTACTGACACCATAAGAAGTAACTTTTTCTTCTTTAATCAACGCCAACTGTCCTGGCAACAGCATCAGTAAGTCGGTCCTGATGGTGTATGGTTGCCATACTTGCCTTCTAAACCCAAGATCGCGGGTTCGAACCCAGCCAGGACCGATGGATTTTTCCGGGCGTAAAAATCCTAAGTATGGCTTCCTTCGGAAGGGAAGTAAAGCCGTGGGTCCCGTGTCGTACATTTGCGGCACGAAAAAGAACCTCAAGCCTGAAAGAGAGGCCTCTGAGCAAAATTTGTCGGCCGTTTCACGCCCCGAGTTGAATGGGACGCTGATGACCTGAGATGTTGAAGAGCGTCCGTAAATAAATCAATCCAAGCATCAGTAATGGACTTTGTCTTACGTACTTCAAGATGTAACAACTTATAAATTTTATGTTCTAATAGTTTTTGAAGCGGATGTGTATAATCTGAGATGCCGTACAACTTTTTATGATTTTAAATTTCAAATTTGTTGTGCGTGTTACATTCAATGGCGTAATAGATTCGCGTAAATACAGTATTTATGTAACGTTTGTTTCTGACTACAAGTTTATCGCGCTCTAAACATAATTCAGAAAAGTTATTTTTAGTTATTTCATAACCCAAAATTTCTAAAACGAAAACCGTATATTTTTATTTCTTAGTGCCGCTTCTTAATTATGCTCTCGATCCCCAGAATGCCAGTTTGCTTCAGGCATGCTGTCAAGCTAAGCCGAAATTAAAAATAGGGAGATGTTCCAAACTCCATGAATTCCGCAACGTTATGTTTGATGCTATCATGATGACTTTATGACACTGAGACAGTAGAGTTGTATTGAGTTTAATGGACATGTTTGAAGAAACTCCTATAAATTAGATTGACATTTACGACTCCAGTGCTGTCATATTTTAGATGTGGGATTTGGAGGGCAGCATTACGTGCTTTCTGGCCCTTGTTTCCCCGGCGATCTAGCAAGGTCTGAGCTTTTTGATGTCAAACTTTCCCTAGCCTTTTAAATTTATATTAGTTCAACAGCAATAAAATATCTTTGTCGCTCTATGCAGTGGATTTTCAAGTTTGAAAGGCATGTAAATGAACTTTTTTGATTAACTTGGTTAGTTAAAATACTTCGGATTTTTCACTTTGGCTATAGTTGACACAATATTAGTGACATTCTTCAAGTTTTCCTTTAAAGAAACAGTAGAAACGCATATAGTAAATTCAGTTTATTTTTAAACAATGATAACTCTATTTTGTTTTACTAACACCTTCGACACCGTCATTAACAACACATCAAATCATCGTTTCTATTTCTTTTATGAGACAATTTTTTATTTGTTCCAAAACGCTGTTTAATTTTCACATGCAATGATCGGAAATGAAACATTTATTTTTATTATGCTGGTGTGTTTATATATCTTCTTATGCCCTAATCTTAAAACCGTCTATTTTAAGAACAAGTGTTAAGGTTAAAGTGTCTTCATCTGTTCTTTTCTTATATTCGTGTTATATTTTCTCCAAGATATATAATTAATTATATATCCATCTTTTGCTTGTACATAACAGAACTTCCTGAATAATTCTTGGTATTCTTAATGAATGTAGGAATATATCATCTTTAATATCGATTATTTATACATTTTTTTTCAACATCTCTAGACTGATCTACTTTTAAACGAAGTTTATCCCAACTTGAACTGCCTACATCCTCTTGCCTGTGGGACTATAGTTTTAAACACTATTTTTGACAATGACTTGTTTTGCATCCATTGAATACGCTCTACTTTTTTTCTGTTATACAATTGACAATCTGGAGCCGTCTTCGTTTGTTTTCGCAATATGTATTGTCGGCGATTATTCTTGAATTTGTTATTCTTCGTTTATCAAATCTGCACCAAATGTCAAAATTGGGGCCAGAACCTTTGAAGTGTCAACATTGGGGCAAGAACCTTTGAAGTGTCATTGTTTTGGTTTTAGAGCTTGATATATCAAG
Source organism: Metallyticus violacea (assembly GCA_030762175.1). Classification (NCBI taxonomy): domain Eukaryota; kingdom Metazoa; phylum Arthropoda; class Insecta; order Mantodea; family Metallyticidae; genus Metallyticus; species Metallyticus violacea. The sequence continues at coordinate 59,176,315 of CM060840.1, forward strand.
TTTATATCCATTCACATAACTCTGGAATGGCCCTGCTTGTAACACTCCTCTGTTTCACTAATCATAACCTGATCATCAGAAAACGAGACCACGTCGAGATAGATATTAAACAAGAGCGTTACAAGGGTAGCCTTGCTTAACATCTAAGTTAATTTGAATTAATTTAATCGTGTTTTTTTCCTGTATCTATTGTATCTTCATAATATACAAAATAAAAAATCTAAAAAGTTTAAATTAATCTCTCTTTCGAATGAATGATTGTATGATATAACATGTTATTTCTAAAACCAGTTATTCTATTAATTAATTTCATGTATATTGTTTAGATATCGTATTATTATTCTGGCGCATACAAGGCATACCTTTTATCTTTCCAATCTCAAATGCGGGCCTGTTCCGACAGTAGCGCTATTCGGGTATCCTTATAATCGCTATTAGGACGGTTGTCTCTTATTGTGTTTCCGAGCAGTAATCTGTTACTGTGTTGAATGCTAAGTTTCATTTCTCTATTTCCGTCTGCTGCTTAAGTTTTGGTTAAAACATTTAATAAAGAAAAGATAATTTTGATTTGCTCTTACTTTGTAAAATAGAAATACCTGTTCAGTGTCCAAATTCAAGATCGTTTACCTAGAAATGTTTCATCTGAAAGTGTTACGTTTCATAAAATGGCAAACAATTTTAAAACAACGCGAAAAGTGTTAGATAAGAAAAAAAAGTTCTCTAGAACTTTATCGTCTAGAACAATGGTTGTGAAATTTTATCACGAAGTTAGTGTAATAAATAGATGTTAGAACTTAATATTACGAAATTACAAGGTTACAGCAGTTAACAGGTAACATTCCCAACATCATCTTTGAAAAAGGGGTGTGCACTGCCTGCCGCGCGGCGGGGATGTGTGTATAGGTGAGTTGTGTACTACCGCTTCCATTCCACTTCCGCGAGCATGGAAAGATAAAATGTATGCATTGTAACTTTTTAGGCACATTTGAATACTAATTTTTATATCTGGCTTTCTTTGCAATGAGCATACTCACAGCTTTAGTCCATTTTCCATAATTTTAAATGCGATTCAACATATATTAGAATATAATTACATACATTTAATAAGTATATTAATGTAATTAAGCAATAGTTTTCTCTTTCTGCTATACTTTTTCCTAAACTCTTGTGGTAGATTCAATGTTTAATACTCTCCTAAAAAGTCAGATATTTGTAAGGTGCTTAAAAATAGGGCAGTTATACAAATTTTAGGATATATGCTATTTTATTATATAAGTGAATACTTTAAAATTATTTAAAGCAATTTTAGTAGTAAAACAGTACATGTTGGTAAATACAGATATATGTCACATATCCTGTTTTTATATTTGAATTTATATAACTAATAATAATTTGAATGTTAAAATGTTTATATAGTATTCATAATTCATTCCCAGAAGCAAGAAGACTGGTGAATTTTGACTGGAAATGTTTGTATAATACAGTTACAAAACAGCTTTATGACAATAGTTTATGATTGATTATTTCTGATTATTAATGACAGTTGTAGTATAACTTTAGTACTGGATACGTTATCCAAAACACAAGTCATTTGTTTTAAGAGCAGCAGAACTTTTTTCCCCGTTAGCAAAGTGATGCTTTTTATTTTTAGAATGACTGAATTTATAAAGGAAAATGTATACTCATCTATTTGACCGATAAGACAACCATTGTGAATAACATAGCCCAAGGGTGCCATGGGGCGCGAGGGCTCTATTGATTTATGACAAAGCCACATTAAGGTTTAATGGATAGGTTTGTTTTCCTGACAGCCAACTTTTGATTTGTAATGATGGAGAATGACGGATGGTTAACACATATGTCCCTGGCTTTTACTGCATCAATGGTATTAGGTAAAAGCTCGTGGATGCTGTCTAGTGAGATATTGACTATTTTATTCTCAGTTGTACTGTCGTCTATTAAAGAGCAGCTGTAGTTAAAGGTGAGCTTTTAAAAGCAGATTAACAATCGTTATTTATGGTACAAGAGAGTTAATCCCCGAGTGGAGAGTTTAGCGCCCGAAATGAAGCCGTGGGTGTTCATTTCAGAGCACATAAAATCTCTTTACTCTCGTGTGATGTACTATATTTTTACGATAGCAATATTAATGTTGTTTTAATGGAATATGTATGCATGCAGTGTGAATTGAAATACCCAAAGAAAATTATACGTTTTTTTTCCTGAAGGCATTTTCTTATACAATGTGTGAAGAAATATGTACATTTTGTAGTAAAAGGAAAATTTCGGGCGGTTCTTTGTGGTGCTGCAGGCGTTATCTCCAAAACCACAAATGTGCTTATGGATGGTCAAGAGAACTAAACACACAATAACTTACCTTAAATAAATTTATTCTGTCAGATACAAAGTGGATCACATTTGACTGAAGTTCAAATAAAGTAATCGTTTATACTGTAGTTCTCTAAACTTCTTTATGAGTTGTGGTTAGATCCAGGTGCAACCTGCTTATGATTACGCCTCCGCCAAGGAACTGGTTTACATTTGACTGGCTATGAACATACGTCACATCGCAAGGTAGCTATGACTAGGCCTGACTATTAGTGCCTGTAGCTCCATAATAAAGTGTTTTATTTGTTTATTTACGGACGCTGTTTAACATCTCAGATCATCAGCGTCCCATTCTATTCAGAGCGTGAAACGGCCGACAAATTTTGCTCAGAGGCCTCTTCTTTCAGGCTTGAGGTTCTTTATCGTGCTATAAATGTACGACACGGGACCCACGGCTTTACTTCCCTTCCGAAGGAAGCCATACTTAGGATTTTTAGCCCGAAAAATCCATCGATTCTGGCCGGGTTTGAACCCGCGATCTTGGGTTTAGAAGGCAAGTCTGGTTACCTCTACACCACCAGGACCGACTATAATGAAGTGTCTTGAGACAATTTGTGTTCACCCTCAAAATACTTCGTGTCAAACCCATTTTATACTTGTAAATTTTTATACATATTTTTTCCGCCTTCTATGTATAGGAGATTCTGTGCCATTATTTCAGCCCCTTATAAATGAACAATTTCATTTAATTCTTATTAATTTTGATATACTATTACGACAGAATTATAAATTTTAACTGTAAATATGAAGAATGTAATTCTCTACTATGAATAAATTACTTGTTTGATTGCTAAGAACTACGAAACAAAAACCAATTTAGATGCTAGTAATGAAAAAAAAAAAGGTATGTAATGTACAGTTCTAGTTAAACTAGTATATAAATATAACTGGGTTTTTCTTTTGGAACATTACATTTTGGTTAACTATACTATCTTGTGAAATATCTTACCTATATTTATAATTTAAAATACTCTTCAATTAGTAGTACATTGTTTTATATTTTTTTTTTTCATTCTTCTATATGTAAAATAATTGTTGTGAACCTTTTTAGAAGTAAATTTATTTCTTGGGTAATTCAGTATATATTCTTCTAAACCGCCACGGGTAGCTAAGGTCGTTAAGCTTGTGAGCGGGAGGTCTCGGGTTCGATTTCCGTCAGGACCGCCCTCCCTTATTAAGTTTTTTTTTTCCAGGTTTTGCTCAATCCTCATTATTGGCAAATACGGGGGAGGTACCCTAAACTTAGGCCTAAAATGCTTCCTTTCATTAAAAAAATAATTTAAAAATGTATCATTTCATTTGATATATCATCAATACGTTAAGCACTATTAAAAATACTCTTAGATTTTTATAACATACTGTTTTATGCTGTAGGCAGTTACCATCTTTCCTACAGCCTATCTCCAGAAACTTTTATGCCTCTTTACGTTAATTATACTCAGCTAGCTGAAACTGTTAATTACTTCTGAATCTTTTTAAGCTTTTGCTACATTAAGAAACTCAACGAGATGAAAATCGTCAGACTATTCTATTCCTTCTAGAGTTTCCTTTTGGAAATTTGCATTGCCATAAAGAGAGCCTTCGGGTGTTTTGTACATACATCTGCAAATCTAAATATGGGCATGCTATGTCAGTGCTTTGTTCTTAATTATTTTAAAACCGCAACCAGTTTTAGTTGTTTTCATTATTTTACTTACCGGAATTTACATCTGTAAATATAAATATGGGCATGCTATGTCAGTGCTTTGTTCTTAATTATTTTAAAACCGCAATAGAAAATAGAAAACCAGTTTTAGTTGTTTTCATTATTTTACTTACCGGAATTTGATCTAAACAAACTGAATGATTCATTCATTGTGTGATATCTAGAGTAAACAGATCATCCAAAATTAAATTTTATATTTTCTTTAAAATTTCCTTGTCTATGTGATATAAATGTAATGCCCTTTTAGATTATTTAAAATCTTAAAATGAAATTCATTGGTAATGTCAGTGATTTTTACATCAAGCGAAAATCAACTAAGGTATAATACTCCATAAAAGTTGTTAATGGAAAAGAGAAAAATGTAAAAAATAATGTTATATAACACTTTAAATTATTTATTTGAAACCATAGATTTATTCTTGTAACCAAATTGGTTACTTAGGGTGTATATTTTCATAATAAAGATTGGTGTAGTTTAACAACAAGCAGATTTGGTGAGCTGGTTATTGGTTAAAAATAACGTAAATTCTACTGCTAGACATAACCCAGTTTTACTACTTAGCGTTACGTAATTTTAAGAGAAAACAAAATATAACTAGGTAATTTAACCAAGAACTGCAATTATGGACAAAACTGACTAAAATACTCGCTAAATATTTTCACATCGTATGTGGTTCACTAGCCTCTTTGAGAATGGACTCCAAGTGGTGATGAAAGCACCAACAACGAACCGTGTTCTATTATGTCGGAGATATTAAAAGCAAAGACCATCCATCCGACGTGCGCCATGATACTTTCTAACAGCCAACACTTATAAAGAGAACAAGTCTTTTCTTCCGCTTGTCATAACATTGCGTTGAAATATCTTTTCAAATAACGCGATAGTCATACAGCATCATGTCGGCATGTCAAAACAGGTGCTGTCTTCACTTGCTGTCAGCGCTTGTGAAATATTTCTCTTTTCTCTTTTACATCTTACTTATTCGATTCTCTTCCTCTTATGGCTTCATGTGTTACATATTTTCTCTCTGCATCGTTTTTAGTGTTTCAGGTTTTCGCATCTCTTCTCCGCGTTGCAGATTGCTAGAAGTGACAGAAGCTGTACATAACTGAATGTAAATATACATATTAGCATATGTCTGTGTTTACTACATAATAATTCAGTTAGAATGTACGGATTCTACAACACGCTGCTGGTTTTTAATTACGTGTTCAAAACAAAAATACGTTTTATGTTTTCTGAAAAATTTTGACGTTGAAACCATATGGAGGGTTGGGAAGGGGAAACTATGAGGGTCCAAATAACTGAATGCAGAGAAAAATCGTTTTAAATTTTAAACTCATTACAGTATTTTTATAAAATTATAGTTGGATTCTGCTCTACCTTGTTTGGATATAAGAGATTCAATACACTGATATATTTTTTTCCTCCAAAACTGCAAAATTTTAAATATAGGAGTTCAATTTTAGATTTAGATGTTACCTTTATAATAAGGAAAGAGTTATTTCGGAAAATTCTAAGTCTGGTGATTTATTTTGTACATTTTTTATATAAATTTGACAATGAATATTTTGGGAATTAATAATTTCAAAATTTCATAGTATATAAGAATATTTTCTATTTTATATTCAACAACAGGCCAGCTCTACCATTTTGAATTTCTTTTATACTATTTGGATGAATAAATAATTCGAAACATAGAAAGAGTTATTAAGACTTAGAGAGATCTATTTTTAACTTTGAAGGATATTAGTTTATTAAGCACCAAAATTTAATTTTAATGGGCTTTTTAAAAGCAAAGAAAGAAAATGTTTAATAACATAAAGATGGTTATACTGTGGAAAGTATATACCCCCCCCCCATTAAGAGAAATGCAGAAGTGAATTAAAGAAAACGCTACAAGTAACGGAACAAGTGTTCGTTATTTCCTTATTAAATGTTAGATATTTCTTTATTATCCTTCTTAGCGAATTCTAAATGAACTTTAGCTATTGCAGATGTACCCATGATAAGATTTTTGAAAATTTTCTTCAAATCTCCATGGATTCTACTTAATAGGTCCCAAAAATGACAATAAAAACTGTACAATATATATGCATATGCGTCTGTATGTTTGTGTGTCTGTTAACGCTCTAGCAACCTCAATTTTTGTTTTTTCTCAATGAAACTCGGGTTATAATGATAAGTTAACAAAACATTTTTCAAGTTCGTTATGAAGCAAAATTGAACCATTGGGGGTGTGGGTTAACCTAAAACAAAAATTTACAGGTCTAGCTCACGTGATTGTTTTTTAATCAACGAAACTCTCTATATTCTATTTAAATAAAATAATAAAAACATTTTCCCAAAATCAGCGGCATCAGATTATTAAAAGTGGGGTTTATCTGAAACCCAAAATTTAAAATCCGCTCTGGCTGCACCAATGTTTACTTTTACGCAACGAAACGCTTATTAAATAAAATAGGAAAATTGGTTTCTAAAAATCAGGGAAATCGAACCATTAGGAGTGGGGTATACCTAAAAACTGAAATTTAAAGAATGGGAGTTAACCTGAAACGAACATTTTAAAATCGCTCTAGCGACAACAATTTTTGTTTTTTCTCAATGAAACTGGGTATATACCATTAAAATAAAACAATAAAAATATTTTCTGAAAATCAGTGAAATCAGACTATTAGACATGAGGATTTACCTGAAACCCAAAATTTTAAAATCGCTCTATCTGCTTTTTTGCAACCAAACTCTGTATATATCATAAGAAAAATAGTTGCTAAAAATCATGGAAATAGGAGGAGGGAATATACCTGAAAAACTCTAGCGGCACCAATTTCTCTGCTGTAACGCTCAAATTCGAATTGCTGAGGAATGCGTTTAATTTACACAACTCCTGCGTGACAGTCCTCCCCCCCCCCATGCATAGCAAATTTCTCTTATTATATTCTTGCTCTCCAACAATTTTTATTCTTAAAAGTATCGCACCATATTATTTAACATAATTGAGGTAACATATATGAAAACTGACAGGAAGTTATAGCAATTGGAAAAAAGAAATGGAATCATGGAGGAGATGACCAATAAATTCATATAAAAGTATTGATAGTTGTGTGCAATTTAAAGGATAGTAGGAATAAAGAAAAGAGTAGAAAATGAAAGAAGAATTTTTGGCATTTACTTTTGTAAAATCATTTTTAAATAAAAAAAAAAACATATTCCTAAGGCTCTGAGTACAAGCTAATAAATGCTATCACCAATGGAATTTTTAAGCAGAGTTGATAGAAATTGTGATGCAGTGAAATTATATTAATATGTGAAAGCTAAAAATGAATATTATTTTAGTGTTCCAAAAATAAAATGAAAATGGTTTTGGCATATGTCAGTGAAACAAAGCAGAAGAATGACGAGAAAGAAAAAAAAGCGAAAGTAATTAAAAGAAATATTAGCCAAGGGGGTACTAAAGAACATTTTTAGACTTAGAGAAGAAATGATGCAAGTAAACTGACATTTTTAAATTATAGTGGGAGAAACACACAAATTGAAGAGCTATAAATGAAAATAGAAAGGTAATAACTTAGAGAAAAATGCTCTAAGATGACATTGTCTAGAAATATGAGAACTAACATTTCAAAGAACAACACACAAGTACCTAGCAAAAACTGGAATATTGCTAAACATGTATATCGGCCTTGTATAGATGACAAGGTTCATTCCCTGTGGCAAAACGCCTGAAGGCAGATGTTCTTGAATTAGAGGGTATAATGGAATGGCAAATTACCTTCACTGCCACGCTTGCCAGATCTGCCCTACATATGAATGAGTTCTTCGCATGCATACTGAATAAATTGATTTCCTCGTCAGAGCTATTCATATGGAAGCATTTTATGCTGCGGGACTAATTATTTTCATGGCATGTGATTTTAATTAATTTCCAACACTGTGCTCACAGGAGAGGATGTGCCAATGCGTGCGAGGTGGCCGATACAACCACCAGCTTAAAGTAAAACCACGCAAGTAAGCTGGTAATTTAATTCTGAGAGGTATTTCGCGGAACATTTACCTCACTCGGGAAGGAGACGGGAAAAAATACGGATCTACTCATGGCCACAATTCCCTTGCATATCATTTTCTCGTCATAGCTTTGGGAATTCGTTGCTCCGCTACATTAAGGCTGGCACTTATGCATGCATGCGTTTGGACAAACCGGTGCCTTGTCAGAAGACTCGGACACCCGTAGTCTTTCGCGCAACCGCCTAAAATAAAAAAGAAAATGCTGCACGTGTATCTCCAGAATATCAGATTTAGTGTAATCGTTGCCTAAGATATTCAGAAGAGCATCGCAATAAATGTCCAACAATTCAGCCGCTGGTTTGAATTTAAAGGCCGGTTTGTGCGTGTTTTTATTTATGCTCACCTAAAATTGCTTTAATTCAATTTTCATAGATAATATCAAGAGGTCTTGCCTTTATTCAGAGAAGAACATTTAATCCGACTGATTTGCAGATAAATGCAATAAATACAATAAAATTAATGAATAATTTAGTTTTTAATCACTAAGAAAATATTTACGACATTCATATATCGTTCTTCAACCTTTTTTGCAGTCACTGCAACATGATTATATGTACAGAATAATACAGCAGGCAGTGACTATCATTTTGCCAGAGAGCATTTGAAAAACATATGCACATCGAGTTAGTTTATTGGGGAAAAAAATATAATCGCCGTTTTATCAGAAAACATTTGAAAAACATGTACACATCGAGCTAGTTTATTGGGAAAAACAATCGCGCATCGCAATGATAAAAACAATAGCAGCAACTGCATGTCGATGCAAACATTTTCAGAATATCTCATTTTAGTAGGTTGAAGTTCAATGGATTGGTTCAGAAGTACGGGGAAGTACAAAGATAACTTATAAGTTTCAATCATTCATATTAATAAGTTCCTTGTGATATCCTTAGTGGTGAAGAAATACAAAGAAACTTCGGTAGCTATAAATTATTTTTAATAGTGTTTAAAAGCAGTTTTCACTACAGGCGGTGGCACTAGTAGTACATGAGATGAGATGATGTAAGTTAAGTAAGGAATTTCTTGGAAAGAAAGTATTTGCCATTGATGAATAAAACCTGAAAAAAACCTAAATTAATTAATTTATTTATTTACCCTGGCAAGAGTTAAGGTCAGGAAGACATCTCTTCCACGGAAAAAAAACAGTTTATATGCTGAGTTAATTTGTTCTTTTATTTTGAAACAATTGAGAGAAAATGAAAAGCCAGGGCGCTTTTGAAAGCTCGGTTTTTAGATATAGCCCTATTCCTAATAGTCCCATTTCCCTATTTTCAGAAACTATTTTTCTTATTTTATTTAAATGATATATGCAGAGTTTTGTTGTGAAAAAAAAAAAACAAACAATGATGCAGCTAGAGCGATTTTTAAATATGGGATTTCAGATAAACCTCTACTCATAATAGCTCGATTTCAATGATTTTCGGATACTATTTTTGATAAATTATTTTAATGCTATACACAGAGTTTTGTTAAGAAAAAATAAAAATTGAGGCCGTTAGAGCGATTTTTAAATTTTCGCATTTGGTTAACCGCTTCTCACAATGGTTCAATTTTTCAAGTTAACGAACTCGACAAATCGTTTGTTAATTGGTTGTTATATGCCGAATTTCTTTATATATTTTTTCATGTCATTTTCGATTCCTAGTAGTTAGGATGGATGGAGATTTTATGACATTTTTTTAAAAAAAAATCTGTTCCTGCGTACAAGCCGCATTCATTCCTTCCTTCGGAATTCGCTAAAACAGTAAAAAAATCTATTTGCGAATGTGTGAAAAATACGAAGATCGATTTTATATGCTCACTGCTTGTGTAGCGCAAGTGCCCTGGAAAGTATACGAAAGGGAAAAAAATGGTACATTAACAAACAGGATTAAAGATACTCTTTGAAATTATGTACTTAAAGTAGTTCAATTTAATGTTGAACAGAATGTACCATGTGTTTGATAATCATATTGTAATATGAACTGTGACTGTATTAAGGTACATCTCCTCTCTAATGCAGATGCAATGAAAATCAGCACAGAGAAATGACATTGTCATATTCCACTCTTGAGCATGTACTACGGGCCATGACTAACAATGTTTGCAGAGCAAGCTGCCGTAGAACAGAGTGATGTAGGTAACAAATCTGAATACTGCAGTAATGTTCTGATGACTTGTTATCTAACGTGACAGTTGCATATACATAGGCACTCCTTGACTCTACTGTCCTTCTCTGTTAGCAAATCTTTGCCATCTTCCAGTTTGGACATCTTAAAACCCGATAACTGCTAAGTGTTGTTTATTTTGTACCTCTTTTAAAGACAATACAAGGATAAAGCAATAAATGCTGACAAAAGATTCATTCATAAGGACATCGCACGGTATTGGAAGACATTATCGTGTAGGTATTTCCTGAATATATCCAATCATTACGTCGTTTCGAGTACCAATTGGGCATTAACTCTTTAAAACCATCCCACTGCGATTATGGTGTAATAAGCGTCATGAAGATATTTCGCGTTCTTGTACACAATAAATCAAACAATAAATTGGGTTTTAGCTATGTGTGCCTGAATGCCAAAAACAAATTTTATTGATGAATTTGATTGATTCGATTTATTTGCGGACCCTCTTTAACATCACAGGTCATCAGCGTCCCATTCTAGTCAGGGCGTGAAACGGCCGATAAATTTTGCTCAGAGGCCTCTTCTTTCAGGCTTGAGGTTCTTTATCGTGTCGTACATAAGACACGGCTTTACTTCCCTTCCGAAGGAAGCCATACTTAGAAAATCCATCGATCCTGGCCTGGTTTGAACCCGCGATCTTGGGTTTAGAAGGCAAGTGTGGTTACCACTACACCACCAGGATAGATTTATTGATGAACAAAAAATGTAAAGGTGTAATCTTAAAATTTAGGCAATATTTTCTTTCTTTGCTTTATATGGTTCAAACATTGACAAAGTAGCAAAGCGAGCGGGGTGGCTGGTAACGGAATCCTGGCCTTGGATTTATTCCCCTGGTTGCTTAGGCAACTGCTGGGCTGAATGTTTCCTTTCTACAAATTTTTCTCTCTCCAAGTTAATTTTTTTTTCATTTATTCTAATTGCAAGATTGAAAGTACCAGGCGAAGAAAGCTGGCCCTTTATGCGGCGTGGCGGTGGATTGGCCCCCTTAGGTCTTGTATTCAAGCAATCCTTCTGTGGAACTTGAAACAATGTTAGGAATTCCATGTACATTCGTGGGCCGCCGGGTGTATCCCTTTACCCTTTCCTCCCGGAGTTTCCTCCTTGGGGGCGTAGACAGAAACGGCCTTGTGTGGCTGAGGTACCAAATTTTCTTCTCCGCTGCCGTCAATCCAAACCAATGACAAAGCAGCAATAACACGTACTGTAACAGCAGACATGAACTGAACATAACATAAATTGAAGCAGAATAAAAAGTGTGAAATAATATAACATAATGGATAAAATAGATAACAGATAAAAGCGAAGTTATTGGAGTAATTGGCTTTCTGAAACATATTAACTTCTATTATTATAACTATAGGTATAATTCGAAGAGGGAAAAAAAAAAAAAAAAAAACAACAGTTCGAGTTCCTTAACGAAAAGACAAATTTAGAAACTGGCAGTATTAAAACCTTTAGATACGAAACAGGATTGGGTGTAGTTTTATATATGTTGGTTACCTAACGTATATTTTTTACTTCGAATGTTAGACAAGCAGATAAGAAACGTAGATTCGTTTATGCGAATTAAACAATTTGGTTATTAAGCTTTACTTACTCTTATAAAATACATTCATTCACTTCTGAGATACTGAACTTAAAAATAATGACTCTCAATATAGACCTAACGTTTTGCATATTGCTGTGTAACCGCCTAAACAACGTTCTTACTGCCTCTCCAGAAATCCATCAAAAGCGGAACACGGAAACCTGCCTCGCGGCGGTGAGTTAAGTATTAGTATGTTTACATTTTATTTCTTAGTTGCAAATTACATATTAACTCTGTATAAATAAATACATTTGAAGTTATTTTCAATAAAATAACAAGATTATATAATACATATATTAGTGGTTTGCATATTACAGCATTGACAGCATACAAATGCATATTTTGTTAGATTTTTGCAATCTGGAAATAATTCTAAATTTAAACATAGGAAAATCGGAATTAAAATAAAAAAAAAAACAGAAAAATCTGAAAAGATAAAACGCTTTTCTGCTAGGCGATCGGAAATTGATAAGAGATTAGTGACCGCCACGGGTGGCCGAGGTCGTTAAGGCGCGGTTTTTACCAGGTTTCCCTCAGTTTTCATAACTGGCAAATGCCGGGAAGGTACCCTAAACTTAGGCTTGGAACGTTTCCTTCTTTAAAAAAAATCCTTTCACAATATATCATTTCATTTCATGTATCAATCACCAGTGTTCACCGCCTGTGATGCCTCAGTAGTAAAAACGGGCGTTAAACACCATTCAGAAAAACAAAAGAGGATAGTGCGCAACGGCCTCACCACCTTATAGCACACATTTTTGTTTATTTTGTTATTTATTAGTAGTAAATAATAATTACTCTTGTACTAGCGAACATAGTAGACGCATCTTTTGATATTTTGTTAGGGATAACACAATAACTAAGTGGCGCGCACTATATCTTGCAACAGTTCTTTCGGAGATATTTAACACCCTGTATAGTCCCATGTCTTGTTCTGACGTTGCCACACCTGTAAGTTGCTGAAAAAGATTCTCATAAAGGGAATGCACAATTACGACAAAAACATGCAACTTTCTTTGCTAGGGGCATAGAAGATATGCGTTTTAAGATGGTGAAATTAATAACAAACATCTGTTCATATAAATCAGGCTGTTCCATGTAGGTATGTTTTTGAAGTTATCCTCTTCGTTGAACACAATTAATGTGCCATTCTCAAGCAGTGCTTAGGGCGTTCAATTATTACTCAGTAATTTATGATCGCAGTACTGTAATCACCGGCATGCATGTCAATATATGGATTCTGAATTACCTTCACGAAAACCCTTTACGGAACAGTATATTCAATAACAATGTGGAGGCAAGTCGGATTGCACTGTTAATAGGAACCAACGACCCGCGACAACTGGAGAGAAATGCATCTGACAGGCCATTTCAACCTACGAAATGCATATGGATATGTCGTGTACTGCTCTGAATAACGGAAACTGCAGGATTGGCGTTGTAATTGATTTTGCTGACGGGAGGTAAAGTGAAGTCCTCGCTAAATTGAACGTTAATCAATGCATACATTTCTCGGCAATTTACTTCATGTAATTAGGTTATCGACAGATTGGAGCAACGTGCATTGTGCATTTCAATTTCTTAATACAATATAACGTGGCTGTTGTGCATGTAGAAACTGTAACAACGTAAATTAATTATTTGCTCACCTGAGCTTTCCCCAAAATATAGGCAAAAGTTTGGATTCAAAAATTTGGAGGACAAGTTTGCTTCATATCTGAAGGATAATCTGGAAACAAAATATAAAAAATAGTTCTCCATGAGTATAGGAATATGAGATAATGTCCTTTGGAATTTTACAATTCGTTCTCACTTTTTCACTGTCACGGTCTCTAGGATTGTTTAACTCTACTGTTCTGTACAGTTTTACTAGACGATTTGTATTACGAGTGGTAATAAATAGTACCAAAAGGAATAGGCCTTCGGATTCACATAAAGTTTAATCTATCCAATTTAACATTTTAATGTGACCAGATCTATTGTTGTTGCTTTCCAAAAGATGTAAATGGTCAGAAAATAGTAATTTTATAATTTTTAAATGTATTCGCTTTTAAATATACGTTATTTTATTATTTTGTTGTTCACATTTACTATATAGGTCGTCTATTTAATTGATTCAGCTGTTTGCAATATTTCTTTTTCTTTCGAGGTCGTTAAGGCGCGGACTCGTGAGCGGGAGGTCTAGGGTTCGAATCCCACGAGGATCGTCCTCCCTGACTGAGGTTTTTTCCAGCTTTTCTTCGGTTCTTATAAATGGCAAATACCGGGGAGGTACTCTAAACTTAGGCTTGGAACGTTTCCTTCCTTAAAAAAAAATCCTTTCCACTACATTATTTCATCTCATGTATCACCAGTGTCCCACCGCCTGTGGGGCCTCACTATGGTAGTAAAAACGGGCGTAAATTCAGGGAAAAAAACAATAAGTGATATTTTTTGATTGTTGAATATCCTCGACAATTATTAGTAAATCTTAAGTCTTGGATGAAATGTGTAAGATTTTCCAAGTTCTAAGAATATTTTCCTTCTTATAAATTTGCATTCTAAATTGGGGTAAGATATTGACTGGGTTCGGGGGGGGGGAATATTTTGGTAATTCATCCTTGCTCAACGGCTGTCCGTGTGGGGATACATCTGGGAGGAAGGAATGAGATATAGGAGACCCCGGGCGGCAAGATCCATGGGCTGAGCGGGTTCCTTATCATTGTATCCAGATAGAACATCCCAAAGCCCACTTTTCCAAATAATTGGAGCCCCAGAAGGGTCGCTTTATACCAGACGTCGGGGACAGAAATCTTTCCAAAGTGCAAGTCACGTCACGCCGCACAGCCCACCTTGCCTGGCGCTTTCGAATCAACGGATGAAATACAAAATGGGAGAATGGAAAATTAGTGGGGGAAAAATCCATCCCAGCATTTGCCTAAGTGATCAGGGGGTGCCAAGAAAAAAACCCAAGGGATTTGAACCTTGGACCTTCCGAATGTAAACCCTATGCCATCCACAAGAAATATGAATTGTAAGCAGAAACTTCAAGTGTGTTACAGAAAATATTTTTCTTGTACACTTGTTACTTGGTCTTGATCTGTGCATCTACACTTTTTAGTTGTATTATAATGTAAAATAATTTTAATACTCCCTGGTGTTAATTTTTATCAAGGTGCAGTTGAGTATTTATTTTTATTTAGAACATAAATGGTCATAGTAGTGTCACTGGTCACTATTAAACAAATTGAAGGACTAAGGTATTTGTAATTAAAACACAAGGTTTCTCTTGTAGATCTTATTGTTCTGTTATTCTGTTGTAAAATATTTTGAAAATATCGCCAACTATGAGAAGAAATATTTTCATTTACTTCTGCTCAATCAGTAACTCTCCCGTTTCTGATATATAACGTGGAGTGTATTAAACAATTGTCATGTTTATTTTCTGATTTATATAAAATTGTTTACAGTAAAAATATTCAGTTTTTCTGTAATATCAATGTTTTTCAGACTAAACTCGACATTATAACTATAAATTTCTCCAAATTGCAGATGAAAATTGTTAAAACTAATTGTTAAATGCTTTCCTTGCCACTTATTTATCACTTGATTTGTGCGTGTTCTATTTTCTAGTTACTAACTGTTCAATAATGATATGCATTACAATGGAAGCATCTGGTGCTCGCGTCAAGTTAATGGCACATAAACTGGGTGAAGATCGCCGGGCGTTGCACTAATTATATTTAATGGCACATAGGCTGCTCAACCCACTTGCTAACAAGTTGCATTGTTCGAAGGTATAATTGTGCACAGCGCGACTCCACCGGATGTTTATTGAAAAAGAGAACACTTCCTTTACTCGTTCGCTTACAGGGGGAAAAAAGAAGGTAATAAACGCCACTATAACTTGGAGCTGTAGTACTATGTTATAGTAGTGATACCGGACGTCCGGAATAGGGCAAAACCCGTGACGTCAATAAACAGGCAGGGTATAGCGTTGCCTGCATTGTTCGCAACACCTCTGTTTAAGTTTCATGAGTTTAATTAGAGAATAGTTTTCCTATGTAAAGTCAGCATTTAAAAACAGAAATTAATCAACAATATTTTACCTAGATTTCAAAATCCGCTTTACTTAGTGCTTACTGAATGCAATTGTGTCCTTTCTTTCAGGTTAGCAGGTGTAGCACTGTCACTACTTTTTGAAATGCGTTTAAATGTTTCAAAAAGAAATGAAAAAACGGAGGTTTTTCCTCCGCTCTTAAAATACACGTGGAATGGAAGAGACCCATAATGGCAAAAAGTTGACTAATTTTATCAAAGAGAATAGCAAGCAAACAGATCTCAAAAACTAATAACTTTTATTAAATATATATTTGAATTTATGTATTAATATTATATTAAGTTGATAAATGCTATGAAATCTGGAATATTTCAAATAAATGAAATATTAAGGCAGGTTTTAACTTATTTGAATTTACTGTAAAACCTCTCCAAGCTGAACACCTGTAGTTCATTAAAAATAGTGTGAAAGCTAACGAGTTATGCAAGACATCGGAAACTATTGCTTTCAGAAGCTTCTAACCAACCGTAGCTGTTGAAAATGTGGTTAGGCTCAACAAATGTTTAGCAATTTCTTTTGCTTTTTCGTACAGACGCGATTCACTTAATGCAATATTCTTGCTTAGGCAAAACCTAATATATTAAGAGCCTTCATCCTTTCATTATCATTAATTTTGCACGATATAATTTTCTTCTCATGCATTTATAATTGAAGTTGTTGGGACTTATGTTAGAATTCCTAAACTCCTCTATCATGTTCCTAGAGTTTACACTATCAACAAACAGTTGAAGAATGCAGCTAACTTTTCTTCTGCTTTTTAGCTCTAAATATTTAACTTTCGATCTATTTTTGTGATATTCACACTCACAATAGTAGTCAGGAAAAGAAAAGTTAACATAAAGTGTAAATAGAAAGGAATAAGCAGAAACAGAGCAAATCGTATCTCCTAATGCATATATTAAGCGGCAGTTTGTACGTAGTGGCTTGGTTTGCAGTGGAAAGTGAGTTTTCAGACTGCTATCGTCTTTTGTTTTATTACCAACTGATCTTAACGCAGACGCTTGGCTTTGTGCTTATTCACTTCACAAACGCTTTCAAGCTTGCAATATTACTAAGGACAGCAGAGAGAGTTTCCAAAGAGCGACAATAGACGTCATGTTTAGCTTTAATAAATTGATTAAAGCAAACGTAGACACTTGACGATGTGCGGTGTACAAAAGGCGGCTACATAAAGGGACGATAAAGAACCTCAACAGCCGCTCTCCGATAAATGTATTTCATGCTTCTCTACCTTCTTGCACTTTCCTTCCTTTTCTCATATTCCCGTTAGTGTCAGCTTCACCGCAAAGACCGAGTTAAGCCCTTAGGTGTCTCGCGAGCTCTCTAGCCCGTAAGGATTAGCGAACGTGAAGAGCTCTGTTACTATTTTTTTTTTATCTTGGAGGTCACGTCTGGCTACACGTATGTGGATCGATACGAAGCACGGCTCTGTCAAGCATGACCTTGACCTTTTAAAGTAAAATTGTACTTTTATATAGATTAATCTTGGAAAAGCAAGTTTACAGTAGAAGTCTGTCGCTCTTGATCCTTTTAGAAATCTCTCGCAGACGCTACGATTTAACTCAAGGTTTAAAATCCTAAATACACGTGTTTTAATAATTTATCATCAGAATCAATGTTGTTTTAAGTTATACAGTAGTTTTTTTTTTGTGTGTTTTTGTTTTGTTAACCACGGCTATTCGTTTGTATTTGCTCAATTCGAAAACCGCTTTGGAAAAAAACTGTGGAATTTTAGCTATCTTCTAAAGAAGCAAACACCCCTTCCATATTTATTTCATATTAAAAGTGTTTTATAAAATAAATATATAATTTGTTATAAATTACATTTGCAGGTTTTCCTCGGTCCTCATAAATGGCAAATGCCAGGGAGGTACCCTAAACTTAGGTCTGGAACGTTTCCTTCCTTAAAAAATCCTTTCCCAATATATCATTTCATTTCATGTATCATCAGTGCCCACCGCCTGTGGTGCCTTTGTATTAAAAACGGGAGTTAAACACTATTAAAAATGTCATAAATAAAATGCAGATATGAACATATTACCCTGCGGTCCATTTCAAACCTGTCGGCGTTCTAGCGGAGCGCGTTTACTGGGGAGAACCGGCCGCTCCCTCAGGGTAAGAAAATTAATCACCGCGCAGGTCTCTCAGTGTCATTCTAATGTCTTGTTGAAAACATGCGAGTAACAATAAAGCCTTTGTTTACAATGGTGTGGTAGTGTCGAGTCATTATTGAAACATATCTCTTCAACAAATGTGTACTTAAATTTCAACGTGGTTTTCCTGCAGCTACGATCCCTTCAAGACCGAGCCTAACTGAACTGTTTAGAAAGCAGCATAAAACGTGGTCTGTTAAAGACAGAAAGAAAAACAGAAAGAAGTAAGTTTTGAATGCAGAAGAAACTTGCAGACTTTAAGTTAAGAACACAGAGAAATCCAAGAAAACCACGCTTTTCGTGCGTTCCCATCTCCCTAGTAAACGCGCGTTTTATGGATCGCTGAACGCCGGCAGGTTTGAATTGGACAATTGAAATAATTGTCTTTTCATGTGTCGCAAACACTTCCAGCAAAAGACTACAAAGTGGGAAATAATTTTTTTTTCATCGAAGTAAATGGATAATAGTTTTGAGAATTCATAAAATATTTTATATATATTTCTACGCTTATAAATACATTATTGTTATTATTCAAATCCAGTTTCATTATTTTAAATTTTGAGCACTATAAAAAATTTAAATTTCAGGCTTTACTTTAGATGTATATCGCCTTCATTACTTTAAAAAAAGTAATAAATGTGCCTTTTACTTTTCATCTCCCTTTAAAAACAACCCTCGATTTTAGATTTGATTTGAAAACTGTGTCTTAAAACAAAACAACAAAGAATAAGAAAAAAGGCACTTTGTTTTGGAACTATCATGTTGCTCCAGAACCTTCAACTATAATTAGTGTGGAATGTAAATAACTAAACGATTTTAATTTCTTTTTCCATATTAAAGAAATTAAAATAAATGTAGTATTACTCTTCTTTAAACCGAAATAGCTTGCACTTTTTGCTTCGTGTCGTTTTACTTTCTGAGAAGATGGTCTAAAACTGGGGAATTTGTTTATTCATACTACTGTGTAATCCAATTATTAAATAAATTTAAGACATAAAATTTTACTGCTTTTCATTTTGAAATTTAAATCATAAAAAAGCCATAATTCAAAATGTCTGGTTCATCGTCACTGTTATCAACACACCTTTGGACATCTTTATGAATCTATTTGAAAGAAATGAAAATAAATGGCAATACATTGTAAATTTCACTTTTTTTATGCTATTCATATAAATAATATAATTGACTTTCTCACTTGCGTTTGCGTGTTGAGGAAAGGCTCTTACAAAGTTAAGTAAAGCGTTTAAGTGAGTCTCAGATAACGTAATTTTAAAATTAAATTAATAAGCAAATGAAAAATAAATCTCGATTGATATTTGAGCCTATGTCCCAAATGAAACAAGGGGTAGGTTAAAGGTAATGAGGTATATTATTATTAAATAAAATGTTCTATTTGCATATTTCATATACCGGAACGGGCAGCTGTTCTTAAAGAAACAATTAAAATGTTTATTTGCAATTACGATATGCTTTCTAATTACAGATGAATAAAAGAACAATGAAATCAGGGGAGAATTACTTTTATTACAAACTCAGTGAAATGTAATCGGATGGAAATTTAATTAAACATACAATTATGGAAGTGGGGTTCCGTAAACGTAAATTTACTGGGTGTACTTGACACTGGAAATATTGTTATTAATTATATTAGGTTACGACCGTGCTGATTGGTTTGTTGGTATATCTTTTAAATTTCCACGATATTGGTCAGTAAATTGTTTTTGCCTTCGTACTCGGAGAACAACGAGGAAAGCTATTACTAATTAGCAACGACAAAGTGAGCGGAAAAATTTTTTGTTTAAAAATGAGGTAAAAATAACAGTTACAGAATGGAATGGCATAATGTAAAGAGTAAGACATTAAGTATTCTGAAAAAGTCCCTGAATAAATGTGTTAAAAGTTTGGCTTTGTATTAGTAAGGGTTGGAGCAGTTTAATATAAATTAATGTTTTCATAAGTTACAAGCAAATAAATGCAAATGTAAATCGTATATACAAATACAAATCGTAATGTCTAAATCAGAGGTTTTATGTCTAAATGTAAATCGCAATACCTCATAGAACCCCTGTCTTGGTGTAGTATGTAACAGCGAATAGACTGCACAAAAACTCCGTAGTTTGGTTTCAAACCAAACACTGGGAAGCAGAGAAGTTCTCTAAAAGTACTTCATCATATTCTCAGCCATAATTTTATTTCGTTCCAGCTCTTTCCTTTTCTTTTTTTTTTTTTTTCTCCTTACTTTTTCGTCGGTGGTCCTCGATGTTTATTCTTCTAGTTTTCCCTTGTGAGTTTCAAGCGAGGGAAATCTTTGGTATGCGTCTCCTCTCGTAGCATGTCCTATCCACTTACAATTTTCGTTATTTAATCTCTCCAAATTTCATTTTATGCTGTCCTTTCCTATAACTCTGCTGAGAAGACAGTTTCTGACATCTATATTCGTAAGATATTTAACGGTTGACATAAAGTTTATCTTTAACTGAATTAAATCTAATATTGAATTTCAAAGGCAATTTATTTCTCATTTGTCTGATGACAAAATAGGCCATAAAACTCTATAAAAAGAGCAAGAAGACACAAGGGTCGAGAGTGATGCCGCTTTTAAAAGGACCGCCGTCGGAGGGAAAATAAACACAAGGACTTTTAGATACGTTAGGCCTTTGAATCCGGCAGGCGGTTGTACAACTAGCCTTTAAACTAGCCAATGTAAACAAGAGTTTCAAACTTTCAAATAATGCTGGTAGGTGAATTTAAACCAGTCAACAGTAAATGTATGTTTTAAAATTTTAATAAAGGCTCGAGACGTGCACTTGCATGCATGGGTGTACCCCTTTGGCGTCGTCAAGCCAACGATTAATACATAAGGAGGCGTTTGCTCCGCTGCACATCAGATAACACGTTCTACTTCGTACGCGGGCCCGCATTTTAATTTCGCATTCTTCAGATAGGTGTTCTCTTGTTGTTATTGTCTACACGTTGCGACGCACGCATTTCTAAGTCCTATATAAGCTGAGACATTCGTAATAAATTCTATATCAGACGTGGATTTTAGATTCAGTTCACATCCATGGAAGCCATGGCAGCTAAATTTATATTCGATATAGATAAATTCTATCGTACGCAAAACACCAGAGAACGCGACAGATTTTGTGCATAATAAATTACCATATATGTGTGTGTGTGTGTGTGTGTGTGTGTGTGTGTGTAATGACTCATTGTGTGGTTATTTATACTACTAGTCTGCTCTCCCAGTCTTGTTGAGTACGAATCAACAAAACGGTCAAATAGTCCCCTGAGAAGTTGTCACCGAAGCGTAAACAACACACCAATTCCGCTTCATAATTTGACAACCAACACGAGGCCGAAAATAAACAATCAATAACACCAAACTGCTTCAATAATCTTGACTCTGTGTTCTAATGATCACCATCCGAAAGGTACTCTTGAGTTTTCCGTAAAGGAATGGACTTACAATGGCAACCAGCCGTTACACACTATAATTAACAAAGCAATTGATCCGAGAAAAGCGAATACAGTCTGGTAAACCAGAGTGACGCGTTGATAAATCAGTGGTGATAGTTTAAAGTTCTTGAAAGTCCATATAGCGAACACTACTACTACTACTACTACTACTACTACTACTACTACTACTACTACTACTACTACTACTACTACTACCTCTATTACTGTACTACTACTACTACTACTACTACTACTACTACTACTATTACTACTACTACTACTACTACTACTACTATTACTACTACTGCTGCTATTACTATTACTACTACTATTACTACTACTACTACTACTACTACTACTACTACTACTACTGCTATTACTATTACTATTACTACTACTACTACTACTACCACTACTACCACTACTACTACCACTACCACTGCTACCATTACCACTACTACTACCACTGCTACTATTACTACTACTACTACTACTACTACTACTACTACTACTACTACTACTAATAATAATAATAATAATAACAATAATATTGTATCTATAATTTAAATATTATTATAATGCATATCAAAATACAATAGTGTTGTGAAAATGTTTTGCTTAGTGACTATCTTCTTTAACTGATTACCCTAACCGAGTGGTAAACGAGATGGTAGTTAATTGCTGCATCTAATGAAGAACAAGTGTAGCTTGTAAGAGAAGGTTTTTGGGTTTGAAAAACAGTGTCATCAGGTGCGTCTGACATTTGTAAGAAGCAAAGACGCTACTCTGACTTCTGCAGCACTACTTGGCAGAGAAACTATCAGCAAGTTGAGTCAGTAAATTAGGGGAGAGAGATGCTTCTTCTTACGGGACCAACTTCTCCTCCCACGGCTGTCAGTATGTTCGCTAATCACACGTCAACCCCACGCGTTCCTAATTGCCACTGTGCACCCTTCTCCCCTCCCTGATAAACGTAGTCGCTTATTATCCGAGTCAGTGACAAGTTGGTGTAGCACAGTTCTCGTGTTTAAGTCTCTGATGCATGGCATGTATGTTGCGACATCTAATAAACACTGAGAAGTCCCAAGTGTTTCTCTGTGAATTAAAGAACCGGAAATGAAGTGTAGAGCCACTCTCTTAATCTGTTTATTATTATTATTATTATTATTATTATTATTATTATTATTATTATTATTATTATTATTTTTATTTATTTATTTATTTTTGAAATTCTAGGAGCAGAAATCTTTTTGTTGCATTTATAAACAATTGCAAGTAATTTAAGCGTTGCTTTTGAACACCATTTACCTTCGATTGTTCGAAATATTTTTTCTTGCTCTTTATTTTTAAACTAAAGATTTTGTTGTTTTACATTCCGCTCTTGATGCTATTTAAAACATTCTATTATATCTCTTTAGTTTATTCCATTGCATTGAAGGTATATACGAATGTTGCAGATTTGCCTGAAATCGGCAACCCGCATTATTAATTAAGGGTTGGGTAAAGTAAAGGCTAATTTACAGCTATAAATTACCTGACTGTTTTATAGGTACTTATATATATATATATATATATATATATATATATATTTCTTTCTAATTGGTTATTCTTTATTTCATTGACTGCCATTGCATATATAATTTAACCACGTGACTGACACTAAATGTCGGTGTAGTGGTTACCATACTTGCCTCCTAAACCCAAGATCGCGGGTTCGAACCCGGCCAGGACCGATGGATTTTTACGGGGCGTAAAAATCCTAAGTATGGCTTCCTTCGGAAGGGAAGTAAAGCCGTGGGTCCCGTGTCGTACATTTACGGCACGATAAAGAACCTCAAGTCTGAAAGATGCGCCTCTGAGCAAAATTTTCACGCCCCGAGTTGAATGGGACGCTGATGACCTGAGCTGTTAAAGAGCGTCCATAAATAAACCATTCAAAAAAAAAATTCTGACACTAAATTTAGCATATTAAACCCACTCTCAGGTATAAATTATGTTTAATACAGGCACACAAGTACAGTAGGAAGTTAACGTGTGTTGATAAATCAGCATCTATGGAATATTTTATATTGCTTATTTGTAATGGAAATATTCCCAAAAGAATTAATTAAAAATATGCACGAGGGTTCTTTGACAAGTAATTTGGTTTGATATTAAAGAAAACAAGTCAAGTCTTGCAAGGTACTTTATTTTTTGACATAGTCCCTTCTAAGTTCAACGTTTTTGCTACTAAGTTTCAGAAGTTCGGGAACATATGATAATGCGAAGCAGCGAGATCAGATCAAAGGCGTGAATGCGGCAGCATTTTAAACAAAATTTGGTCAATTATGCTGAGCGACACGACTTGGATGCACCGGCACATTGTTATGGTGAAACATCTTTTTGAGCATTTCCGTACGTTTTTCTGCAATCGCTGTCTTCGATCCCAAGAAACTGAAGCCGTTACCTTTCAAACGAAAGGGACGCATTTCGCCTTATTTGGAGTCAGTTCGCCTGTGAAGCTCGCTCTTTAAACCTTCCGGTGTATAGCAAGGAATCCATCCATAGTTCGTCCATAGTCACAAAATGCCGTGTATCCTCTAAGCATTTCCAAACTCGGCACCCATTTTGCGCAAAGTTTTTTTTTTGAATAAAATTAATCCGCTCAATTAATCCGCTAAGTCGCGCGCTTTCACTCCTCTGTCAACTAAAACAATATCACGAATTTTATCCAAGAATTCTGGCCTCATAACGGATTTTGGAGCTCCAGGACGTGGTACGTTTTTCATGCTTGCTCTGCCACAGTTTAACTCATTTATCCAAAGTCAGCGGTTTCATTGTAAGAATACACTCCACTCGCATTGTAGGCGAAATCCTCTCACGGGTTTACTTTGCTGTTTTTCCTTCTATAATGACGTGTGACTTAAAATATTGACACACAAAAAGCAAACTTTATCATCAGACATAACAAATTTTGCTGCTGCCTTCTTTTAGTATGCGCATTAAGTTACTGATCAAGCTACCCTTGGCCTCCACGGTGGCCGAGGTCGTTAAGGCGCGGACTCGTGAGTGGTAGGTCTGGGGTTCCAATACCGTCAGGACTGTCCTCCCTGACTGAGGTTTTTTTCCAGGATTTCCTCAGTCCTCATAACTGGCAAATGCCGGGGAGGTACCCCAAACTAGGCCTGGAACGCTTCCTTTCCTAAAAAAAATCCCTTCACAATATATCATTTCATTTCATGTATCACCAATGTCCACCGCCTGTGGTGCCTCAGCAGTAAAAAGGACGTTAAAGACTACTCAAAAAAGCTACCCTGTACTTACAGAGCATCTAATTTTGTCCATCCCTAAAATCCGTGCAACGTGCAACCAATGCTGCCGTTGCATGCTGCCGTTAACGTATATGAAGGTATATCTTGCAAAAAGGAACAGCTTTCTGAAACACCTGTGTATATTTTGATATACCTAGGTTTAATATTTATTTTTGTGGCGATGATACAACCTGCACAAGATGATGAAATTAAGTGATCACAGAAGAAATATCAAGTAAAGGGTGTGCGTTTTGTCTACCACTAAGATATTGTGCGTTATTTTTTTTTTTTTTTTTTTTGCCAAATTATATAACATTTTATCACTGGCATATTGTTCTCCCCGATTGTTCTGCAATTACAGAATGTGGTCCATACGCACCTTTAAATATAATCGACGAATTATCATGATGCCTATATAACCAGATAGTAGAAACACGTAAAGCTCAGAAACAGAAGAGGAGAACTACAGGCTGTCTGAGATATGACTATATAATTTTTGTACGTTTTGTATACGCCCTATGCACGTGTAAGGCTCACCACATACACCACCCAGCGAGGTTGTGCCGCGACCACAAAAAGGGGCACGACTAACGAACACAACAGGAAACCGCAGAGTGGGCTAATGCTGGCAAGTCCGGTTGCTCGTTTTGCATCATTCTGTGGTGCATTTGTGAACAGTGGCTTCTAGAAGATCCGTGTTATTGGAAGGAACCGCTACGCTAGACAACATGACAGCAATATCTACTGCTTTAAGTCAAATAAAGCAGTTCTCGACGGTATTATTACTAATGTTGCGGTATTGGGGATGCTTAATAATGCAAATTATGCGTTAATAATGGGGGTTAGTAATTAAAATACTAACTTTTAGATCCATCATTATTGTAATAGTAAAATACTCTTGAAGTCAACAATCACGAGCTGGCTTGTGTGAAACATAACAGAAGCCAAGTTCCGCATATGCGTATAGCTGCAATATTAGGAACTTTTGGTAAGGAAGAAGCATCAGTTCATCGAGAGACGTGAGCGGGTCAAGATGTACAACTCCTCTCCCTGGCCATCGCAACAGCGATATTCCCTGTGGTCAGAATCCATAATGTAAAAGATTTATAGGAATCAGGATTGGAGTACGTTCCAAGTGTCCAGCAATTTGCTTAGTTAGCTGTAGGAAAAATGAGAAAATAAGCAGGTATTTTTTCGGGGTGTGACAATATGTTCCAGAATTTAAAATAATACCTAATAAACGATATATAGTCAGAGGCTGTCTTATATTTGGTCACAACTATTCATTTTAATGGTGTTTAACGCCAGTTTTTACTACTGAGGCACCATAGGCGATGAACACTGTTGACACGTGAAATGAAATGATAAACTGGGCAAGGATCTTTAAGGAAGGAAACGTTCTAGGCCGAAGTTTAGGGTACCTCTCCGGCATTTGCCATTTATGAGGACTGAGGAAAACATGGAAGAATCTCAGTCAGGGAGAACGGTCCTGGTGGGATTCTTACCCCATACCTCCTCTCACGAGTCCGCACCTTAACGATCTCGGTCACCCGTGGCGGTCAATTATTCATTGCTGTCAATAATTCTTCCATATGCAGCCACAGCTGTTTTTATTCTTAACAAAACGCCCCTTTCTAAAGAAACATGAGATGCAAACTAACACAATCAACTGCAATTGACTAATAATACATACCTCACCTGCATTCTTGTCTGCCATATAAACGAATTCCTACTTCGTTTATTACAAAAGGAGTATGAGAGATGTTAAATAAAGTTGTGTGTTCCTTCTTCGGCACGACATCTTAAAACAGTCAAGGCCTTCCGCGGCCACCATGGCGTCCCCTGCCTCCGTCACGTTTCTTAGTTTACAGAAAGAAGTATATATAATATAGGGATATGCGATCATTGATTAGATACCGCTGTCACGCTGTTTTCGAGATCGAAAAGACGTCATCAGGTAATTTTACAATTGCCCAACCTATCTCAGAAACTTACCGATATGTACCAGTAGCAGCCAACAATATTAACCACTAGGGTTCAAATTTGAGTATTGCAAATGTGAACCCCTAATGCTTCAACCAAACAAAGAGCACCTAGTTTTTTTTTATATTTTATTCCCATTAAATGCTTTTTGTGACAAATAGTAAAATATTATTGCAATAAAAAGGCATTACTGAATGAGGTAAAAGAAGAAGGTGGAGATTACCTTCTAAAAATATTTTATTTTTCTCTTAAGAAGAAACTTTTTTTTTTCGCAAGAGATAGAAAAAATAATAATAAGCATACAGATAGTCAACTCTTGTATATTTACAAAGCTACTTGGTATTTGCAGAAATCTGACTGAGGATGAAGTAAATACTCTCATTCTATGGGTTTAAAATATACTGTTGCCCACTAAAATTGCACAAAACACTATAGAAGTCGATGGGATCCTTCACGTCTGTGTGTTTGTCCTAAATCCATTGATCTCATATTCGTTTCGCTGTGAGCGCGTTACGTCCAACAGGAGCACAGTGACATCCCGCACTCTCGTTTTATATCACTGTTCTCTCTCGATCACATTCAGATACCTGCTGATATTGCTGTCGAATATACAGTAGTAATGAATACAAACACTATAGCGAGTAAATTCATAAATTTTGCTTATCCATAGGCATTACGATTGTTTTGCAGTCTTCCATTATCTCTTTGTTTTTTGTTTTTGTTTTTTTTTTTGTTTATAAAATACGTTGCTTTTATAAATCGAGATTTTTTGCATTCTTTCTGTTCGCAATTTTCATTTTGTATATAGAAACAGGTGTTTCGCTTTTTATATTAAGGTTGAATCACATAAGTTCATTTCTATAATTAATCTAAAATTGTATACTGGGCACTTGTTTTTTCTTAAAACGGACTGAGAAAAACCACGAACACATCATCCAATTATTCGACTGCAGGATTTGAACCCAAGAACTCCTGAATGCGTTACTGCCTGAATTAATCCTCCAAGTAACTGAAATCCAACGTTTGCTATTCCAGGTTAATCAGTGATTATACAGGTAAGTCAAAAAGTAAGTTTCCCTAATTTTTGTAGGTCAATAGAAGATTCATCATAGCGTAAAATGAGTTTTTCCACACCCATACTATAGACAATGACGTTCTATTCTCTGTCCAATTCAGCATTTCGTGTTTGCCAGAGTTGAAATCGTCTATCCCATAGATTTTCCGTCCGGTTTCCTGAACAGATGAAAATCAATAAGGGTAGGGAACATGTTGCCAAAGCCAGATGTCTAGCAGGTCACTTGTAATGATTAAACCTTCTGCAAATTCACTGCTCTATCATTTATCCGTTTCATACACAGACACAGTCACCGGCGCATGTTGCAAGTTCCGTATTTTCTGCACACAGAAAGCTAATAACTGTGCCTACAAATCTCTTCACCACTCCATCTGTGTTTCTTTGTTACTGTACGCCACCAGCAGTGGAATACTCACTAGTGGGTTCATAAATGCACCTACATTCGTGCCTTTGTTTTGGGGTAATGATATAGAGAAACTTACTTTTTGACTTTCACTCCTACGTGAGTGTAAGCAATTTATAGTTAGCAATTTTAAACCTTTACGCTATTTCGTTGAAATGCCGAATAGTGCTTGCAGGGCAACTGCGCCAGGCAACAGCAGCAAGCGAATTGAGGCAGGCAAAGGGTTGAGTGTGTGGGCCTCAGGGCTCGCATTTTATCACGTACTTTCCACTCTAGTGTGATTTCGGTATTAAATAACAAATTATACTCTTAGTGCGAAACAATAAACGATTTTTGCGCGCATAAGAAGAATTATTCTTACGTACTGGGTACATTTGCTATCTTCTGGACTCATGTCAACTATCCAATTTTCTTGTTTAAATGGAACTATCATTAATTTTCCTAAAACTGCTGTTTACTATCATGAAAGTAACTGTTCTTATTTTTTATTAAGATTTATTTACAGAAATTCGTAAAGGTTTAAGATTTGTGATTTATTTGCTAGATTACATTCTGAAGTTACAATTTTGGTAACATCTCTTAAGAAATAATGTATAATAAATTAGTACAAAGTTATACATATTTACTTAAGTATTGAAATTTGTTAATATTGATTTACTGAAACGGTCATTAATTACCCTAAAACTTTGCTGTTTACTGTTATAAAATTTTTCTATTATAATTTATTTACAAAAATTTGTACAGGAATTAAGCTAGTGAATTATGTTATCCTATAGGTTACAAATTCTGTAACAATTCTTAAGAAGTATTTTATTATGAAATATTACAACTATTTTCTTCAGTATTGAAATTTGTTAATGTTGATTTACTGAAACGGTCACTAATTACCCTAAAACTTTGCTGTTTACTGTTATAAAATTTTTCTATTATAATTTATTTACAAAAATTTGTACAGGAATTAAGCTAGTGAATTATGTTATCCTATAGGTTACAAATTCTGTAACAATTCTTAAGAAGTATTTTATTATGAAATATTGCAACTATTTTCTTCACTATTGAAATTTGTTAATATTTTGGTTAATAGGATAATTTTGTATAAATTGAATTATTTTAATAATTATTTGGTTATTTATTATGGTTTTGTCATAAATATTGTGAATAACAATTGAAATCTCTTACATTAATATTTACTGCTTTAACTAAATAACTTTGTAGCCTAAAATGTAGCGTTTAATGCATAACTACTTGACAATAAAATAAAAGGTTGATTGATTGATTTGGTTTATTTACGGACGCTCTTTAATATCTCAGGTCATCAGCGTCCCATTCAATTCAGGGCGTGAAACGGTCGACAAATTTTGCTCAGAGGCCTCTCTTTCAGGCTTGAGGTTCTTTATCGTGCCGCAAATGTACGACATGGGTCCCACGGCTTTACTTCCCTTCCGAAGGAAGCCATACTCAGGATTTTTACGCCCGAAAAAAATCCATCGATCCCGGCTGGGTTTGAACCCGCGATTTTGGGTTTACGAGGCAATTATGGTTACCACTAAACCACCAGGTCCGACATATAAAATGAAAGCATTTGCAATTGCGTCAGCTGTAATAAATACTAAATGAAAACTCGCCAAACCCATGCTAAATAAAGCATATGCGCCCTCAATAGATTCGCGAGGTACTTAATATCGCTGCAGATAACCTGTTCCGCGATCGCTCTGGATGCAGTGCCCTAAATATATATTCTTTATATAGCTGATCGGAAAAGCTCTGAATCCTCGCGTTACAAGGCAGTCAGTTTGCAAACACTGTAATGTTGTTTTTAATCTCAACTACTAATTCAGTAGAAGAGAACTGAATTGCTAAGGAAAACACATATACGAGGTTGGTGGACGCTATAAAATATAACCAGATTAATGAAACTAATTTTTATAAGTTAAAGCTGTACACTTGTATGAAAAATGAAACAGCTTTAGACACTTAATTGTCGGTGTTTCTAGCTGTAGTGTAACAAATGTTACGTCTGTGATTTGAGGAAATTAAAAGTATGAACACTGAATATTTTCAATAATTTTACATTTTCATTTTCACGAGGAAATTAACTTCTGGAAAGCTGAGCGTCAAATGCTGGTATCATATAATTTGTTTACTTTCAGTCAAGTGAGAATTGCCATTTCCTCTAGCGTAACATTTTGGCGCCTACACGGTTTCCGAACTTTAGACGCAGTGGGAAGACCCAACTGTATTGCCAAATGGGAAATGAAAAGAGAGAGAAGCGTCGTCTTGAAAACGTGCCGTTGTTGGATAAACTTAATATTTGGGAAGAGCTTGGGATATGAGGTCTGCAGCAAATGGAAACGATGTTAAGAGACTGCTACTCTTCCGGTGTTATTGCAATTTTCATCTTGTTACCAGCAGTTCGTGTGTAGGATGAGATGACACCGGATAAATTAGTATGTGTGGAAACGAGGAAAGCAACCTCTCAGATACTGCGAAGAAAATAGCTACATTCTTTTGTTTCATTTCTGGTTGTCTCCGTTGCTACGTTCCATAGCTTCGGCACAGAATTTTAGAAAGAATTCAATATATTTAATTAAATTCTCTTTAAATGCAAACTTTTATTGGAACTTGCTCCAGAAAATGCTTAAATGTAGTCCCAAAGATAAAGATAACTAAAAATAATTTAATTATATAATTGCTTACGATACTAAAAGTCGTTGCGATAATTCGCCCGTTAAAAAAGTTGTTAGTTCCCAGAGTGCAACGGGTTTTACCTTTGTTTATACCGTTCTAGTCTACGGAGAAAATGGTGGTACACAGTAAGATGTGCTCGAATTATTTTGTGTGCTATTTTTGCAAGTAAAAATAATGTTTAGCATACACAAGATAACATAATTCCACATTGCAAAGAGTTATTTCAATTTTAAGACAATTATAATGACAAAAAACATAAATAATGTTTGTTTTCTTAAAAAAAAGGCAAATTCTTTTTAGTATTTCACTTCAGAATATTTATTAATGTACCATTTATTTTGAAAACGATGATGTTTTTGTGTTTGAGTATAATTCCCTTATAATTAAAAATATACTGTTCATTAAAAGATACATTATTGCCGTATATTAAGCATTAATTTTAGTTGCAGATACTAACATAAAAATTTAAGCATAATGAGTATTAGAACGTACATAATTCTTATTAGTAAATACGTACAGCATCAGAGTACACGATCCGAACAAACGCATTTCTTGTTTAGGGCATAACTTGAACAAGACCTTGAACCATTACACAACACTAATGCACTATTTCATGAAAGCACAGTCTCCACTGCACAACACAACTGCCCGACTACTCGAAGTCTCGCTCGCAGTTGACTGGAAAGAGAGTGGCGCCCGTGTGCAGCGTGGGGCATCTCAGCGATTTAATTGCGGTACTTTTAAACTGTTCTCGCTGTAAATGTAGTTTAATACATTTCATTTTTATGTGAGAAAAAACAAATTTAAGTGATATTTGCCAGTTAAATAACAGAGTTGCTGGTTAGTAACAAGTTTGGACCGTAATGTAAGTTCAAACAAATAGGTGCACTAGTTATACAGAGTGTTTTATTGTTGTGAAATGTAGTATTGATAGATGGTGTTGCCCATATAAAACAATGTGATATTGTTTATTGGCATAAAAAGGGTAACGTAAGATATGCAAAGTTACACTAAGTTTTTCCCTATTTCTATTTTTGCTTGCTCCTTTCACTGTTTCCATTTTCTACCGTTAGTGCATTTTTTTTTTTTCTTTTTCTCGTTTCCTCGATCTTCTCGAACCTTGCAGGATTTATCTTATTTTCTCTCTTGGCTCTGCTTTCGTTCTCTCGCTCCAGCATCTTCGCTACAGTACACACTCGCATTCTCCTTTGACAGTTATGGACCTATAACGGCCCGAGGGTTGGTCATGGATTTTCTCCCTTTCTTTCCACAGCGTTTAGATAAAACATGTAGTAACAAGCATGGCCTGCCCCATGTTCGCTCTTTAGATGGTCTGTAAACACACATACATGAGGAGAATGTATCTTCAAGAGAGCGTTCAGAAAATCCCATCCTATCGTAACTCGCAGGATGTTATTGTTATGGAAAACTTATTTACGAAGACGCTTGTAGTCGGCAGAAACGCTACGTGTACTGAATTGTATCCCGTGTGCGATATTAATCTTTCTTTCAGTTTCCAAAGAATAGCAGGCAAAGATTTCTTTGTGGGTTTATTGCTATCCTGAACTATTTGTTCATTTTATACGTTTTCAATACAAGTTCTGACCACACTTTAGGTTTACTTTTTTACAAAATAAGTATGTTGAAATAATGCATAAATCTCAATATTACTACGAAATTGTAGTTATATCAAATTGTGTCGCGATATTTCGAATTTTTACTTAAATAGTAAACACCCGTTATAATGTTATACTTTTAAAGAAACCATCATATGATTTTTATATATTAGTAAGACTATTTTGTGGTTTATAATGCCTAGTGACTTTATTCAGAAACCATATTCACTAAATGATATATAGATTGTTTTTATTTGTTTGGTTTATTTACGGATGCTCTTTAACATCTCAATTCATCAGCTTTCCATTCAATTCAGGAAGTAAAACGGCCGATTAATTTTACTCTCAGCTTCTGTCAAACTTGAGGTTCTTTTACGTGCCGTAAATCTACGACTTAATTCCCTTACTAAGCATTAAGTCCGAAGCACTCCATCTGTCCTGGCTGGATTGAACTCACGATCATGGGTCTACGAGGCAATTATTGTTACCACAAGACATGATATTTAGAAAAATACTAGCATTATTCCTTGCATTCTGTTAATTGTAGGTTTAATAAACTAGAACCTCCAACAAATTTGTGTTACAGTTATAATTTCTAAACGCATTTCGAATTTTGGCTGTAACATACATTTCAAGAATGTGTTCTATAGCAATACTTGTTAATTTGAGAAATTGGTATCAAGGAAAAGAGTGTGCATTTTTTTTCCGAATGTATTTTCCCTCCCTCTCTTTATTCTTTTTACCTGGGCACGTCAGGAGGGTTCGCCCACTGATACGTCTTTGCTTTGGTTTTGTAGTCTATCGAAAATAATGGCAAGCAGCGAGTAGCCATACTTACTGGGTTCTTGGAATATGTATGTTTGCATTTATATATTTGTAAACATCATTTTTCCCAATTTAATGTTTATTTATTTATATTAATATTGTATTATTTATATTGTTTGTTTCTCTTTCTAATCGTGTATCATATTAAGCATGTGCGGTCTACGGCACATGCATAAAACATATTTGTAATGTATATATAGAATTTTATAACAATAAAGATACTTCTTACCAGCACGGGTGGTCAAAGTCGTTAAGGTGCGTACTCGTGAGCGGGAGATCTGGGGTTCGATTCCCATCAGGACCGTCCCTCCTGACTGAGGTTTTTTCTCAATCCTCATAAATGACAAATGCCGGGGAGGTACCTAAACTTCGCCTGAAACGCTTCCTTCCTTTAAAAAAAATGTTTCAAGTTAGGGATGTCTGAAACGGGGTCTACCCTACCTCGTGAGGACAATTGGGGAGCTGCCTGACACAAAGGTGGCGTTCTTCGATCACGAACGCCGGTAATAGACAACCGGCTGGGTACCGACATGCCTCCTTATAATACTGTCGCCCTATCAATAAAATCGTAAGCGGCAGGCCAAGGCTACCATGTAAACCCAAGATCGCGGGTTCAAACCCGGCCAGGATCGATAGATTTTTTTTTCAGATGTAAAAATCCTAAGTATGACTTTCTTTGGAAGGGAAGTAAAGCCGTGGGTCCCATGTCGTACATTTACGGCACGAAAAATAACCTCAAGCCTGAAAGGAGAGACCTCTGAGCAAAATTTATCGGCCGTTTCACGCCCTGAATAGAAAGGAACGCTGATGACCTCAGATGTTAAAGAGCATCCGTAAATGAATAAATAAACAAATAAATTAATTGAAAACAAGGCCAATGCTCACCCCGGGCATGTGGGCCAAATAAGAACAACAGTAATCTACATATATCTGCATTAAACTGTTTACATTTATATCGCTTATATATTAATGTAAATATAGTATTAAAATTGTGTATTTTTAACAGGAGAATGTTTAAAGAAACATTTGAAGTTTCTCGCATAGTAATGTGTTCAAATCATAAGAGAAAGTTCATAATTAATAAAGGGAAATGAATGAAATTTTCAGTTTATATCAAGATTAGAATACCGTTAGGCATATAAGGGTTTAATAAAATATATGTATATATATGTATATGTATAATCTGTAACTAAATCCCTTGATCAAGTGATAAATCTAACAAAAATAAATTTAATTTAATTACGAAACATCTTCAGTGAATGTGTGAAAAATGTTGATTAACGTATTCTTGAGATTTCTACCTAAGCTTCTAGGCTGTATTATAAACGTATCTACAAAGTAAAAGGCGAATTTTCTTGTAACGAAGTTAGTCTATGATGATTCCAAGGTTTATCATCTGCCGAAGCAATTGCGCATGAGTTTGTTTCTGCCGTTAAGGTAATAAAGTTGAATCTTTACGTATGTAATCTTGGAGTATTAAGATCAATGCCTTTAGATTATTCACCGGCCGGATCATGTTACGATACAGAAATGATGTATGGATCCGTGGCAGTTTTCTGTTTATCTCCTAGTTTAGAGTACCGCCTCGAGAGTTGTCGAAGTAGATTGCTTGATCGGAATCAAGCAATCCAAACAGGAACTGGCTTGTCATTTCACGTAAAACGTATACGCTATTGGTACGACGAGTCAATATGTCAGATTGTCTAAGTTACGCTCTGCCTGCTTCGGGGGACGGATCCTCCACGTATTTACTGCTTGTTAAATTTGCTGTGCTCGTTTTCTAAAAGCATTTATCTAAGCACGTTACCACTAGTTCACCCTGATGTAAATCATTCTTTGTGATCAAATTGTTGTTTGTGGCTCCTGGGCGTACAGATCGGGAAAGCCAGATATTTTCATGTTTTGACTTCAACTTTTTAATGAAACTTACAATTGATGAAGCAACCTGCGGTTCTACTTGGTGTATAGGCTTACCCAAACTAGTAGGCACAGTTAACACCTAGAAAATCATGTTTCTGTAAATATCTTGCATGACCTCCTGTCCTATAGCAAATGTTTCTTATTATACATGCCCAGATAAATCAAGCTGTAGGTATGCTTTGAAGCTGTGTATTATAGGATTCAATACAAGCACAGGAGATTCTACCAGCACCATTGACATTTCTAATCAAAACTAGATAACTTTACAGATGAACATCATGTGAAACCAGAAGATCGCAAATTCTTTTATAGAAGAACAAAAAACTTATTAATTAGATTAGAACTTTTTAATGAAACAATCGACCGTCTTTAGAAACTATTGCTAAATCCAAAGGATAGCGGTTATAATAGCTACCGTTATTTTTATTATTAAATACGGTGGATACATTTAATTTTAAACAAAGTGCGAAAAACGTGTTAATGATATTTCTGTTAGAAAAAGAACCTCTACAAAATACGCGAATATTGGGATCTACACGAAATATTTTGAGAGTGGAAACACATAGTCTCGGAGCTTCAATATAGAACTGCAGGCAACGTTAATTTTACGTTGAAATGTGACATTAAAGAAAGGATAACGAAAGGGAGAAAAACGCTGCACTCTCAAAAACAGTTGTGAAACGTGATGAAGAAACGCAGATTTGGGTTACTCTGATATTAAAACACTTTTGTAGTAAATGGTGTAAATCAATCTTACTTTTATTTTA
Organism: Metallyticus violacea; assembly: GCA_030762175.1. Classification (NCBI taxonomy): domain Eukaryota; kingdom Metazoa; phylum Arthropoda; class Insecta; order Mantodea; family Metallyticidae; genus Metallyticus; species Metallyticus violacea. Next base: position 59,212,505 of record CM060840.1, read on the forward strand.
CTGAAACTGAACTTTACTAGGAGAACACAGCATTTTATTAGGTACAAATCAAACAATTATACTTATTGTGATAACCTTGTAATATTAAATATAGTGTTACTTTATTGATTTTGTTTTTTTTTTCTATCGCAACTTATACCTTAATCATTATCTGGTATATATGAGGGATAAGCCATAAGTCAAGGCAATTATTTTTTATAAAACAAAAAATATAAGATGTACGATTGAAAGTGTATGGAGTGTACTTTCAAACGAATGCATCAGATGATGTATGTGAGCAGAGCTGCGTGTCTCAGCAGGTCCCGAAGTTCAGTTGGTGAGCTACAGTGGACAGAAATTGAGGTCGCGAAGAATGCCAAATAGAGATATGGGAAACACTGTGTGCGCGTGACAGAGCCTTCATACTGGACAGAAAGTCGACGGCCCATCTGCCGCGCAGTGGGCGTCCTTTGTTCGTGAATAAGAATGTAGGATGATAATGTTGGAACAGTGCTTACGCGATGATAGGCGCTGTACACTTGTGGAATAAGAAGAGCAAACAGGAATTCCGGCAAAAACAGTGCACAGTATTTTAGGGGAAGATCTGAACAGCGGAAAATGTGCAAAGAACGTACCACATCAATTTAACAATGGTTAGCATTTTCCTACCACGAATTCATCTTCCATTTCAATTCACTGTGTGTGTGTGTGTTCTATGTGCGTCCAGAGCAAATGCTCTCTGATAGACGACTGACCCGAGCATTGGTATGTAAGTCCCAGGAGTTGTAATTTCTACAAACAAAGATGTAAACATAGCGAAAGAGGAAGAAGAAAAATTTTCCTATACAGTGATTTTGCATGTAATATTTTACCTAAATAAAATGACTAAATATCATCAAAGTGTCATTTACAACTTAAAGTACTTATAATATTAATATTTTTGTTATATTTATGTAATGAATATAAATTATAATACAACACAACATTATTTAACTTTTCCACTCTCTCTACAGGTAACAGAAATATTTCACATTAACTGGAATATTAATAAGCTTATCAGAACGCAATGAAATAAAAGAATAGGAACATTTTCTAACATTTTTTTTTTTTGTTCTTACAACAAAAGCAAAAAGTTCCTCCGCACCACGTGGCAGAAGCCACTCCTCTTAACCTTCTTCTGCGCAAGCAATATTTCGTGCTATCTCCTCCTCAAGGTAAATGACTAGACACTTGGAATATGGTCTTAGTATATCCATGCGAGATGAACAAAGAATAGCATGAACTTTGCAAACACTTGAATCAAAGTGCAACATTTTATAAGAAAGGAATAATGTTTCATGAATTACACATAGAGCTTGGTATTGGCTTTAGAAGTGATGCTAACTTAGTATCAGCACTCAGGCACTGACGTATGTACTTTGAAGAGGCCAATTTGGCTACATTTCAAGGAAATATTTCTTAAACGAACTGGTAGTTAGCGATCTGCTGTACTATTAAGATGGGACAATAGACTCGAGGACTACCTACGTTAATGATTCAATAAGATAATGTACTGGAGTTGTTCCAAAGCTGCATGGGGTCATCCCCTAGGACACTGTAGCCAATTTGAATACTTAACTGTAGCTCGAGCTTGCAATTGATGGATCTCTTTGCACAGCTGGTTGTAGTTGATTTATTGTTATTAATCCAATTAATAATACAACACGCGCTATGTGCGGAAAATACCTAGCAATACCCTTCAAGCTAAGTCTTAGGACGTCTTAAATTTATCCCATTGTCGCTTCGACTTTTCAAAATTCTGTAAAGTCCGCTTTCTAAATCTGCAGCTTGACTTAAATTCCATTCTTTTTTACTGCAAAAAGCCACACGGTTAAGGGAGCCTTATCTAGGCTTTATGGGGTGTGCAAGATGTGGCTAATATGTTTTAAAAAAGAAAGAAAATGAAGGAAAGAAGAAGGAAAATACGCGAAGAATGGGCTGATACGGCCATTGTGAATAAAACACAAGTTTGAATAACGATGTTTCACTGTTTACTGAGTAGCCCTAAGGAAAGTGACGTTCATATATCTTAGTAAGGTTCTTTCTGGTTAGGCTTCCAGTTGCATCAATCAAGTCTACTACAGATATTTAAAATGCTAACAGATTTTCTGAATTTACACAATAATGGTACAGTGAGCAGAATCCATAACACTCTAAGGAATGCATTACAAATTTAAATTATAGATATTAAAATAAACGTCATAAAATAATTATAGTGGAATAATTCATGCAGCATTCAGAAATAAATCACACAGTATGGAATGGAACTTGAATCGAAAAGCTAAAGTTAATAACAGAAATAATGTTAATATAACTGTGACCTTCGAATAACAAGTTTGGTCAAAAAATAAAATATATCTTTTTTTTTCATATACTGTTCTGTTTGTACGTAAAAAGAGAAATATGCCCCAATGAGCTTACTAAGGGCTTGATTTATGTAATAGCATATATGTAAATAAAGTTAACCTTGGTTTGCTCATTATTGTGTGTATTTGCTGGCCATACATTATAAGATCAAAGGTTACTGTTACAAAAGAATTTGGTAACTACAATTAAATGACATTTCTTCATACAATAACGTGTTTTTCTAAATTCTTAAGTAATGTGTAAGAAAGGTAGAAAGCCCCTGTTTACTTATTGCGCTCTTATTATTATTATTATTATTATTATTATTATTATTATTATTATTATTATTATTATTATTATTATTATTATTATTATTATCATCATCATCATCATCATCATCATCTGGATTGGCTTCAATTGGACACCGTATAACATCAGGAATTGTGTACGGTTAGTAAATGTTAGTAAGTTGTCAGTAGTTAAATACTAACAGAACTGCATATTAATATGGGCCAGCAGAAATTGTTCAAAGAACGTACAGTGGAACAATAGTAATCTTAAGCTCTTTATTGCAATCTTAGATATTCAGAGAATAAAAATGGCTTTAAATAACAAAAATGTGCAAAGAACAGAACACATTGGACAATAAATTGCAAAGTTAGTACAGTAATGGAAAAAGAATAGCTGCCATAAAATAAATGCTACTTTGGACTATCCTTCAAAGGTCAGCTGGCTGTAATCTGTTGCGTTTGTGAATGGGGGAAGGGAGGAGAGAGAGACAGAAAGCGATTGATAAGAAATAAGAGGCCTCTTCTTTCATGCTTGAGGTTCTTTTTCGTGCCGTAAATGTACGACACGGGACCCACGGCTTTACTTCCCTTTTGAAGGAAACCATACTTAGGATTTTTACGTCCGAAAAAATCCATCGATCCTGGCCGGGTTCGAACCCGCGATCTTGGGTATAGGAGGCAAGTATGGTAACCACTACACCACCAGGACCGACCCCCCCCCCCCCACATCTAGAGTAGGCGCAATGTTGTCACGACTCTTGTTTCCTTGGTTTACAAATATTAGATCAGCGACATCGTGAAGACGTGCATCTATAAATTTTCACTAATAGAACATTATAAATTGTTTGGCAAGGATATTTTAAAAAAAAATGATGTATTAAAGCTAAACTCTTATTTTCACAATAACTTATAGAATAAATTATTATTACATTCTTCCAGGTTATCAAAGAGCGAGTGTTACATTTATTACATATCTGATTTAATTTCTTACATAGTGCCGAGCTGGGAGAAGAAATGACACACAACACGTCTCATCATTTGGTGATTTATTCCCAACTAACTATTTTATAGCGTTCCCCAAGACATAGGTGGGAGTAAACAGATTAAAACGCAAGACTTGCTTCTGGAAATTTCTAACAAGCAACTCCCATCAACGGTCACTCTCCATAACGGATATTCTTCCCCCAACAAATAGCACATCACAGCAATCCAAACAATGCCTTCACCACAATATGTGCAATATGTGCAGTGTCTTACATGAAAAATGTATAGTATTTTCAAACGTGCAGTTACATTGTCCATTCTATCATAATAACATGAAAATTAAAATTAAAATGAAATATCGGTAACTATTTATAATTTCTTCAGTACTAACGATTTAATAGTCATTTTTGTCAAAGAGGCTATGTGAGAAATTATGAACAAATGCAATAAACCAAAAACTTAAAAAAAATCATTTCCAAATATGGGAACTATAGAAACTAAAACATTTGAACAAATAATTAATAACAAAAACATGACTACAATGAAAATAATATTATATAAGGTTTTAATTATATAATTACTTTTTATTTTTAAGTTTATTTCAGGGGTTTATTATAATTAGATATGCTTTTGAAGAATAGAATCTCTATGAATACCAAAATAATTACACATGAAATTGGAATTATTTATTTCCACTTTGATCCTGTTTTCCAGGATTCACATTGCTAATGTTTGAAAATGAAGTTTTTCAGGTTTAGGTGTTTCAAATTTTAGTAGAGGCAAAGTATGGTTTAAAATGAGCAACTGAAGATAATGCTAATGATAAATAATAAACCAAGGGTTCTGGTAATTTAACTATGCTTTTTTTTTTATACGAGATTCGTCTTCGTAGCTTTAAATATAATTTTTAAAAATATCTGCATATACCAAATTTTCCCCAGTCAGTTCGGCTACCGTCACAGTCGATTAGTATTGATGTTTGCTCAGGGAAGGGTGTGGTCAAAGCCATTTATAATGTAGTTAATGTAGATAGATTTACGACCCCCGCTCTCGGAATGAGAATTTACACTTTTACGGGTACCGTTATATTTTTACACAAGAATTGAATTATCGTCAGCATCTGTGAACAGACGGGAGAGTTGGGTGTTCCTTGCTTCTATCACTTTTTTGATTACATCTTCTTTTAATTTACGTAGATACAGGCGTGGTTCTTTTCGCCTAAACTCTTAGTAAACTTTCACACCTTTTCTTATCGATACTAAATCATTCTCAATTAGCTGTGGATTTTCAGCATCTATTGAAAGATGTGTTTGATGGTATCTTATTCTGACTTTTCGAGTTATTTACTTCTAGCGGTAATGAGTTCGAGTGTTAATGAAAGAGTATAGGAACTGGAGAGAGAAGAGAGAAAACGTACATTCTTTTTCCGTTCGTTGTGCTTCAAAATACTCTGTAACACTTCAGGTAAATCTGGAAACACAAGTCTAACCAATAAAGATGTATTATGAATCACTGTCAACATTTCCACCGGCAGGTCTCACTCCATAAAATTTGTCATTTTTATATCATATTATATTGAGCAGAAATAGTCTGCTTTAAAACTAGCAATTAATATGCAAATTCACCTCACAAAATCGTAAGAGTACTTTAAATTTTAACTTCAATTTTCCTGTAACACAGTCTCAAGTCATTAAGACAGTTACTTAAAGAATATGGCTAATGCTTTATGCCTTTAAACACGTGGCATAATCACTACTGTAAACATTTTGAAGATTCTAGATGCAAGTTGGCCAAAAAGCTTACTAACAAAGCCTTTTCTATCTAGGTGGATATATTTAAGAGTCGGGTAGAAATGAAAATGTTTCCGTATAATTGGAGTCGTTAGGGCAAGTTTCTATCTTGCCTTCTGTTGCCTATTTTAAGATTTAAACTATTTTTTGCCCCTTTCGGATCGTTGTGGATTTTTTTCTGCGATTATTTACGCATTTTAAAAAAGTGTAAAGAGAATTTTGATCGAAGGTAAAAAGTTATAAAAATCAAATGGTACGTTCAGCTTACAAAAAACCAATTGAAAATCTTATTATACATTTAGTTCTTTTCAATGCAATTATAAACGTTCTCATCAATTCATTCACTTAAGTAGAAACTTCAATAGTGAAAGGAATGCAAGGTGACCTCGGGCATACGAATACCAGGAAATAGAGAGGATGAGAGAAGTACTGTAGTTTTGAATTTTGTAGGAAATTTTTTGTGGAGGTGACTTCTCAGCTGCATAAATGTAACAAACAATTGCAAGTGAGAAAGATGAGAGCGGTACAGCTGTGCAATAACCCGTCCCTACAATGTGTTCAGTGCGCAAGTGAACCTGATTGTCCTATAAATGTATAAACAGAAAATGAACTCGATCAAAACCACTGCGCATCTTTGACTCATTTACCAGGACTGTTCAAAACGACTTTACTTCATCTTGATCAACATTTTCATGATGTCCTGCAAGCTGAATCTGCTGTTGTAACTGGTGGAATCCTTCCGAAATAGCTTGTTTTAAATATGCTCCAATCACCTCAGTAGAAGTGCTCCAAAAACATCTTGTTGTTGCTTATAACCAAGAAAAGGAAACTTACGTACTTTAATTGTATGATAATAAAATTAGTACGTGAATTAAATACAAATTTTCATTAATAATGAGTGATATTACTCTTTGTTTTCAATTTAAATAAATGTCTATTTTAATTATATTACCGTCTATTTCCCGTATTTTAAGTACCTTTTTGTTTGCCTATTTTAACGAAAATAAATGCCTGAACTTCCGGGCTCTGTTTATTAAAAATAGGCGCTGTGATTGAAAACACATTGAATGCAGAAATAACATGATTAAGTAGGTTATATATACTGGGCTTTCATTTCACAACTTGTCGTTCTACCTATTTAAAACAAATTTAATTTAAACAAACACAAACAATATGTCACTTTCAATGTCGAGGGGAAAGTTTAAAATCGATATTGGTGGCTTTTTTTCTTTTTCGTCGCCTCACTCATAACCACTCTCACTTGTTATATTACAACGATATCCCCACCTTCCGAATTATGATACTTAAATTTTAAAGAGAATTCAATTGTTATGACATATTTTGCTTTCTGTTGTAGCCTGCTAACATGTTCGTTTGAATTTTAACAGAATAAACTGCAATACCTATTAAGCAGTGAATGCAGTAATTGTGTTTGGGTGTTTAATGTTTCAAAATTTTGTATACCCTACAATGTAAGGGATTAGATTGCAGTTCAAAAATAACTTGTATCTATTGTAACATTACCAAATATGAATTTAATCATCCTACAACTAACCAACTTATTTTTTCTTTGCCTGAAATTTAAGGAACATAAATCTCCTCTTAGTGTCTATTTTCACAGTAATCCAAACTCTAACAAAAGAAAAGTGTAACTTTTTTTATTATTCTTGAATCGGCTAATTTTTTTTGTCACATTCAATATGAAAAAAAAAAATTGTACATTGTTTATGCATTTCGATTTACTACGACATTTTATTAACTGACATCATGACAAATCTTGGACAAAGACTACTACGTGTTCTCACTACCTGTGTTCGCTATTTATGTAAAATGTTCTTATCATTCCAATTTTTGATTTCTTATCCTAACGTCGACTGGATGCTAGAAGAAAGTTGCACTCCCTCATTCTTCTATACACCTCAACTCCTCACAATTTTTCGACTCGTTTTCGCTCCTTATTTTCTCAATTTAACACCCGCCCGAATAACATTTCAGTTCCCTCTATGCCCTTATACCGAGCGTCCAACTTTACTTCATCCTTCACAGTTATCGCTATTCGTCTCTGTAA